>JAYRBT010000075.1:4899999-4957572 GCA_036023395.1 Myiotriccus ornatus
ACCCCTGCACACCCACATCCCTGCACATCCAAACCCCTGCACACCCACATCCCTGCACATCCAAACCCCTGCACACCAAATCCCTGCACACCCAAAACCCTGCTCACCCAACCCCCTGCTCACCCACATCCCTGCACATCCAAACCCCTGCACATCCAAACCCCTGCACACCAAACCCCTGCTCACCCAAATCCCTGCTCACCCACATCCCTGCACATCCAAACCCCTGCACACCAAACCCCTGCACACCCAAAACCCTGCTCACCCAACCCCCTGCTCACCCACGTCCCTGCACACCCAGTCCTTCCCACAGAGAGTGTGTGAGCAGGTTTGGGTCTCAGGTGGGTGCTCCTGCAGTAGCATCCTGGTCCCACACTGCACACGCAGAGCTGCAGGTGGTGATGCTGCAGGAAAACAGCCTGGCAGGGTGGTTTCTCCATCCACCATCTCTTCTACCCGTTCCCTGATCCAAAAGCCAGCACTAGCAGGAATTATTTTGTTAGGGTATATCATCGGCTTTAGCAATGCCTCTGTCTATGCTTATTCCACTTACAAGAATGTTGTGATGAACTGGGAAGTGGTTGGCAGCACCAGTCCTGCTGCAGGGATCAGAACTGTGTGGCTGCGGCCAAAATCCCTCGTGGTGGTAAATAACAAGAGCATCCTTGGTTTGTCGGGCTCAGCCTGGGCCCTCCATTCTGCATTTCATCCCCAGGAAGAGCTAAACACCCAGAAAATACCAAATAAAAGGGAGCCTGTAGCCGGAGGAATACACAATTTGTTCCGTAATCAGTTTACTTTGTTTTTCAATTCAGGAGAAGTAAATCCTGCAGTGAGTTAGAAAGGCCATTATCGCCTCCTCTCGCTAAACAAACACGTCGAATCCTCTCATTATCCTTCTTGACTTCCCTACACCAGAACAAACACAAACCAGAAGATCTGCAGGAGAAAGACAAGGCTCCGATGCGTGAGTGCCACAGACTCTCGGCGAATATTCTGCCTATGAAGTATCATCTCGCACAATTTACAAAGACATTTTCTGCTTCTCCAACACTTTTTAGCCTCAAAGATTCCAAGGTCTATAAATACCTTAAAGACCTGCAACATGCAGCTGTCTCTGGAGCAGAACAGAGCACCCATGGTTATTATTTGTGTTTAACTGAGCAGTTTTAGTAGGTCAAACCTCCTTGCTCTTATTTGGAAAAAATTGCTTAGAAATGGCAGGCAATTCTTTTGACTACGGGATTTAGCCCAAATGGCAGAAAATAGACTGTTTTCTTACTTTTCATCTCAAAAAAACCCCACAAACGTTAACTTGCTGCACATATTTTAAAGTTTTAAACATAAACGAATCTGGCACGTGAATGCAAAGCCCTGGCTCACAGTTGTGTTCCCAATGATATAAATTACAGTGCCTGTCACTCAGGGAAACACATTATCCTTCATTTATGCCACTGGAAAGGAGAGCAGACCTTGCTCCTTAGAAACCAGGCATGAAAGAAAGGCAGCTGGAGCCAGACCTTTCTCCCTGCTAAATTCCTTCCCAACAGCACTTAGTCCTGAGCTCTGTGCTGAACACACGTGCTGTAACCTGGGTCTTCTCCATTAATTTGTGATATTTACAGCCATGGAAGCCTGAAAAGCTGATTTCTCTCCCATAAACAACCATTTGTGTGCCAGAGGTGAGAGCAGGAGCAATTCCCTTGCACATGGGCTGCTTACAGGTAGGAACACATCCAGAGCTCTTCCCTGCCTGGCTCCTTCCCCTCTAAACACTGCATGTTACACACCCCATAAAGCTGTGGATGAAAAAAATGCCAGTAAGCTCAGAGATGAGTTTTAATTTTTGCTGAAGCTGGGCTTTCTGTTACTATTTCAGGCAAAGCCATCTCTCCAAAGTTAGATGTGACCCCTCAAAGTCATTTGCTGACTTGGGTGGCCTGAGATGTGGCTCGGAGTTACCTCCTGCACGTCACAGCTCCCATAGGGTGGGGACTGTCAGGACAGACATGAGGAAGGCTTAGTTTGGGTTTATTCCCTTCAAGGCACACCAAGCAGCACTCAGCATCCAAGGGCACAGCCAGGGGCAAAGGCATCGCTCTAAAATCAATGGGAATTTAAAGGAGTCAGACCAGAGCTGAAATCTGGCTCAGTACAGAACTCCCAGCATCTGAACTGCTCCATCCCCAAATCAGCATCCTGCATGTGGAAATGGCATTATCTGCACACAGTGGACATCAAAGAGGGACGGGATCCCACATTCTGGGAAGCTAATAGGATTTATTTGGTTCTAGCTCTCCACTGGGATGGGGTGTGAGGATATATTTATCTACCTTCTGCCTCATCTGAAAGTTTCAAACATTTACAGACATCTTATAGCCTTGAACACGCACAAACCCAACCACCTCAGACACATTAAAATGCTACCACTGGCCTGATCTGAAGCTTTGGAAAGTGAGACAATCAGCACTACAGAGTCATGAGACTCCTTGCAGAAACTCTGCTTTAGTGGGAGCAAGTCACCCCCAGAGCTTTGCCTTCCCATGGCTCTGTCCAAGCAGGATGGCAATGTCCAAGCAGGCACATTCTGCTGACAGATGAAGCCTCAGGCTAAGAAAAGGCTGAGAAAATAGTTGCTTCTTTAATTATTAATTCCTAAAGAATTGGCTACCAGGAAATGGAGAACTCAGTACAGTTGGGTTCACCCCACATCAGAAACTTCCCATGGGATAGAGGATACCAGGAACAGCCAGCTTTGTCCTGGAAGATCCCTCTGCTGTGAAGGCTGCTCTGTGTTTAGCTGCCAACGACCCCAGACAATGTCTTCCACATTTTCACTTCTCCAAATACAACAGCAGGATGCAAAGCAGGGATCTGGAAGTCCAGGGGCATCTTTCCCTGTGTCTCACCAATGGCCATGGTTACCACTGATGGCTTCACAGGCCAGGACAAAGCACCAACCCACCTTCTGGGTTGTCCTCTGCATCCTCCACGTGTGCCCCTGAGCTCTGCCCGTAGATCTGAGTAAATGATTCCCGTTGACAGGGCAGGTGGAGGGATGGAAAGACTCTCTAAGTTGTACTTTCACGGAAAGCAGGGCGAAAAAGCAGCATTTAGCTCAGTCAGTACAGCCAGAAGATTGCAAGGAGCAAGTGCAAGCTCATGAAGAGGGGCTTTCTTTCCCCCATCACCTCGTGAAGTGGCTGAGGCTTTGAGCTCCTTTTCCTCCTCAGGACAGACAACTCCTAAGAGCATCAAAGGCAGCTTGTTACACATGGAATCCCAGCGGGCCACAAATTCTGATGGGCCAGGAGTAAAAGGGAATATTCAAGATATTTTTCTCTTAAATTAAATATAAAGGCGCGAGCAAATTTCCAAGCCCGTGTGAAACACGTGTGTAACTCTTACGTAAGGGCAGGCACAGGGGACTGTAAGTAGGGCAGCAGGCTCTGGGCTGAGGCACTGCCACGGTGATCACCAGCTCCAAACGCCACTGGGAGGGCAGTGATAGTAAGCATAAGATAAGTGTGCAATCCCTCGGCCTTAAATGAGCAAACAAGTTTATTTGGGTAGCTGGTTTTGCCTGTGTTCAGGGGTCTGTGTCGTTATCATCAGCCCTTATCAAAAGTAATCCCCAGAAAGGTGTCTGAGATCACAAAACACCCCTTGGTAAGAAACAACCTTCTACAAGATGAAGACGACAGAGGAAGTCCTTTGGAGACAAGACAGTCCTGTGATCCCAGCAGGAACTGGCAGACAGACCAGCTCCTCCACTCCCTCCCCTCAGGCAAGTCCTGTGTGCTCCCAGGAGAAAAACCGAGATAATGGGATTGTCCTACTTTACCAGAGACTTGTCAAACACTTCTGAGATCACGGGGTTGAAGACCTATAGAGCAGAGAACTACGATTGTAAAGCCTGGGAAGGCAGCGATGCTTTGAGTGTGAAGGAGAAAAAAACCCACATCACTCAAGAGGAGGAGAAGCAAAGGATTTTCTTTCTCTTGATATGTTGAAAGGAAGTCTCTTGACTTTGAACTGGATTGAGAAAGCTTTTGGTTTGTCCTTGGGGTGGATGCTTCTCCTTGGACATTCATTCCAATCCCTTGATGGAGGCAGTGTCTGCTCCCAGTCACGCTGCACACGCCTTAGATCTTGCAGATTCCCACTGAGGTATTTACACAAGCAGTTCATAAATGTCTCTTGTCTTGTAGCTCCTTGCCTCCTGGCAGCATTTTAACCAGGGAGGCCCATGAGTTAAGTTTACTATTGGTTTAGCAGCAACCTGGCAGCTTTGGTCACTTCTTTTTAACAACTCAGTGTTTACTCCACTGACTGATCCCTTCTGCTTTTCTCAGTCTCCATCACTCACTCATAAGGGCTTGTCTTGCTGCTGGCAAACCTTCCTCTACTTTCTTTTCCTGATACTTGTAGATGTCCTCACGGCTGCTCTTCCCACTTCCCAAGACACTCGGGATTTTCAAAGCACCTTCTAAACCATTTCCCCCTTTCAGCTTTAGGACCTGCACTCACTTCAGGTGCTACAAAGCTTCATGTAGGAACAGCAAGGGCAAAAACCAGGGTCCTGCCAGCATCAGAGGCTGTAGCTGCTCTGGACTTCATGAACACATGGAGCAGGCAGCAGCCTGGGAATCAGACAGGACAGGGGTGCAGGAGCCCCAGACCATCTGTGCTAACAAACCCCTTTCCCTCACAGATCCCTCTGCCCTGGGACACACAGAAGAACTGGCAGAGCCATTAACGGGCTCTGCCTCTTCTGACTGTTAAAAGCATTTTTGGATTTGAGCCCCACACCTTTTATGAGCTGCTAAGAGAGATGGTTCCTGGTCCATGGCACTGGAACCCGAACCCATTCTCTCTTCCAAAATCTGGGGCTGTGCACACTGGTAATTCCCTCCTTAATCAGTTTACAGTCAGGCTCCTGCCATAAATTCCAGACCTGCCAACACAACTCCCTGAACAGTCCCAGCAAGACCTGCTGCTGAAGGAAAGCACCACAGTAATCATCATTATTAATGAACCTGGGCATTCCCACTGAGCAGAGGCAGGGTCAGCTTTGGTGTTCAGCTCAGGAACATCACTTCAGTGAGACGGACACTTGTCGCTCCTCTAGAGCTGCGTCTGCACTTCTTGATGCCAACGAGACCCGTGGGAAGTCAAAAAACCTCACATAAACATTTGTTGTGCTACTTGTGCCACAGAAAAGGAAAGAATAAAGGGAGGAAACGCCAGTCTGGTACCTCAGAGACGTTGATCCTTCCCTCCTGGAAGGAGCACGTGGTGGGGTCGTGGGTGCAGAGGTTCCTGTACTTGCACCAGTGGCAGCGGAAGGCGCTGTTCACACAGGACAGGCACCTGGGGGGGAGAAAGGAGAGCTTAAACACACAGGTTATCCCCTTGGGAGGTCTGCATGCTTACAGACAGGCCTTGCCAGAAATCCTTCATGGGAAAACAATTTCGCTGGGAGGACGTTTTGATACGACAAAAAAAAAAAACAACCAACAACAACAAACAGGTCTGGGAAAACACCCGCTCGAAAGTGTCTTTAGGCAACCTCACAATTCACTCTGTAATAAAATGCCAGCTGGGATTTATTGCACATCATTGGATTGGCATAAAATAAAGCACGACATTGCACAGACACCAACCAGGCTTGATTTTTCAGTTTTTTAGAAAGTGGAAAACAAGGCAAGCCTGGCAAAAATGGGATCGGTTGTTTTACAAGTCAGGAATGCTTCAAGTCAACGGCAACACTTCTGCTTGGCCTCGGAGTGCAAAGAGTCCAGCAGGCCCTTTTGATTCATGTCAGAAAAAAATTAACTGTTTATGAAATGTTTTTGAGAGAACACAGACCCTTTTCAGACCTTGGGGGCCCAGCTGCCAGCAAACTGCTGTGTGGGTTTTGTTCCCCACTAACTGCTGCCAGAGAGAGGCAGGATCTGTGACAGCTGCTAATATTCACAGCAGCCACCTCCTCCATCTCTGAGGCCACCCCTCTGTGCCACGTGGCAGCGTTTTGGTGACAGTCTGCTGGCAGAAGCATGAGCTGTGCCCGTGGGATTCAGCTCTGTGTTGTAGCTTGTGGCTCCAGAGACTGCGGTGCTGCCTGGAGTGGGCAGGGATGGGCTGGAGCAATCCCAGGGGCAGCACAGACAGAGGAGAGCATCACCAGGGAAGTGGGAGTGTGGCCCTAAGCAGGAAACTCTGGGAAAGGAGGAAAACAGGTCTCAGTGGCTCTTGCCAGCTGGGCACAGGGACCAGGGCAATGCCTCCTGTGCGCTGCTGCCACGAGAACGTGTTTTAATAACTCAGTTGTATTCTCCTTCTGATGCTTTCATAGTGACCTTAATAGCTAAGGAAGCTTATTCTAATCGTGCACATGCAAATCTGGGGGAGAACATCAAGAGCTGCAAAGCTTATTTAATTACTCCTTTGTCTGACCCATTTCTGCCTCTGCTGGATCTGTAGCGCTTTGCCCACCCGCCCTCACCTGGCCTGGCCCTGGTGTCCAGCATTCCCACCTGGGACTGCTGGGGCTCTCTGTTTTCCCTCTGAGGGAGGAGGATCTCTCTGACCACCCAGGCCAATGGCTTGCTTTGGCACCCCTCACTGCTCTGTGGTTTCTGTGGTTTCCTGGCTGCTGCTTTCAGCTCTGCCCAGCCCTGGCAGCGGGACAAGGGGCTCCCGAGCTCCCAGACTTACACCAGGTCACCACCTTTGCTTTTTCATCTTGATCCAGCTTCCTTAAGAACCACTGTCTCTCTGTTGCTTCAGAAAGTGCCATCTCTCCACCTCATCCAGTCCTTACTAAAAGACATGAGACAGAGAAGGTTCCCTGACCCACCTGCAGCTCCCTGGGGACACAGAATTCATACACTGAGCCCTGAACCACCTCAGCCTATGGGTTCCCAACAGCTGGATCCAGCATGGGAGGGTTCACAGGACCAGTCTGCAAAAGCAACACGTTCCTGTCCTTCCCCAAACCCCTCCTGCCCCTAATCTTTCCCTAATGCCACCTCCCAGGGGCACATCCCTCAGCCACCAGAGCCCCAGAGGGCTCGGCTGCTCCCCAGACAGCCTCCCCATTGCAGTCAAGAGCCTCAGGATCAATAGATGTCTCCTCTCTGCTGGCTGAGCCCTGTATTGCTGCCTCCTTTTTGCATGCTGTGATTCATCCCTGCCAGGCTGGCTCGTGCCCTTGTTGAACTGCCTGATAACAAGTCCGGTGTGATGTAAGTGCTGCAGAATTTACCACCCTGTAAGCACTTTATCTCCAAACACAAGCTGGGAGAAAGGGAGGGCCACATGAAGCCAGATGACAGGCCAGGAAGGATGTATTGCCTCTCCTGATTCAAACCTCAGCTCCTCAGTGAAAACTGGGGTCCCTGGAATACCATTCCTCATGCAAATTCCCAACCAGGAGAATGCAAGAGAGCCTGGGAGGACTGCAAGTGCTGGCTGGTGCTGCACAGCCTGGCTGAGGGACAAGGACCTAAGGACAGAGTTGTGCATGAGGGGTAGCACGACAGGAGGCAGGAATCACTGGGATTATGGATAGAGACCACCACAGGAAGCATGGGGGGACTGCAGAACTCACAGGGCTCCTGTCATCCCAGTGCCTCTGCTCTGTGCCATGGCTCACAACAAAATTAAAATCCAAAATGAAGGCATGCCTAGAAAAACCACGGGCCAGCCAAGCCCATCAGCACACAAACCCTCTTCCAAGTGCAGCACGAAAGGCCCTGGAGCTTGAGGCTCCAAATCCAGCAGAGAAAGATTGGGAGTGACCCTGCACTGGCACTTGGTGACTCCAGCAGCATACCAGGTTCCAGGGCAGTGCTGGCACAGGAGCTGCTCCCAGCCCTGTGGTCAGCCCTGCCTTTCCCCATCCAGCTGCTGGCAGGTCCTGCCCACAGTCCAGTCAGCTGCTTTATGGCTTGCTTTGTTTCCAGAGAGAAATCCATAAAGGCTTTGGGTCTGTAAATGTGTTTTTAAGGCCAGCCAGCTGCCTGCTGCCTTCCAGCAGCAGACGTGCCCGTGGGGGGATGTATTTCCATGATCCTCAGCAGCACCGAGCCCTCCAGCCCTCCAGGGAGCAGCCCAGTGTGCCTGATCCATGCCTGGGCTGCAGCCCCCAGCCCCTCTGCCTGCAGCCACCTCCCCACTGCCTGCAACCCACCCTTCCCTGCCTGCAATTCACCTCCTGCTGCCTGAATCCCAGCTCCCAGTGCCTGCATCCCACCTCCCACTGCCCACAGCCCACTTCCCCCTGCCTGCAGCCTGTCTGCCAGTGCCTGCAGCTCCCTCCCATCACCTGCAGCCCCCTCCCATCACCTGCAGCCCCCCTCCCATCACCTGCAGCCCCCCTCTCCAGCCCCTCTGCTCTGCCTTCCCCCGCTCCCTGCGAGGCTCCATCCGAGTTCACAGTTGCGGGTTCGTGCAGCTTGGGGGCACCAGCAGGTTGAGGTTGTTCCAGGCTCGCTCCACCTGCGGCTCACAAGGCTCAGAAAGCTCCACCAGGCACCCAGAGCTCGGAGCAGGCGTGGACTGGTGGGCTCGCCTTGTACCCCAAGTGTCCACTGGCTGGACCAAACGGTGTGATAACCCCCCCCTTCCAACTGGTCCCGGGGCCCAGCACCCATTTCCCAGCGTTTTTGTGTAGTTTTTGGCTCTGCTGGGGCCGGGGAGGGAGCACTCACAGCTGGTGGGCGCTGCAGTTGTAGAACTTGAACTCCGTGCTGACGAACGTCCTCCCCGTCTCCTGCGACCTCAGCTGGAGCACGACTCCAAACCAGTCTGGGGGGGCAAAGCAGAGCCTGTCAGTCCTGCCAGCAGGAATGATGACACAGGGGCACCCGCTGAGCCCCCTGCTGCTGGGGTACAAGGGGAACTCGGGCCGCTGCCATCCCTGCTCCCCCAGCCATCAGGACCCCCACCCACACCCCTTTGGCTGGACCCTGCCCTCAAGCCTCCCAGGGTATTGGGCTGGTTGTCTCCAGCAGTGCCTCCAAACCACAACAAAAATTCAGTGTATTCTGAGAAGCAGCCCAAGACTGGAATCACAGAAAGGTTCGGGTTGGAAGGGAAAAATCACCTCATTCCAACCTCCCTGCCATGGGCAGGGACACCTTCCACTAGACCTGGTTGCTCCAAGGGCCACCCAACCTGGCCTTGAACATTTCCAGGAACTGGGATCCACAGCTTTTCTGAGCACCACCTCCTAGAACCATCTCCTAGAAGAGGAGACACCGCTGGAAACAAGTGAAGCATCAGGGAAGCTCTTCAGGAGCCTCAACACTGGGTTAATTAAGAGCGGATTGCTCTTTTGGAGTTGCTGTGGGCAAGTCTAACCTGGCCCTGCTACCGTGGGGCTCTGGGCCCCCAAGTGTTCACCAACTCTCAGGCTTCATATAATGCCTCAGAAATACAAAGATATCAGCAGGGAAGGGCTGCTGGCACCTGGAAGGATGCCAAGGAGAAAATGAGTTTTAAGCAAGTGGCGTTTTGGTTACGGGAAGAGAAAATACGACAGTAGTGACATTAATGAAGAAACAACCCGAAGATCACGACCAAAAAAAATGAAACTGCATCCACCTACTCGTGGGTGCTCAGCCAGGGCTCCTGCTTTGCAGATTCACCCAGTTTGGCACAGCTGAGAGCCCCTGCCCACTCGTGAGCCATCCTGGAGGGGACACAGAGCTCCTGTCCTGCCTTGGGAGCTGTCTGGCAGTGCAGGGAGGGTGTAAAGACAGGGCAATCATAAACTGCTGCCTGCTCCCAGTCTTTCCTTCCCCGTGTGGGATGCATTTCTAAAGGATGAAGCAAATTTAGCTCCCCGGGTTCAACAGCCTTTGACAGGAGCACGAATGTCTCCAGCAGCAGCCCCAAAGGCTCTGCTCCACCCAGAAAACACTTCCAAACCCACTCAGAGCTGTCTGGTGGCACAGGCATCACCAGGAGTCAGTGACCTACCTTGGTCCACGGGGATGGCAGGAACATCTTTTGCTGGTGGTGACACACACACCACCTGGCTGCCCGAAACCCGCCCTTCCACCTCCGTCAGGTTTCCGAAGAGGCAGGTGACCCCGGCTGTCAGGTCTGGAGCATCACTCACCCGCAGGCTGAGCTGCAGCGGGGACAGGAGGCAACACAGCAGCCAGAAAATCAGTCAGCAGGCAAGTCTGTCCAAATTTCCTTTGTATTTCCAGTCCCTGTTGCTTTCCCATTCCGTGCAACCCCCTTAAATTACTCGCCTGCCCATGGGAGGTGGCCAGATGCCCTTTAATGAGGAGGGGAGGAGGAAAAAATAAAGCCAAGGAGCAGGTTCTTTATGGATAAAAAACCACCTCGCTGAGCCTTTGGGCACTGCAGGTCAGGAGTGGGGCAATGGCAGATTTTTGTCCCCTGGTTGCCCTAGAGAAGCATTGCCACCCCCAGTGCCCATGCAGCTGGAGCAGCAGCAGTGTGTTCCCTCTCCTGCATGAGAGCAGCACTGACCATCCCTGAAAGAGGCTCAAACCACCTCCGTGTCCCACGGCACGACCAGCAGAGACCACCCTGCCCCGTGGCCATCAGGAATGAGCACGTTCCCACTGATCCCATCGCAGATGGGGACTGTCCCCATGGCAAAACAGTGCCTGGAGGGGTGAGTGGCCTCCCAGCAGCCCTACACTGTTTCCACATGGAGTGTCAGGGGGGGCATGCCAGGAAGGGGAGGCAGCAAGGCCAGGACCCAGCTGCCACAGGGTGCTGGGGGGCTGCAGGAGCAACAGCTGGGAAGCTTCGGAGAGCCAGGCCTGAGCACAGCTCACAGATGAGCTCTTTGGGAAACAAAGCCTTCCCTTTCACCAGCTAACGAAACCAGACCAAGAGAAACGTGAGCTGAGGCCCGAGGGGAAGGGGAATTTGTTTCTGCCACCCTCTCCTGCCCGGCTCGGATGACCCCTTTGCTCCCCAGCCCCTCCACGAGCCTGACTTCATGAGAAAACATTTGTGCCAGCGGGAAAGGGAGAAAGGCTGGGGAATGGAGCGTTCACTGCCAGCCTGGAAAATGCTGGAAGTGCATCTAGAAGTCCACCCCAGCCCTGCTTACCGGGAGGCTGTGCTCGGACACGGAGATGCTGCTGGGCTGCACCGTGACGCTCATGCACTGGCTGATGGTGCCCGCGAAGCGGAACGGCTCGTGGGCTCGCTCACAGCTGTCCCTCGGGGAGCACCTGCCACACAGAGCAGCGTCAGAGCGCGGGAAACACCCGGGCAAGGTGTCCTGCACCGGCACCCAGTGATGCTCTGCACCCGCACTGGGTGTCGGGCACCGGGGCAGGGCCAAAGGGCGCTGAGAAACGTTCTGTGAGCAAAGACAAACCACGAGTATCTCGTGAGCAGCCCCCCAGTCCTGCCTGTGCTGGGACACAACCCAGGGCTCTGAGTGCTGGGGGTGAGAGTGGGTGCTGGAGGGGGTGGGCTGAGCCAGGCACTCTGCAGCCCATAAACTCCTCATCATCTGCCCAGAAACTAAACCATAAAACTGCAACAAGATGATGGCTCTATTCTGATTAAAACAAAACCACATAGTTCACTAATCGTCTCCTGCTGGAGCTGAGGGGTGAGACACAGCCAGGAATGGGACTTTCCAGCTGCTGCCAGCGGTGCTTGGCTGGTTTTCATGCCTTAAGCTCCCAGCTCTCTCCCATTCCCACCAGCAGGAATGCAACCCCCCGAGCATGCCAAAGTGACTAGGACTGCTCCTAGCATGCTGTGTGCTCTAGGATGGCTTGTTAACCCTGTTTTTTTATTGCAGGTGTCCTTGGAGTAGAGTGACACTCAGTTGCTTCCAGCAGAGCACCCACCAGGAGGCCAAGGAAGAATTATCAGTGTTTCCAACCAGATATCTGAGAATGCAGCACAGTCATCCCTCCACGATTTCCTATTTTATGCCCTTTGGAGAAAATCCTTTTCTTCCTGGGGTTGGAAGATGTATTTGTCTTTCGGTATTAACGGTGTCAATAAGCCACCAGCAAACTTTGTCTCTTTTCACTCCCTGCTGATCTTGGACCTGCTTTCACAAAGGCCACTCCCAGTCCCACCACCAAGTTCCCTCTGAGAGTTTCTGGAGCGTTCGTGGTACCTGAGTTAACAAGGCCCTGCTGTCACACTGCTTGTTTCCCTGGCTCCCTGTGGAGCAGCTCCAGCTGCACCAGGCACACAACCACATCAGCAGAAACACCTCCTGCCCACTCAGAGGCCGCATTTTTGCCATCAAGCTCTGGCCACTGACAAGTGCCTGGCAAAACCAGGCTCTGGAACAGGATCACTGCTCACTGGTTGTCCAGAGAAGCTGTGGCTGCCCCACCCTGGGAAGTGCTGTAGGTCATGCTGGATGGGGTTTGGAGCAACCTGGTTTTGTGGAAGGTGTCCCTGCCCATGGCAGAGGGCGGAGTGAGATGAGGTTTAAGGTCCTTTCCACCCCAAACCATGGTGGGATTCTGTGATTCTACGAAACAGTGGGACCAGAATCCTTCTCACAAGGCTGTTTGCTCTAGATTAAGTGAAGTTTCCACTTTCCCTTTCCAAACCACCTGTGTGATCCCTGGCAAATGCTGTTGCTGCTCTCCTCACCCTCTTGCTTTTAGTACCTTTTCCTTCGGAGCATAATGGAGCTAAATATGAATGCTGCCAAAGGAAGAATTATCGAGGTTTAAGTGAATCTGTAAGATAGCTTTAAAGTGAGCTCTTGACTGGAGCCTTTATCTCATTGACTCACTGGAATGGCTCTTTTTTATCATACTATTTATGGCAACAGCCCTAACAGAGATAAATAGGTCTGGAGACAATAACACACTTGCAGAGAGCAGCTTGTGGAAGCCTTGCAGGTTTCGGATCCCACTGGGCTGAAGAGACTCTTTAACAATCTCCTCAAGGCCTCTGATCGTTCCCAAAGAGCACTCGCTGCTCGTAGAAGAGGGAGAGCAAAGGATCTGCTCTCCACGATGAAGCATCTCCAGGATGAAGCATGGGAAGCAAACTCCTGGCAGGGAGGACACAGCAGAGGCTCTGGGCAGGAATGGGCTGCTGAGCCATCCCTGGGGGCTTCAGGAACAGCAAGATAAACTCAATTATTTACAGTTTAAAACAAAAGCTAAGAAATGATCATTGCTCCAAAGTGCAGATGCTTGAAGGGAAGAGTTGAGAAATACCATGAGGGAAGGAACCCTTGGTGGGAATAGGTTAATGCTGAAATGTCATGGCCAAAAGGGCAGAGGAAATGACACTTTTCTCTCCTCTTGACATTGAGGGTTTTCTCTCTGCAAAATGAAGATAACAACCTTTACCTGCTTCCCAGGTGGCTTATGAAGATTCAGTTCATTAGCATTAGGAAAGTGCTCGGTGATCCTTGCAGAGGAGCTGCTGCAGGGGGCTGAGGAGCAGCACCAAGCACACCCACCCACAGGTACTGAATGCAGCATCCCCTCCCCACCCTGCACAGCTGTCCCAGCCTCTGGAAAGGCACACGGGGCAGAGCCAAAGGGATGGGAATCCTCAGGGGTGGAAATCACCCCTTCTGACAAAGCAGTTGTCACAGTTAAGACTTTCAGACACAACTACACACAGGGTTGGACAAGGGCTGTCTGAAAAAGAACAAGCTAAAAAAAAACCCAAATGATGCCCAGGGTGCCCTGGGGTGCTGCTGGTGGGATGCTCAGGGCCAGGGGCTGAGCCAGCTCTCCTGCACCTCCCCAGGCGCGGCAATAACCCAAATGAGCCGCGGGGAGCTGCTCTGCACCCCGAGGGCCACGGGTCCCAAATCCAGGCCGGATTTGCGGAGGAGCCTGGAGTTCCCTGCTCCCCTCCAGCACCTGCTCCTCGGGCAAGTGGCCAAGCGCTGCCTGCGGGTCCCTGGACTCTGCCTCCCCCACCATTGCCACGCTTTCCATGCATTTAACGGGGCTGCTCTGCAAGCTGGCACTGGGCCAGAGGGATTTCTATTCCTCTCCTCCAGGCTCTCCCCTCCTCCCCCGCTCCTCCTCTGCCCGGTGGTCTCCCTTCCGCCTTAGGAAGTGATCCTTATTATGGCAGCGGAGAGAAAGGAAGGACACGGACACCTCCTGAATGCAGAGAGCATTTCCTGGAGCTCCCCTGAAAATAAATAAAAAAAACCAACCCACCACCCTTAGCCCTTTGTGGCTGGTGATGCACGTGGGGGGCTGCCAGCCCCGAGCCCCGCGCTCCCGAACGGCTGGAGCACGTGGACCCTCTGACCTTTCCTTGCAGCATTTAAATATCTCTTGCTGGTGCATTTAGAAGGGCTCAGCGCTCTGCTCTGATGCTGTAACCTCGCTGCAAGCAGAGTCCCGCTCACATACTCAAAGTCTACCGCTGCCTTTAGAAATTCCCTGTTACTTGGGATTTGCGGCTTGGGCGAGCAGGAGTGTGCAAAACACGAGGCCTCCATTCCCACCAATTTAAATTCTGGTTTTCCATCGTGTCCACATCACCCTCTCCACGCAGTGAGTGACCCACTGCTCGTGAAACAGGAGTTTATTTTCCTTTACCTCTCCCCAGGAGCTCGGGGAATTTCCAAAGGCATTCGCGCTGCCAGAAAAACTGATTTAAGGAACTCCAACCTAATTCTTTTCGTGCGGGAGGTGCTTGGTAGGCTCTGAAAGCTGCTTTTACCGTCGTGAAGTGGTCAACGCTGGACTTACATGTGGTGGAGGGAGCACCAGCCACAGTGGGGGTCTCCCGAGCTCAGGCACTCCCCGCAGGTCGTGTACTGCTCACAGGACTCCACGGGCACCCGGGACACCTGCAAGGGAAGCAAACACAGGGCTCAGTGCTGCTCTCACACCAGCAAAACCAGAGCAGCTCCAGGCCCTGCTCCGCCAGTTGGAGCCACGTAACACGACGGCAATTCACCGCCTTAAATGCATTTGTTCCAATATCCAAGAATAGGAAATACTGGAGAGCGAGATGTGAAGTCAGCCCGTCCCTCGGGGTGAGTCGTGGGCACACAGAGCCTCAGCCCACTCCTGGCGCCAGAACCCCTTGACCTCCCCTGCCCAGAAATGCTCCCATGGCCAGAGCTGTTCTCTCCTCCCTGATTTACAGCTGGCTGTCTCACACTTCCCCCAGGGGAAGCTGCTTCAGGGAGGAAAGCTGGCGGGGAATAAAATTCATTGGGATTTTGTCAGCTTGTTTAGTCTAGGTGGGTGTTTCACTGCTTGCTCCTCCTTGGCTACCCTGAGCCCTTCCAGCACCAGCGTGGACTTGGCCCCCCAGGCATGACCCACCAGGGGATTCCCATCTCTCCCAGGCAGAGATGCCAGGGAGGGAAGCATAGGTGGAACAACCCCAAACACTGCTGCAAACCCCTGCCTGCACTTCAGCCAAGGATGCCGAGGTGTAGCACATTCCAGACCTGTTTATCAGCACTGAAAACCCCAAAGGCTCCAAAATGACACCAAGCTTTAACCATAGGTCACTGCTTGACAACATGAAGAAATTTTTAACCTTTTTAACCACTTTAACCTTTACAAGTCATCCCTTTGCCACCTCCGATGGGCACGGTGGGTTTGCATCCCTGTGCTGATGCTGCAGGGGGATGCTCCTACACTGGCCCATACTCAATGTATGGAAGAAACTCTTTACTATGAGAGTGCTGGGGCACTGGCACAGGTTGCCCAGAGAGGTTATGGACACCCTAAAAGTGTTCAAGGGCAGATTAGACAAGGCTTGGAACAACCTGGTCAGGAGGTGACAAGGCCCCTTCCACCCCAACCCATTCTAAGATTCTAAGGTTCAGTTTCCACTTCTATTCCCCAAACACTGTAAACAATTATTGTCCAGCCCCGCAGCTTTGGCTGCTCTGCTCAGGCCCTGGGAGTGATGCCTGCAACTGGCTGGAAATTAAAACAACTGTCGGCATCGCACTCGCTCTGTCCGTCAAAACAGCACCCGGCTCCCAGCAGCTGGGAGGGAAAGCAGTGACCAGCAGTGAAAGGAGCAGTGTCTCCCCAAACAACGGCCACTTTCACGCCAAGTGCTGTTGACACAGTGAGAACCCAGTTCCTCTCTGAGGACGACACCAATAGGGCTGCTATTCTTCTTGTTTCCTCAGCCCCTACTCAACAGCTTTTCCTGAAACAACAACAACAGTAAAAAATAATCGCCTGGGGATGAGCCCAGGGATTGTTTTGCCACCTTGCCCACACCCATCCCACCAGCAGTGGTCACCCAGCATTTCCCAGTGCAGACCAGCACAGACATCACCCTGCTCCTGGGTGGAAAACTAGAAGTAAATGTGTTTTCCAAACCCAACAATCATCCCGTGGGAGCTGCCGTGGCTCTCATCCCCCGTGGGAGACACCAGCCACCACAGGATGCATCAAGGAAGCTCACTGGGTTTTCCCTAAAATCTCCCCAGAATGTGCTGGTGGGTTGGCTCTCACCCACCCTGGAGGTCAGGACGGCCCCCAAAATCATCAGGCACTGCTGACCCACCTCCTCTTACTCACAAAGTGAGGCTTGACAGGATCGGTCCCTGTGATTTATATGCAGCTCAGGGCTTGTTTCATGTTTGTGAGGAGCTGGATGCTCTCACAGGGCTCTATAAATAACAGAGGATTTGAATTATATGAATAAGAGTTCATTAGAGATGATTTTGTGTTGTGCGTTCGGGTTCTTTTTCTGCTCAGAAGCTGCGGCTTCTGCACATGATAATCCTTTAAAAATGCCACAGAAATTGTGAACAATGCAAAGAGTTGCAGGGTTCCAGCCCAAATGGGACCATTTTATCCTTTCTTTGTAATGCTGGAATAAGGCAAGGCAGGGAACTTCACCTTATACCAGGTGTAAAACTTCAGAAGAGAATTAACCATTTCTTTCTTCAACACTTAACCCTGCATCTTTGAAATGTACCCTTCGTAGAAATTATTGCCCCAATGTCCAAGTAAAAGTTTAAATGAGTAAGTTTAGGAAGATCAGAAGCATTGAGGTATTTCCATGCATGAAAAAAACCTGGGTGGTTTTGCACTATTTGCCCAGCTCTCTCAGCACTAACACATCATCAAACCCCTTACACCAGCCACAATCCAATATCAAAAATATTCCAGCCCTCTACAGAGTATGTTTCATTTTAATGGGCAAACAAGAGAAACCCCTTTAAGAGTAGGACACATCCATATGTTATCCCACACCTATCATGAACACAGAAGACTGAAAGCTGTATTTCCTTTAGAGACAGCACAGCAGTAAAACATTGCTGTCCTTACTCTTCCTGATGGCAGGCTGGAAAGACTCTCTTGGCTTTAGGTATTTTTAAACTGTTCTCTGACAGTCTAATTGTCAATTTGAGACCAAAGAATTTGCGCTGGGCTGGGCAGAGAAGACAAGGAACAGCAGTGCCTGCAGCTGGAAGGAGAAACAAGATGGATCAGGGTGGGGCACAGGGGACTCCCAAGTCCAACAACCTCCTCCCAGGTCCCCTTCAGCCAACAAGGAGATGCCAAAATGAACCTGGTAATTAAATGATAAAGTCTCATTACTCCTTTCCCCTGACTGCCTGACCCACAACACCAGCTAAAATAAAATAAAATAAATCAATACAGACTCTCCAAAACACACGAATTCCAGCTCGGCCAGCCCCCAGAGAAAATGAGTGCAAGAAACCAGTTCCAAATAAATAAATAAATACCTCAAATAAACAACTAAAGCAAACTTTCCACAGCTTGTGCGTGCCACCAGCCCAGGCCTCTGACCTCCCTGGCTGGAGACAGCCCCCAGGGTGTCCCACCACCACGGCACGCTGCCCACAGACCCCTCAGGGGGCTGGAGTTCAAACAGAAAATCTATTTTTAATGACTTTGGGGAGTGGAGCAGAGATGCCAACTAGTTCAATGTAATTAAAGCTATCTATCACTCAGCGAGCAGGAGCCCAAAGTTGATGAACTTTCCAATGAGGTTTTATTCTTCCCTTTATTCATGAGAAAACACCGCTTTGTGCTGGTGCAGGAGACGTGAAAAAGTGTGGGAAGGAACAAGGAGGACACATCAGTTCCAGCCATTAATGTCTCAGGGTGACAGGGAAAACAGAGTCAAACTTTCTCAGGGGGCTGTAAAAAGTCTGACAGACTCCTCTTCTCCTCCCTGAGTCTCCGTGCAAAACTCCAAATGGAGAATCCTCCAGTGGTGCATTTGCCAAGGAATTACCAGCGTGCAGGGGTGGGAAAGAGAGCAAGACATGTGGGTCCAATCCACCCCGCACTGTGCGAAAATTCCTACCTGGAAATGACTTCTGGGTTCAAGCAGAGCCCGTGGAGATCTCAGACATGCTAAGACTGGTGCTGGCAACGAGCACAGAAGACCCAGCGACAAGTGGGATGGGGGCAGCAGCCAGGACACAGGGGAAGGAGGAGAAGGGTGAGTTTTTAACCAAAAAGCATCGAGCACCATCCCCAAAGTGCTGTTAAACCCCTGGAGGCAGCAACACCTGCTCCAGCCATCAGTCCCTGCCACAGAGGAAGGGACCCAGGCAAGGAGGGGGTGAGGGGGAGTTCTCCTGACAGGTACAGCAGCTCCTGCAGGACCCAGCTCTCCTCTCCCACACTGCTCAGCAGAGGAGGATTATCAGAGCTACCAACGGGCTGTCAGAACCAAATCAACGCCTGTAACTTTTGGCAGAGAGGCAGCTGAGTGGGAGAGGACACGGAGACAATGTTTCCATGGCTACAAGGGGATTATTTAATTACGGCGCTGCAGATGCATGTGGAGAAAGTCCCTTAAACTCTGATCCAAGCAACCTTTCCAATGAGTTGGGCTTTGCTGCTATAAGAACCTCATTAGCATCTTAGGAGGACAAGCTGTGTTGGAGCACAGGGGACCAGATCACTTCCTCAGTGAGGGATCAGACCTTCTCCAAGCATTCCCGTCTCCTTGGCTCCCTGCTACCCTCCATGAACAGCGTTAGGCTCCCGAGGGAGGTGATGAAAGCAAGAGCAGCATACTCTGGGAAGCAGGAAAGACTGAAAAAATAGCAAATGTTCCAAAGTAAGGCTTGATCAAGCTGTAAAATTGTCCTCAAGCCAGAGTTCCCTCCATCCATCCGGCCTAGCAGCAGCAGGCAGGGCCTGGGCTCAGAGCAGACTCATGTTCTGGCACTCAGGCTCCTGCAGACAAACGCTTTCCTGGGGTTTTACCATGGCTCGAGTTAATCAGCACATCAATATGAAACATCTGAGCGGGGCTTGCTGGAACAACAAAGTGCCAGGCAGAGATCCCATCCCCGCTCCCAGGAGCAGCACAGTATCATGGAGACCTGGGGGAGGAGGGATGGGTTTCCATCTCCAGCACAGGCTGCTCGTGACCGCCCATGGAATGCTCAGTCTGCTCCATCTGGCAGCTCCTCCTCCGCCCTCGGCAGGTGACGGCGATGCTCGAGGGCTGCAGAGTGGGCTTGTGCAGGAGGTGGTACAGAGACAGGACACCCCCTGTCCCCATCACCACCCTGCCTGGGATGCCAGCTGTGTTGTGGTGCAGCCCTCCAGGCTGTGCCCAGCTTTTGGGATCCCACGCTGGCATCCACGTGCCCACCCCGTGCTCAGACTGGCACGCCAGCACCAGCTCTGTGTGACAGTCACCATTCCTAAGTGTCTTGGCAGCATCAGCTCTCCCTCCTGCTTCTCATGGACCATCTGCATCTGGGAAGTGAAGGGCCAGGGATGCACGGCCTCCTCTATCAGCTACACGTGTCCGCTGCCTCCAGAGCCGGGAAAACCTTGGGCATGTACAAAATCGGGAAGCCATTCTTTAATCTCCAGTGTTGGAATAAAACCACTGGCTGGGGTATTTACTCAGGCTTCTGGAACTGGAAAATACAGCAAAATTTGTGGATTACAGTTAGGTCAAACCTGGCCACAGAGGTGCAGCCACACAGGCTGGCTCCTGCCTGGCTCCTCCGCGCTGCTCCTGCCCCACACGGTGCTGGTGGGAGCTTGGTATCCCCTCACATGGATGGCCATTGAGCAGGACAGGATCCTCAGCATTAAATCCCATTTGGGACACTCAACCACTTTGTTTTCCCGCAGAACTGACCCCTTGACAAGTAAAGGGGGTGATGAGATAAATGTTTACACACGGCAGTAATGAGGAATGAGATGCTAAAGGTCTTCACCACAAGAACAGGGTTTTGCTGTGATACACCCACGTGTTTCCTCCCCTGGAAAACCACCATGCCCCAGGGGAGCTGCAAATTTGTTCTTGGCTGCAAAGAAGTGTTCAAGTGAGTTTCTGGAAATCGAGGTCTGTCCACTCTGCAGCTCCATCCAGGCAGGAGATTCTCCTCCTCCTCCTCAGCTCCTTGCGCTGCTGGCACCAGCCAGGGTGACACAACTTCTCTGCTCCTCTGGAGTTCCCCCTGGGCTTGCTCTGGATTTCAGGATGCTGTGCCTGGAGCAGCCACATGCCACATCCATGTGTCCCTGCCAGGGGATGTCACTGCTGCCACCAGAAGTGGCTTCTTGAAGTGCTGGCACCATCTTCTGATGCTGCTGAGCGAGACCACCCTGCCACGGCCACCCAGCCGATGAGCACTGCCCTTTGCAGCACTGATTAGCCCAGGCCCCAGGGGAACTAATTAATCAGGATAAAAGGGGGGCAGCTTTCCAAACTTCCCAGGCTCAGGTGGGGATCAATCCAACACAGCAAACTTTCATCTCGCATCAGTTCGTGGCCCCTGCGTTCAGTGCTTTGCCTCCCTGCCATGCAACTCCTGGCCCCGCTCCCTGCAGTCACTGAAAAGTTTTAACAGAAGCTCAGAAAATTAATTAAGGTGAATAATTATAAAGTGCATGCTTCTTCCCCTCTCTGTTTTGCAAGAAAAGTGGCAAAAATAGAATTCGGGATAATTCTGGAGTTACAACCAGCGTAATTAGGTGTTCGGCGCGCTCTCACAATCGGGCTGTGCTTATTAAAATTACTGTTTTAGTCGGAACATTTTGCCAGAGAGTCATTAACGGCACAATGCTTCGATTCCCCGCGACTCTAATTAGACTTGGACGCCTCCAGTGCGGGGATGCCCGGCTCCACTGCCCGTTCAGCGCTGCAGGTGATGCGCTGTGGGGACCCTGACAAGGCTCCCAGGGTGCTTCCCAGCTCCAGGGTGCAGGGGCTTGGATGGGAGAGCGAGGGCAGGGACAGAGCCCATGACATCAGGCAGTGGGCAGAGGTTACTCCGTGACATGGAATGCCCTGATCACAGCTCTGACTCGGAGTGTCCCTCTGTCTGCAGAGGTCACGCTGGACAGCAAAGCAGGGGCATCAGGCTCTGCTGTTTCCTCCTTGGAATAAAGGAGTCCTTGTATTTCCCCTGTGCAATGCTTTGCTTTAGGCAGAAATGGCCCAAGTCTGTGATAACTCTGTCCCTGGACCACACGAGCCTGGACAGCAAATGGCTACGTGGCCCACAGGGCTGAAGTTGGTACAGTCAGGAGATGCCCAGCTGGGAACATCTGCAAAGTGAACTACAGCACAGATGTTCTGGGGGGTTAATTGTTTCCATGCACATCTCTGTGCCCTCAGCAACATCTCCCTGGCCTTGGTGTTGAGGAGCACACGGGACAAGACAAAAACTGGAAGAATGGGAATAGGTTTCCCAGAGAAGCTGTGGCTGCCCCATCCCTGGAAGTGCTCAAGGCCAGGTTGGACAGGGCTTGGAGCAACCTGGGCTGGTGGAAGGTGTCCCTGGCCATGGCAGGGGGTGGAACTGGGTGGAGTTTAAGGTCCCTTCCAACCCAAACCACTCTGTGATTCTATGACATCCTGAAGGTGGGGACACCTTGGAAAGAATGAAGCACCCTGAGCATCCATAAACAACATCCCCACTCCGAGCAGCTTCTCAGACCGGTTTGGAAGTGATGGAGGCCTCAAAGCAGGTGTGTGCCAGTGTCAGAGAAGGGAGCTCCATGCTCTGGAGCACAGACATCCAGCTCTGTTATGAAAGACCTAAATCTCCGTGGTGTGTATCACAGGAAAGCTCAGTGCCTGCTGCTTGCAATTGCCTTCAGCCGTCTGTTTTTCCTCTCTCCCCATAAAAACCACATGCCAGACAGCAGAGGCCCCTTCCCCCAAGCTGCTAGCCTAGAACTCATGAATTCACTTAAGTTGTTAAAAGGGATTGTGGCAGGCTAAGATAAAACAGAGGAGTTTAAAATGACAAACAGACTCCTAAATGGGACTCGAGTCTTAATGAAAACAGTAATGAATGAACGAGGCAACCAAATATTACCCATTAATATTAGACAGATAGATTAGATCCCTAGGCACTGCATTTAAAACCGACATGAAATTACTTCAATTACTCTGCATTGATAAATAACAAGGCCATATTTACTGTTAAAACACGTTTCCTCCACCCTCCCCCATGCTTGCTTTGGCTGCTGCTTCCCAAGAGGGAGAGAGGACCACTGAGAGGCTGGAAAATGCATCAGGCTGGAAACTTCCACCTCTCCCCTCCTGTCCACGGGAGACCTGGGCGAGTCAGCACCCACCACAGGTATTCCAGGGCACCTGCCACAGAGGACCAGTCCCATCAGTCTCAATTACAACCATCAATGCTGCTATTTCAGCCCTGGCATTGCTGTGCAAAAGCCAAAGCAATCACTGATGATCCACTTAAAACCTGATGCTCACAGCATCCTTCCCTCTCAGAAATTCACTCCACTTCCCCTTGCTGGTGGGTACAGCTGCTCAGCATCCTCCTTTCCACACGGGGAAAGTCAGATTAACCTGATCAGAGGCCTCTTCTAATGAAGAGATCATAGGTGGATAATTCCTGGGTGTTCGGTGGCATTTACATGCTAATGATGAAAGGCACTCTGGTAAAGGTAATGTCAACACCAATCCCTTGTCCTCGAATCTCAGCCTCCAGCCCAACCATCTGCTTGTTCTCAGGGTTCAGAGAAGCCTTGGAGAACAGGGGAAAGCTGCAAAACATCCTTTCCAGCTCTGCTGCCTCGGCCTGTGAAGCCCCGTGCCCGGATGAAGTCTCTGGGATGACTCGGCTGCTTCCCGGAGGATGCTGCGCTCAGAGCTGGATGCCCTGCTGATGGGATAAACAGAGCACGACTGTAAGCACACCAGGGCTGGTGTGTCAAACCACGGATGCTTTGCTGCTACAGGATCTTAAATATCTGCAAAAAAACCACACCCTCACTCGGCCTCATCACATATCAGTAAACAAGAAAGACATAAAATATCTCATCATTTCAGAGATACAAGAGGAGCAGCCTGGAGCCAGAGCAGTGTAATGAGCCACAGAGCCTGAGCACAAACCCCAGGTCCTTGCTGCAGTCAGGAGATACCACACCTCATGTTTTCTTAGGGAAAGGAGGGGAATAACCCCCAGCTTCCCCTCAGCTGGGATGCAATCCCTTAGGGAAAGGCTGCATTTGGCTCCTGGTCACTCCAGCTAAAAAGCTGCTGCGTGGAGGATTCACTTAGTGTGGGAACAAGGGGCAGGAGGGCTGAGGGGGCTGTGTGTACCATGCAGATATAAATTACCTTCCCAGGAAGGCAACAAAACCCAGCCTTGGTGCTTTCTCACCCTGAAACAAGGGGTAAAGCAGGGAAGTGAAGAGGGAGGAATGCACGGAGCTCTTCCCACAGCTCAGGGGATGGATGACCTTTGCAATACTATACCTGTATAAATCTTATTTAATGAAATAATAAAAAAAAAAAGAATAGATGAAGGTTAAATCATTCCCTGCAGCAGATTTACACTGAAAACAAAGTCTGTTCAGACAGCGGTTGGTTTACACAACAGGCCTTTAACATTCCTTTCTTAACTACTGGGGTGACTCCTGACCAGCTCTAACCACAGGATGAGTGATTGGAACTCTTGAAGCCAAAGGCAACTTGCCAAGACGGAGGCAAAGGAAACAGCTCTAGTCTGGGGTTTACTTTAAACACACAATTAGGGGTTTCGCTGGGTCACAAGTCACAACATGGTGGTTTTCACCCATCAAACCTTCCCCACAACATTCCCAGCCCTTGGGACATGACTTCATCTGCAGCGCCACCACAAGTCAGCACTTTCAACGCCCACCTCCCCTCCCCGTGCACGCCACAGAGCAAACACCGCTGCCTGCGGCTTGGAAGTGCCCCTGGGAAACTGGGAACACTAACCAAGGGCCTCCCATTATGTGAAATAAAAGCTGGAATGGGTTTTGTAGCCGGAGAAGGTCGGGCAAAGAGTTTAGCTTTCATCTTTACCTGCTTTTCCTTGGGCTGCTGTTTTGCTGCATGGGAGATGGTGGAATCAAAGAGCAGCTCTGGGGCTGTGGCACTGCTTTGATGAAAGGCAGGGGTGATATAAGCTCAGAGCTTATCCATAAACTTCAGAATTGCTGCACTAATGCTCCCAGGGCTGCAATGCCAAGTCACTTGTCCCTAGAAGCCATATCAGCTCCTGCTGTAAACAGTTACTTTGACATCAGCTTCTCACTGTCCAGATACAGCACTCAAAACGGTGGCATTTCGGGTAAATAATGCCATGAAACTATTTCTGCTCCATCAGAGCCTGAGGAACTTCTGCATACATTTCCATAAATATCACTGGCGTCAGTACAGCAACAGACCCAACAGACTGCGAGGGGGATCCTGCAGACTGCTGCTGAGCCTACCAAAGATCAGCTCCAGGAAAAGCTATGGGGTTGGAAGGAATTTGAAAGGACAAAATAAACCAACTCCTGCGGAAATTGGTAGCCCTCAGCTCCTTGGAGAGCCTGGAAACGAGGGGGAACGTCCTCCCAGCTATCAAAACGTGCAAATTGTTGCCCCAGGAGGCTGAAAGTAGATGGCATTGAACAGACTTGCACAGATAAGTTCATTAAGGACAACTTGGGAATGAATAAACCAGGAGAAGGGCTGGTGGATACATGGCCTGCCCTGTCTGCTGCCTCTGGCAGGGAACGGGGCACAGGGAACCACCCCGATGGTTCTCTCTGCCATATCAAAGACATGATATCATCACTTCCAGACAAAATTTAGTCTAAACCATCTTTCTTAGCTGCAAACCTCCCACAGGAAGCAAATCCCCACCTGTGTTGTGGCAGCAGAGATGCAAGGGGATCGTCCCTCCCCTCAGCTGCCTTCCTGCTGGAAGCCTGCACCGGAGCAGCTGCTCCAAGGGCATTTCTCCGCAGGGTAGCTGGCGAGGGACGGGGTTAATAGGCCCACTCCACGTGTGACCTCTCTTCCCTCTCTCTGAGAGCTCCTAATTACCAAGCTAAGGGAAGAGGGGCAGCCAGCGGGGCTCTGCCAGGCCCCGGCGCTCCCGCCTGCCCTCGCTGATGGGATCGATCGCAGCCCGCCGGCGCGGCAACGGCTGCACCCCTGGGACAGGCAGCTGCTCCCGTCCCACCCGCACACGCAGCGAGCTGATCGAGGCCAAAACCACCCCAGTTAAAACAGGGCAAATCAGCAGCTCCCTTCTTCCACAAAGGGGAGCAGATTTGAGGGGGAGCATGAATAAATAACGCCGCTAATGAAATGACGCCGGCGCGGCGGGGACGCAGAGCGATGGCTCTATTCCTGATGCACCGGCAGCCTGACAATTGGCAAATGAACCTCCGCGGTTCTGTGTTTTCCTCTCTTTATTCTTCTCTCATAAAACTGGCAGGAACAGGGGTAGGACAGGGATGCTGGCGGCAGCTGTGTTCAGTATGAAAAATGAGCAGCATATGAACGGGAGGCAGCTGGAACCCAGCGCAAGGGACCCCACGGCTCCCTCTGGTTATTTCCCTCTCTCCAGTGGGGTTCTGGGCTTAACCCTTGCCTTGCTCCACTGCTGCATGGACCAAACCAGCCAAACCCACAGAGCTGAGGCCACACCAGCACCCGGTGCCCTGGGATGGCAGCGGGTTCCCCGCATTTCTGGCGTGCCCGGGAGATTAGGGAGAAGTTGTGGCCCTGCTGGAATGGGCAACATGTGTACACACGGAATAACAGGCCACAGCTGCTCCCAGAAGCAGATGAAACATTATCCTCAGTGCATAGCTGAGGGACCAGTGCTGGTGAGGGCACAGCACAAGGGCTGCAGCAGTGTCCTGTGTCCATTCCCAGGCTGATCTTTATCCAGAGCCTGATGGGCTCAAGGTCTCAGCCTGGCACCGAGACAAGGTGCGCCCAAAAATGCTCGTATCAATGTTTCGAGGTCATTACCCTAATGCCACCCCTCTCCTGCCCACCTCGGAGGCAGGGATGGAGTTCCCTCTCCCACACGCCTTCTCCCAACCCCTGGCCCTACGGAACCCACCCTTTTGAGTATCTGGCCACTTGCCACCCCTGGCACGCACTGGGACACAGAGGCCGCGTTTTCTTTGCCCTCCTTGCTCAGGAGAAAGCCCAGGGCTGCCCGGGAGGACGTGTCCTGCCACCCACCTTGAAAGGGACCCCACGTGTCCCCCCGGCCGCGGCACAGCAGGGTGGGCAGCCCCGCATCTGCCCGCTCCCAACAGACCCGCGGGCTGTGCAGCGCCACAATGCCGCCTTTGTTCCCGGCTCTGGCACGTCCGAGGGTGTCAGTGACACTGAAAAGCTTTGACTGGCCCTTTCTGTTTGTTTTCTTGGCACACGCAAGGATCATTTAAATAGCCCAACCCCGGCTCTGCCCCGCACCTCGCGTGTGACCGACACGATTATCCAACAGCAGCTTTGCCCGGAGAAGGGGCTGAGCAGAAAACGAGGGTGTCCAGCCCCTCCAGCTCCTTCAGTGCCCATTTGCCTCTGCCTGCTTTCCCAGCACAGCATCACACATCCCAGGCTGTCTGACTGGTGGTTGAGCACTGAACAGGCTCCCCAGGGCCATGGTCATGGCCCCGAGGCTGCCAGACCTCAAGGAGCGTTTGGACAACACCCTCAGGGACAGGGTGGGACTTTGGGATGTCCTGTGCAGGGCCAGGAGTTGGACTGGATGATCCTTGTGGGTCCCTTCCAGCTCAGCATATTCTAGGATTCTACGTAGCCCGGCTGACAGGGCTGCAAGGTTCATGCCTTAGATGCCCACATCCCACGGGATGTTGCCTTTCCTAGGGAACAACGAGCTTTGGGGCAAAGCTGGGGAGGTTCAGTACAGCCACTCCTGGCCCTGCTCAGATCTTCTCCACAGCCACTCACAAAGGTCCGCTGCATGCAACACAGGAACACAAGCAACCCTCAATTCCCCATTTTTGAACCGTTTCAGGGTTCTTAAATTCTTTAAATACAGTGGAAACCTGGCAGGAAAGCCACAGGCACGGCCAGTTTGTGTAATTTTATAGAGCCCTGAAAATCCAAAGCATTTGAATGCCCCAAGTAGCTTTAAAGGTCACAGAGCTGTATCACTGCTGCTTTCACAGGCTGACGGTGGTCCTGCTCCTTGTTTGCTCGTGGAACACTGCCGTAGTCTCTACGGCTTTTTAGCAAGGGTTGCTCTCTAACTACATTACGCCGTCCTTGCCAGTCAATTTTCTGCTACTCCATCACTTTCCCATTTGTATATCATTACATACGGCTGTCAAAAATAATTTAGGAACCTGACCACCAGTGTGAGAAATGAACCCTCCTAAGTATATCCCAAACCCTCTAATTCTGAAAGAAAATGAGCTTTAAGCCCTTCTCCCCACAGAAGAAACCCACTGTCCCATGGCGGCTGTAGCACACCGGCCCCTTATCGCACACAGGCACGTCAGTGAGGGGCTGAGGACCAAAAAAGAACATCTCAGGAGACAACACAGCAAAGCTTCAGGGCCACATCAGAACAGGGAAGCACAAAGAGCTGGCAAAACGCAAGGTTTTTGGATTCTGAGGTGTCGTGTCTGCTCCCAGCACAGCAGGTACACACGCAGCCACTCACACCTCCCACCCAGGCCACCGTGGGCCCAGTTTGGGCTGGAGTTTAACATATTGTTTGCACTGAGGGCTCAAGAAAATACATTGGATTATCCCAATTTACTACTCTGACGTGGCTTTTTACTTTTCCCATAGGGATACACACGGATAGAGCACCAGGCTGACCCTGCCTGTGGTAACCTTGGGCGCCTCCCCCTGTGACAAGGTGCCAGACTTGCTGTCTCAAGGCTAAAGAGGAGGCCCGAAGGAATAGTTTAGACTCAAAGAGCAGATTTAGACGAACAGGAACATCATGTTGCTCTGCCCTGATTCCCAGGCTGTGGAATCCTGCAGGACTGATCAGCCTTGCTGGGCAGAGGTGCACTGCAGTCAGTGCAGGGGGAGCCACACCAGCAGGATGCACAGGCAGGAAAGGAATCACAGAATGATAGAATGCCCTGAGCTGGAAGGGACCCGCAAGGATCATCCAGTCCAACTCCTGGCCCTGCACAGGGCATCCCAAAATCCCACCCTGTCCCTGAGGGTGTTGTCCAAACACTCCTGGAGCTCTGGCAGCCTCGGGGCCATGACCAAACCCTGGGGAGTCTGTTCAGTGCCAACCACCCTCTGGGGGAAGAACCTTTCCCTCAGATCCAACCTGACCCTGCCCTGACACAGTTTTCAGATCAAGCTGCTATGTCCTCTCCAAGCATGAAGGACACCCACGAGGTGGGAGCAGGCAGCTCCTCCTCTTCCAACAAGTTCTTTGTGGTTATTATAATGGATTTACTATTGTGCAGCTTTTCCTCCTGCACAGA
Source organism: Myiotriccus ornatus (assembly GCA_036023395.1). Classification (NCBI taxonomy): domain Eukaryota; kingdom Metazoa; phylum Chordata; class Aves; order Passeriformes; family Tyrannidae; genus Myiotriccus; species Myiotriccus ornatus. The sequence goes on from JAYRBT010000075.1 coordinate 4,928,697, forward strand.
GGTGTCACCTTAACGCCCACCACGAGCCCTGCAGACAGATTCAATTGGCATCGCTGCAGCTTCCATTCCTTGGAGGCTTTTCCACTCTCACTGAGTCTCTCCCCTTCCCCTCACCCAAAAATACTCCCTGCTTGCTGGAGAAACCTGCAGGATGGAGACAGGCTGGTGCTTCCCATCCACATGGAGCCGAGGCACAAAGATGCCGCTGGTGCAACACTTTAACTCATTTTAATACATTTATGCCGAGACTAAATTTGTCGCTGCATATTTTCCTCCCAAGCCTGGTAATCAGTAGTGGAAATAATTTGCTGTTGGCTGCTCTGATGTTGCCATCTTTTGCACATATCAAAATGACAAAGACATCAGGCCCTCAAAGTCCGATTGAAGAATAATTGGAAATCCAAAGTGGCACTAAATGTTATTTTCTAAATAAAACGCATTCAATTACAGAACATGAGGCTGTCAAGCATTAAAAAAGATTAGTCAGAGGCGGAAAAAAATAGTATTCAAACCTTCAGAGACTTCATTATATGCACAGGATACCCTCTGTTCTTTGGGACAGGCAGGGGTAAAGGGAATGCAAAACAATGGAAATATTTCCAGCAGCCTGTGTGTCCCAAAAGGGCCTGGATGCTTCTGTACTGCTGGATTTCCATCTCAACTGTTGGAAATATATATATATATATATATGCACATATATATACATCCCCTTGTGGGTCCCTTCCAACCCAGGATATTCTGTGAGATTCAGCCCTCTAGGCCGCCCAAAGCCCTGGAGGGGCCGTGCATTGGGATATTGGGAAGAAATCCTTCCCTGGGAGGGTGGGGAGGCCCTGGCACAGGTTGCCCAGAGAAGCTGTGGCTGCCCCATCCCTGGAAGTGTCCAAGGCCAGGTTGGACAGGGCTTGGAGCAACCTGGGAGGGTGGAAGGTATCCCTGCCCATGGCAGGGGGTTGGAAGTGGATGGACTTTAAGGTCCCTTCCAACCCAAACCAGATTTTATGATTAGGTAAGGCAGGGTGAGAAAAAAGCAGATAAAGCAAGAAAAAGCAGGGAGCAGAGCAGATTTCTGTGCCTGGAGCAACAGGCTGTGATGGGAAGGGATCCCAGATCTCTACAGGTACACGGATGGCAGTGGGCCCTGGGTATCAGGGCCTCCAAATCAACCCCAAACTTGCCAAAATCACCCCAAAACCTGCAGAGGAGGAACATGTCCAGGCACAGATCCTGCAGCTGAACACCAGAGCCCGTGCCTCTGCCACATCTCTGTGTTAATAAGACCAAACAATGCAGCAGATGCACTCAAAACTTCAGCAAACCCCACAATGGCCATCAGGCACAGGAGGACAAAGACAATCGTATTTCACGCCGTAGGAGCTGGTAAATTCACGCTTAGAGCAATAAAGTCGCAGCCAAACAAACATGACCCCAAGTGGGAATCTATGGCTGTGGCAAGGCACATTCTCAGCCTACACAAACAGGGAAAGATGAGATGCATTTATCTCAGATACTTCGTTTCAACAGCTTTCCTTAACAGCTCTGGCCGCTGGAATTAATACCCACTGCCCCGCAGAGCTCGCCGTGGGGGAGGCACAATTATTTACATGTCTGTTCTCTGTCCCTACAGAAGGATTAAAAATCAGGTAGAATTCTTTGCACACTAGTTTTTATGGTTGTTTTTTTTGTGTGTTTTTTTTTTTTTTAAGAGAAGATAATTATCGCTTGAAATTATTCAGGTGCAGATGCAGCAAATTGCTGACCTGCAGCTGATCTCGAACGCCGACGACGCCACCAATAAATACACCCCTCGCGCCGGGGGAGAGGGGAGAGCAGCCCACACATAACTGAAGATGGATTTATTCCAGCCTTTGCTACAAGGCTGAAGGGCTGGGAAGCCAAATCCCTCTCTCCCAGGGTTTCATTAGCTGGGAATGGCTTTCTAACGAGATTTACACGATCTAGCCTGGAGCCGACACATTTTGCTCTGCACCCAAAGACAATAACAACAACAAGCAGCTCAGGAGGTGCCGCCTTCTGCTCTTGTCACCCATCATTCAGGACTGTTCCAGTGCTGCTATCGGTGTGATTACACAGAGCACAAAAATAAAATCAAAACCCGCCCTTTGCACGGCGTTTGAGGCTCCAATTTGAACTGACCCAAAGCCAGGAAAATTTATGGTTATGGGGGCCACATTCAGTCCATTAGGAACGGGTAGGTAATTGCCAGCTGGGGTCTAAGTGCCCTTCTCACCTCTCCTTCCTTCATCCAGGAGAGCTGCTGTCCCCCCATCCCCACAGACACCACAGGAGGGGACCAGGGGGCTATCTGGGGGCTCTCTCTGCATGGGGGGTGGAACTGTGGTGCCACTGCACCTCTGCAAGGACAAGGAGAGCCCCAAACCAGCCATCCCAGCCTTTGGACAACACCACCAGCACACTCTGAAGTGGAGCCAGGGAGGGCAGGAGGTAACATGCCATTGATTTTGGTGCCTCAAATTCAGAATTGTGCTCGTTGCTTAAAATTCTCTTAAACACAACCAAAACCCAACGAAAACCCAGCATTTGGACAATGCTTTCAGGCACACGGTGTGATTTTGGGGTTGTCCTGTGCAGTGCCACGAGCTGCATGCTGATGACCCTTGTAAGCCCCTTCCAACTCAGAATATTCCATGATTCCCTTAAGGACTTTGATGGATCGAGGTGCTTTGTTGGATAGAATACATTTTTTCTGGATTGGTACATCCTCTGCTGCAGCAGATCCACACCTAAAAGAAACCTAAACCCAGACCCCCAATCCCACAGTGCTGCCTTACAGAGCTGTTTCTCCTACAAATTCAACACTTCCTCCAGAATCCTGCTTGGACGAGATGCCAGGGACCAAACTGAGTCCACGGACTGTGCAAAGACCTAAAATGGAAAAATCCAGCCTGTTTTTCACTAACTGGAGCTTGCACACTCCCCTCTGCAGGCACAGGAATGCTGTTTCTGGCACAGCTTCTACAAATAATAGTGTGGTCAGCTCTTTTTTGGACGGATTTTAAGCAAATTGTTTTTGTGGGCAGGAGACTGTCTGCTCACTCACACAGAGGCCCAGCCACACAAGGAGGAGTTATTTTTTAAAACCCGTCCTTCCCGCTGATTCCCCCCCTTTCCCCCCAAAATAAAACAGAAATAAAAATACTTCCAATTATGTTCTTAAGGAGGTATTAATAGCACCCAAGGCACTGACACTTGTCTGCCTGTGAGTCATTTAAATGGATGGGAAAAGGCCTAAAACAACTGTGGCTTGTTAGGAGGCAAAGCAAACATCATTCATGATCCGCAGTGTTAAGTACAGTCCTTATCCCAGCAGACTGAGCTGGGGATGCTCCTGTGTGTCCACTTCAGCTGGGTCTGGCAGGGGCTGACCCACCTAGAGAGCCTTTGGCCAGACAACCAGCACAACCAGCTGGGTAGGCAGCAAGCCTTGACCAAATCCTACCCAAAATATCCACTGATTTTGGCCGTTTGGGTTGGGATGTGGCACTGGAGGCCACAGCCCTGACCGGGACCATTAAGGGTGTCACCAGCGAAGCAAAAGGCACAGCCCTGCCTCTGTCAGCCTTAGAATCACAGAATCCTACGATGGTTTGGGCTGGGAGGGACCTGAAGGATCATCTATTTCCACCCCCCTGCCATGGGCAGGGACACCTTCCAGCAAACCAACCTTCTCCAACGCCTCCATCCATCTCAGCTGCTGAGACACCCTCAGCGCTCGGGGCTTGTTTGTGGCCCCCTCAGCACTACTCAAATCTCCTTATTTCCCCACTGCTGGAACGGGATTCCAAAAGGGTCTTTTAATTCAATTATTTTGAAAGCATCTCTGATGTCTTGACAACCTAATTTGGTCTCCTCCAGGTCCTTCACCACCACGTGTGTGAGAGCAGCAGGCACCATCCCGCCCACGTGGTGCCCTCGCCACGCAGTCGCTCCAGCTCTCGGAGCACTCAACTCAATTTCTGTTTGAAAGGAAACATGAATACTAATTAAACAGCCATAAGGGCACAGAGCAGATAAATATGTGTTGCAAGAGAAACTGGAGAGACACACTCTGAAGTGGAGCCAGGGAGGGGAGGAGGCAATGTGTCATTGCTTGTGGTGGCACAACTTCAGAGCAGTGCTCGTCGCTTAAAATACTCCTCAACCCAACCAAACTTGGTGCAACACGAGTGACTACTGCCTCAAAACCTTCCTCCTCCTCCTCTGAGACGTCCATGGCCGCCCTGATGGCAGCAATACGCATCTGAGGCAATATTTTGCTCCATCTGAAGGCCAGGATAAAGCACTATTCACATGCCAGCTTCCAGCACGCTCCAAAACGCTCGTGCCAACTCCTCTGCAACTGAGCAGCCCTCTGGGCTGCAGTCAGCAGACTGGAAGGATAACCAGCATCTGAAGCACAGTCTTTTCCTGCCACCTTAGAGTAGAAAGAACACCCAGCACTTCCAATTTCTCCCTAACAAAGAAAGGTGAGCAGTCGTGGCAGGACGAATGGATTATAGAGCGGTTCTGCCTCTCTGTTCTCTCTGCAAACACAGCAGAAACCCACTGGTTGAGCCCTTAGGACAGTTTTAAGCACAAAATTCTCTGCCCTGTTTCGTCTGCCATGCTGTTCTGTCCATACCTGGGGAGGACAGAGCCATGGAGATGCTCTGTGTAACGTGGGCACTTCACAACAGAGACAGCAAAACCCCACTCGAGCTTCTTTTTTTGCCATCAAACCCAGAAGTTTGGCCCTGAGAGTTCAAGGAGGTTTGGAGGAAAACCAGAAAGTTCCCAGTCTGGCAAGAAGAACAACCCTGGATCTATAAATACTCACAGGTGTATCTTGGCAGCAACAACACACACGAAATCTCTGAACCTCAAGGGCTGCCACGATGGATCAACCCATTGCTCGGTCAAGCCTGGAAACTTGCCTCTGGCTATGGCCACTTCCAGCTGCTTTGCTGGGATGGGAATACGCTTCCCAAGTTCCCATCCAGCTGCACAGCACTGTGGTGTCCACTCCACCTGCATCACCTTCAAGGAGCATCCCCCTTGTGACAGGCACAGATGCTTTCAAGGTGATTTTGTGCACTGAAATCACCTCTTTATGAAAATTTATGCAGGTCAAAGGTACTTTTCTAAGAGTCCATATGACCAACCACAGCTGGGAAGGTGATGCTCAAATTGATGAAGTCTTTATAAACTACTTATCGCTGCAAACCAAGCCTTCTCTTCCCACATTCGCCTCACTGTGACTACGGAGCATCGACCTGAACAGTGACGAAATGAAGGCTGAGCCAAGTGAAGGTTACGGGACTAAGGATTTGGGAGGTTTCACAGATTTCCTGTGTGATTTAGGATAGGTCACGTAGCATCTCTGTGCTTCAACTCCTCACCTAAAATGTGATATTGCTGCTCCATCTCGCAGGGCTTTGGGGAGGATAAATCTGTTAGTGGAGAGTAAAATGTTCACAGGCTGGTGGGGTTTGCTGCAAAAAGCCAGTGGAAAAGGCAGAGGGGGGAAAAAAAAAAAAAAGAGGGAAAACAACAATCTCCCTGGGCGAGGAGCAAGTTCTAAGCTTGATTACAATAAAAATGATTTCTTTAACACCAACACAGAATCCTCCAGGCCCTCCCTGTTGTTCCCCCTCTCAGCCTGGCCCCCAGCAGACTCGGCAGGGCCAGCCCCAAGCACAGCCCTGGGCACGGCTGGGGCTGGCAGGGAGCCCCCCAGCCCCGCAGCTCAGGGGGAGGATGGAGTGTTTAGTCTGCTGGGCACATTCCTGCACGCTGCTAAAATAAATAGAAGGTTATTAATGGAGCCCCTTCTCCTCACAAGCATCAGCCAGAAATGCCGGAGTTATCAAGTGACTCCCGAGGACGGCACAGGGATGGCGCTGGAGGGACCCCCAGGGACAGAGGGGTTTCTTAATCCTGGCCAGGACCTGCACCAGGTTTGTGCTCAAGATTTTCATTTGGGATGCTGAATTTGCCTGTTTTTCCAGAAACATCCCAGGCTTCCCAGGGAAACCTTTCTCCATACCCCCGCTATACAAAAACCCCTCATTTTTTTCCACAGCAAAGTTTTAACAGGGGAAATGTTTTTCTGGGGAAGGAGGAGGGAGAACAAGAGCAAACATCACAAAAAGTTGTTTTTTTCTGCTTTACAACCAGATTTAACTCTTATATTTAGTCCCAGCTTGCAACACCATTACAAGCAGTTTCCCCAGGGCACATCCATCATTTTCAACCTATCTGGAATCTGCAAGAACTTGATTTAAGTTCCACCCGATTTTGGGGGACTTTTCAGAACCTTGAGGGGAAAAAGAGAAACAAAAAAAGCAAAGGATGCTCAGAGGTTGAGAGGCAGGGTGGATTTGAACTTCCTTAAATCCTTCTGCCACTTTGAGCCACAGAACTCAGTCACTGAGGTCCAAGGAAGAGCTGGGAGCCAACCTGGCCTTGCACACTTCCAGGGATGGGATAAACACTTCCAGGGATGGGGCAAACACTTCCAGGGATGGGACAATCCTCAGGTCTGAGCTCACAGGGAGAAGATCCCTTGGTGGAAGCGCCTGCACATTGTCTGTGCTTACTCCCTGCAAACCCCATAATAATAAAGTGATCCTCCACACCGTATCCCTTTTTCCATTTCACCCTTCACTGGATCATTTTATGCATCTATTCCCATTGCTAATTCAAACTAATTAAAGTATAAAATAGAATAATTTGTGCAATTTCAGAGCTCCCCTCACCATATTGTGAGTTATGTTTCTTTTCTGCTCGCGCCCGGTGTGAGCAATTCCCCTCCTCACCGGCTCAGTACCCGCCAAGCTCATTTGCAGGGAAGACAAACTATCACAGCAGTGTAAGGAAGGGGGAAGAGAGAAAGTTTAAAGAGCTCTGTGAGAGAGGAAGAGGAGTCTGAGGTTTGTTGTTAAATTCCATCGCTGAGCAACGAGTGTGAAATTTCAGATTTCTCCTCCGAGCCATTTTCTCTCTTGGGAACATAATCCTCTCCCTTCTCTCATTGCTGCTAAGGAAGGAGTGTCTGTACTGTGTCTGTCTGTCCACCCAAACATGAAATCCTGCAGCAAAGCCACTGCACTGCTCAAAGCCAGCCATGAGCATCAGCATCATCCACAGAGACGAGGCTCTGAACAACCTGGCGTAGTGGAAGGTGTCCCTGCCCACAGCAGAGACAAGATGAGCTTTAAGGTCCCTCCCAATCCAAACCAGTCTGTGATCCGATAATTCTATGATCTCATCTTGCTTTCAGGATGGAGCAGGGGCGGTGACATCAAACCTAGAGGGACATTAGACCTTCCTGCAGCTACTGAGGATGTCAACTGTCCCCTTGCAGACACCCAAAGCTCTGGTGAGCTGAGGATTTGTGCCTGTGCATGTGCACGTAAGGGAAATTCTAGAAATATTTCAGGACTGTGGCTGCTTCCATGAAAATTAAACAATAGCTCTGTGGAAGGGGAGGAATTGGAACGGGAAGCAAACGCTGAAGCAAACACATGGGAACCCTGTGGCTGTGACTGGCAGGGGAAGAAACAGCCCAACACAAAGAAAAACCAAAGCAAAACAAACAAACTGAAAGCAAAGCCAGCCAGCCCTTGAGAGGAACAACCACACGAGCGATGTCTAAAATATAACTCATCTAGAAAAAACAAACCCACTGACCCCGAGGTTACACCGGAGCATTTTTTTACCACTTCTTCCCGGAAAGTTTATCCTTAAAGTATTTGTTACCTCAGAGGCTTGTGGGCTGAACACCCCCCACACTTGAATGGTTGAATGTTTTTTGTCTGTACATAAATCCCAGCCAGATGGGGGGTTGTAGGGATGGACTGGAACCAGTCTGGACACCACTACGTCAGCCCCAGCATGGCCAGAGCTCTGCAGGCCTGACAAATGGACTGTCAGCAGGGCAGGAGATGAGACAGCAGGTTGTCCCACCTGGCTGGGCTGCAGCTTTTTGGTCAATTGATGTTAATTAACACATCCTTCTTGTCAGGCAGATATTGTTAATGATCTCAGACAAGTTTTTAGCTGAAACTCTTAATTATTCCTAATTGACTACAAGGGAGGAAAGTGGAAAAAAACTGCAGCAAGTCATGAATTTTAGGAGTGGAGCAGGAGCAGGTGGTGGTGGAAGAGGACGGCACAGAGCTGGGCAAACCTCCCCGTGGAGCACAGCCCTTCTTCCAGGACAACATGGGCATTCTCTCCCCATCTTGAACTCCCTCTTTCATCCCCCTGCTCTACCCCCTGTTTGTCCCAGCTTATGGGAAAAGGCTGGATGGAGCTCGGAGCAAGCTGGTCTAGTGAAAGCTGCCCCTGCCCATGGCAGGGGGTGGAATGAGAGGGGCTCCAAGGACCCTTCCACCCAAACCACTCTGGGATTCTGGCAGTGGTCATGGAAGAACACGAGTTGGGCAAGAGTGTTCCTGCACCCCAACGTGCTGGAGCAGCAGGAGGTCCCAGCCAGGCTGGTGACAATGAGGGTCACACCAAGACGGGGCCAACAAGTCCCACTGCACTGGCACAGGATGAGCAGGTGGAGGAGTTCATGACAGGCAGGATTTTGGACACCTCTGGTGGGATTCAGCTGAGCTTTTCCCCCTGTGCCAGTGTTCAAAGTTTGCTAAGATCATGTCCAGCTAACTGGCTGTTCAACTAGCAGATAATGTAGTTAAAAATTTAATCAGTTCATTTTTTCCCTCTTGATGACTCCAGACCCTTTTATCCACATCTCTTGCATTTTTTATTGTGTTTTCTCAGTTCTTTTCAGGACACCATCAGTATTTACAGCCTCACCACTGCAGGACTGATGGACTTCCTTGTTTTTCTCAGCCCCCACTCCAATTCCAACCTCTCCTAAATCATCCAGGCAGCTCCCGTCTGCCTCCCTCTCAATCAGCATCCACAAAGTTCAGTCCAAAGCAAAGCAGTTTTCACAGGACTTAAACATCTTGGGGTTACAGGACAGGGAGAAACACAACAAATTATCCTTGGAGATCTGCAGCTCCTGACACAGGAGCATTTGCAAAGCAAATACATCAGAGCTCTCAGCGCAGACTGAAAGAGTTTCTTTACCCTAAAGCCACAATGATGTATGTGAGGAGGGAGGGGGGAAACTCAGCCAGTGGAAAAGCAACAGGTCTGAGAAGAGAAGCTGTGGCTGCCCCATCCCTGGAAGTGTTCAAAGCCAGGTTGGATCTGCCCTGGAGCAACCTGGGATAGGGGAAGGTGAACCTGCCCATGGCAGGGGTGCAACAAGATGAGCTTCCAACCCAAACCATTCTAAGATTCTAAGAAAGTACATAGAAGTGTGCTCTCCAAACCCTCCCTGCCTCCCCAAAGCCAAGGTTACCTTGCCATGGGCACGGAGGGGCTCAGCAGCACAGGCAGAACGATCAGGGAGCATCCAGCACTCACAGGAGGAGCAAAGGATCCCTCAGGACATCCCAGGCTGCAGAGGACCATGGCCCTCTGAGCTCTGCCGTGCTAATTGATGTTTACTGGGTGATTATGTGTTATTATTCCTACCTGGGGAATGGGGAGGTTCCCAGCCAGCCCGGATGCTGCTCTCTCACATTTCAAACCAGAGTGAAATCATCCTCCTGTGGCAGAATTAACCACGAACCAACTACAGCTGAGCTGGGAGCAGCAGCGTTCCTGAGGCAACCAAATATGCAGGGACTTTGGAGGATGTTTATGGAAGATGAATTTCGCATTTACAACACCCTGGCTGGGTACTTGCTTAGGAAGGTGCTGCTTCACCCATCAGGGAGCGGAACCACTTTGCACGACCTCAGCGCTTCATTCATCAAGGTGTTTTACGTGATTAGCACAAACAAGTGACAGATCATTAGCTGAAAAGGGTGCTGGAAGATAAGGAAGGAAAAACATGCCTTGGTACAGCGTGTTTTCAGGTGGGGAAGAGGGAATGAAAGCAGAGGGAGCTCCTCTGCACTTACCACCACCCTCCTGCACCTGCAGGAAGTCCCTGATTCAGGATCAGGGTTTCCCAGGGAAGGGAAGAGACCTTTTGGGCCCTGTTTCTCTCCACTAGCACAAGGATGTTCCTCCCAACGAGCCCTGTGAGTGTTTTGATCACGCTGCTTTTTAGGTTCCATGTTTATAGCCCTTGATTGGGTGGTGAAGTCTTTTGGAGCCGGCAGTCCCTGCCCCGGGTTTCACTCAGCTCTGCTCGCTCCCAGCTTTTAAAAACAGCCAAATTTGTTCTTCTGTCAAGAGCTGCAAAAATCTTTGGCCCCAGCTCTGCTGATGCTTATGCAATCTGAGCACTGAAGGATGCCCACCACCCCTCACAGGGTGAGCTGGGATGGCTGGTAAGTCAAACCTGCTGCACGTGGAACCAGCCCTGCAACAGCCTGAACTTGCACAGGCAGCACATCCAGTGAGGAGAAGGGGTTGCTGCAGCCTTAGAGTCATAAAATCACTCTCGTCCCGCAGGGCTGATTTAATTGAAATGCACTGAGCTTTTCATACATTAAAAAAACCAACCGTCTCCCTGACACCCAGACAATTAATGCTTCAGGACTGAATTATAAAGCCACTTTTCCTCAACATAACCAACACTTTTGCTGTAAGACTCAGTCTTTCCCTGTGAAAGCAAGAAGGCAGAGATTCTCTGCACATGCAGGGGTTGTTGGTGTGGGCTCTGTGACAGACTCAATATTGAAATGGGAAATTTTTAAACAAGGTGGCTCTTGGTGGCTCCACCTTTGCCACTGCATTGTCCTCACCTGCTGTTTGATCGCTGGGGGACAGCCCTGGGTGCACCCTCACATCTCACCAGCAGAGCAGCCAAAAGCCTGTCACGACAGCAACGTGACCGATTCCACTTCACTATTTTATTTTGTGGTGGTTTTTTATTTTGTTTTGTGTTTTTTTTCCTGGTAGAAACTGTTAATTGAATTTGTCTGTCTGTGAGAAACGAGAGGCAGCTCACGCTGGGCAGCAGCTGAGGAGAGCCACAGTGCAGGTCCCCTCACCAGGGCCGTGCTGGTCCCTCCAACACCAATTTCCCCCAGCACTCAAGGCTAATTTGGGGGCAGGACGTGGTGTAACTCTGCCAGCACCCAACAGATCCACTGCTATTCCATCCTGGAACCCCAGGTAGCTCCACTAATGCAACACATCTCAGCCTCCAGCTCCACCCAAGCCTTGCTCAGCCTGTGGGCACAAACAGTGTTTGTTTGCTGCAGCAACGCTGAGAAATGAATTTCTGCTTTAAATAGGGTCAGGACCATTTCTCTTTTTCCCCTACGAGCTGTTTGAAACCAGGTGCTGCGGGAAGAGAGCCCAAAACAGCTCCCAATAACCACCCCTAAATCGGGTGCCTAAAGAACTCCAAGTGCCTGGAAGCAAAGTTTCTTTATCCTCCTCTCCCCCGGATTGGGCTGTGCAACTGTTGCTTCTGTGCTTTGTGGGAGTGAAATCAAATGTCAAATATTCTGCTTTGGAAGAAGTTGGCAATGAAACATGAAAGGCTCATGGAGAGCTCAAAAGGAGTGCGGAAAAACTGGAGCAAAGCACAGACAGGGCTGGGCCAGGAGCCAGGGGAGAGGGGAAGGACTGTGCCTACAACCACAACTCCAGATTTTAGGATGAAGTGACTACTTTCCCTAATGCATTTCAGCATAAAGCTGATCCTAGCTGCTGCTAGCACAGAAGGAGGATGGGCTCCGTGCCGAGATGTTACATCTCTTTGTTGGGAAGCATCCACACATCTCAGTTTATTCAGCATAATCACAGTCCTACCCTGAGCCCTTGCGTCTCTTCGCTGGGCTGTGCCCGAAGCCACAGCCAAAAGGGCTCAGGACCTGCTCCCCACCACTACTGGGGGGCACATTTCTTACCTTAATTCCACCAAAAAAACCCTCCCACCCCGTTTTCTGAAAGGCATGTTTTGGCACAGGCACGCGTCCTGTTCCTTTCTCGGCAGATATTTAAAAGCACAGGCTCTGGACAATCCTCCCCCAGCACGGTAATGTGTAAGAACAGCTGCTCTCTGTGTCATTTTACTGTGGCAGAATTTCGTTTTGTTCCAAATTTCAAGACTTCAGAAGACATTTCTTTACTGTGTATTCTCAGTATTTTTGAAAGGCACTTCCCACCATTTACAGCCTCAGCCCCCTGAAGCTGCTGGACCTCTCTCCTCCTCTCGGTGCTGACCCGTTTTTCAATCATCAGCCTCCTCTATAGAGCTCTCAGGGTAAAATATATTCTCCCCTCCACTTTGCTGAACTATCACATTGCCAGGATGAGGGCACTGGGGTCACAGGAGCTGACACAATCCATATGCAGTGGTATGCTGGGACTTCTGGACCCAAAGCACACATCTCTACAAGGGCAAAAGGCAAACCCTACAGCAATTCCTACAAGGAATGAGGCACAACATCCTCCAGATGCTGGAGTCTCCCCAAGGCAAGTGCTTTGCCAGAGCCATGGCTGAAAATGGAATTAACGTTCCAGGAATATTCTATTATTTGCTAATTCTCTTCACATCTTTTTGTTTCACAATTAAGCAAATTAGTGCTTTGATGAATATTAAGGCGCTCTCGCCTCATAAAAGATGAGTTGGAGGCATTCCCACTGGATTTTCCTCCTAATGAAAACAGTTCCTCAACTGTTTGAGATACACACTGGACTGATGAGAGCACGAGGAGCACGTGGCTCCTGCAGGAAATGGCCAAGCAATAACATTTTAATGAAATAATTCCATTTCAAAGTTTGCCCAGATCCTCGTTATTACCATCCAATCAAAGTCCTGGCTGGAATGGGATCCTAAATTTGAGGCTGGTCACGGCAGTGTCTATCACTGAGTTGCCACAGCAAGCTCCTCTCTCCATCACCCACAAGGCCCTAGCTCCATTAATCTGAATTACACAGTCCTCAGTAAGAGCCAATAAAACGCTCAGCAGAGCCAGTGAACCCAGAAATCTGGTTTAACAGTGGGGACTTCACGTGGTTTTGTGTCTCAGAGAAGAACAGAAGGTCCCAGATTGTTTACATCGGGCTGGCTCCCCTAAGCAACAGACTCCCGTGGACTGTCAGCCATCAATTCCCATCCTAATCATTCTGGTTGTGCTTTTTCTGTCCAGGGTGGGCACCACCCTCGGGGCAGCAGCAGAACTGGCACAGTGAAGGATGGCACAGAGCAGGCTCGGTGTTAATGGGGCTTGGTCTCCCCTCTGTGCAGCAGAATGAATCACTACAACCACTTCAAATACAGTGATATAGAAATAAACAAAATAAATAGATAAATAAAGCCATCATAAATTCACCCATTTCAGGAAGAATTTGGTCATGGAAAGGGTGGTCAGGCATTGGAAGGAAGGGGCTGCCCAGGGAGGGGGTGGACACCCCATCCCTGGAGGTGTCCAAGAAACAACTGGACATGACACTCAGTGCTCTGGGCTGGGTGACAAGGTGGGCATCAGTTGGACTCGATGATCTTGGAGATCTTCTCCAATTGTAATGGTTCTGTGATAAAGGATGCTCAGACAAAGCCATGCAAAGCCCCAGCCTGCCAGCCCTGCTGCACGAGGAGCAAATCTGGAATGCCTGCGGCTCAGGATTTAGGCAGGGGTGGTTCAGAAATCCCCTCAGTAGCTCAGTCAGTTCCCAACCATTACAGCCAAGAACAAGCAGGTACAACTCTCTCCCCTGAGCACTGATGACAATCTCTGGGCAGAGGCAGATAAATCTGAGTTCTGATCCATGTGTACCAACCCCAGCACCACGGGGCTGGATACTCAACCTCCAACAACACATTCCTTCTGGGAGGAAGCCACGACCAAGGAGATATGGAAGCAGACCCTCACCTGTCGCTCTGACATGACGTACAGGTACTTCTGGTCGATGGAGAAGGCCATGTCTCGAAGCACTGGGCTCCCGTCCTTGAAAACTGTCACCACTTCATACTGAATTCCACCATGGGGAGGACCATCTGCTCGGATCTGGAAGGAGCACAAACAGATTAGAGGTGACTCCACAGCAGCCAAATTCCGGTTTTATTTCGGGGGAGGGAGAGGAGGAGGAGGAGGAGGAGGGAGGAAAAGAAATCTAATTCAAAATCTCAGCTTGCAACCTGGAGAGAGAGCAAAGAGCCAGCAGGCAGAGCGTGGGTGCAGGACTTAGAGCAAAGGTTCCTTCTCCACTGAACATGGTGGGATTTTCCCAATCCATGAGAAATAGTGAGACAGTTTTGTGGTTGTAAGGTGAGCACAGACACTGCCAGTGTGCTGTGACTGACCACTGGCACCCAGGAGTAATAAAGATCACAGTAAACTTCTTTAAGTTCTTTCTAAGCTTGGTGCCACAGAGGTCTAAAAACCTGGGTGCTTAAAAACTTGGAGAGGCTGCTGCCACTTCCACGTTTGCAGGACTCAGTGAGGTGAACCCAGCAGAGCCGGCACAGAACTCACACAGCACCACAGGGCCTGTTCAGTTTGACAGGCTCCAAGCATCCATCCATCCCTCCAAAGCACAACTCCCTGCCCAAGCTGTGACAAACCCCGTCCCTGCCAGCGGCGGCCGCCGACGAGAACGTGCCATCTCTTCCCGAAGTTAATAATTTATGGCCTTGGGGGGGGCCGCGCGAGGGGAAGGGAGGAGGATAAACAAACTATTTACATTGTCTTTCCCACCAGGATTTGCACATTTGGAGAGCCATTTGATTGCAACACGGTGTCTGCAGAGCTCAGAGCTCTGGCAGCCGCCAGCTGAGAGCGGCTGGGTGAGCCAAGGGCTCCCAGCGACAGCGATGCCGGGAGAGGGGGGCCAGGAACGCTCCCGTGGAGGAGAGGGAACACAGGGGGCTGATGGCCCTGGAAAAACCTCTTATCACAAAGATGCCATCTGCTCTCCAGCCTCATGCCGGGCTGTCTTGCTGCATCCCGTTTTTCTGCTCAGTTCCTGGCCGTGGCAGGGAGGAAAAGGCACGGAGAGCCTGAAGTGTGAACCTTCAGAAGGGGCAGGATGGAGCAGCAAAGAGGGATGTCCTTTTTCCCCAGGTTCGTGCCCCCAGGAGGTAAGAGAGCAGGTTGTTAAGCATCTTAAGATTTATCTGAGAAATGTGCCACCCCAGCTGGAAATACAGGGATATCTTCACACTCAGAGAGGAGAGATGCTCCCCCTGCACCCTCCTCCAAATAAATCCTCTTCTTGGAAAGAGCCCTGGTGCTTCCTGCCATGTAGAGACATGTTGGGTACACAAATGCATTTATTTTCTGGATTTCTCTCTTTTTCTCCTTCCCTTCGGAGTTTTCAGTGCTATAAAAGAACATCAGGTGGGAATGGGAGTGGTCTGGTTGAACACCCACAGTCGGGCACAGGGAGCCTCTGGCAGGATTAAGCCGCCAGCCCAAAACCTGCCTCAAAAGCCCTGAATTTTCAGAAAAATAAAATCCCCCAAAAAGGCAGAAGGTCAAATTCTGCTTTAATTCCACCTGTGAGAATCAGGATCTTCGGTGCCTTCATGAAATTCTGAGAACCAGGGGCAGGTTCACACCAGTACACGAGACCCGTGTGCTTTGCTGGGTGTTGCAACCCGAGTCACCCACGGAGCCACCAGCCTGCACCATGGACACAGGGACAGGGCTGCAAAATCACCTGAGGAATAAACAGCAGGAACACTGGGCTGTCAGGGAAACACAGCCACTTCCATGTGAACACCTGATTAATGGCCAAACGGGAATGGAAGTGCCGGACATGAAGGATCAGCAGCCTTTGTGAAAAACAACTGTTTTTCAGAGTTCCCTCAGGGCATGGGCAGCTCGTTAAATTGAGCTCCTTTGTAGTAATGAGGTCAGACAGGGCTAATAAAGAGAGATACCACTGGACAAGCCTTGTGCAGGCCAATTCCAACCGGGAATTGCGGCTCCGGGCTGGAGGCAGCACCACGTGACTGATGGCTCTCCCAGCCTGGACAAGTGCTTGGAGCTGTGCCTGGCACGGGTGTCTTGGGACACAGCTGGAGCCCTGCTCGGGGTGCTGGGAGCTGCCTGCACCCTCCTGCCCCTCCACAGGCAGGGGGGCAGCCCGGGGTCTCTCGTGGAGGCTGCTGAGGTGAGATGGCTCAGAGCCCAAGACAGTGGCAGAGCAGAGCCCACTGCCCCCCTTGCCCCGCACCCTGTGGTGGGTGTTAAGCCCCCTGGGTGCCCCCAGCCCCCTGAGTGCCCCCCAGCCCCCTGCCCACAGCACCGTGCCGAGATGCACCCACTGACACCAGGATGCTCCACTGCATCTCTTCCTCAGGGTTTGGTTTCCATGACAACAAATGATGATGTCAGAGAAGAGCGATGATTCCTGCGACTGTGGAAGAAGAAAGGGATCATCCCCACAGCAGGAAGCTTCTTGTTGACGTTTGGAGAGAGAAATAATTCCTCTGCCTAACGTGTGAATGCCCTCCTGGGGCCAAACAACTCCTGACCCATCACTAGAACAGCAACGTGGTGCCAACCCTGCAAGTCTGGGCTCAACCCAAGCCCAGGTCCCGGCACTGGGATGCAGGAGAGGGATGGGGCTGGGCTGTGGTGGTCCTGTTTCATTACATCCCCCTAAATCTACCTGCCTGTCTTCTCTCACAACACAATGAGGGGCATGGGAAGGGTTTAGGAGAGAGACAGAGGGAAGCAGAGAAGGCTGGAGTGGGTGGGAGCACAGTGAAACAGGGAGCAGGTGGGTTGTGGGGAGCTGCCCATCAGTGAGATGGAAGCCAGGATGAGAGATATGTCCAGAGAGACAGCAGAGACCAGGAGGACAAACCACAGGCTCCTGCACCTGGACATGAATTGGAGGAGCTGTTTGGGCCAGAGAGAGCACTTCCCTCCATCACTCCTGATGGATGTTTACAAATCTGGCTTGAAAAGTGCCCAGTGACATAATCTGCAAATCCAAACATCATCCCTGGCTCGGAGGACGCCGGGCCAGGGGAAGGCCCCACGTGATGGAGCAGAATTCAGGGAGCTGCAGCCCTTCAAAGGCTCTGCTCAGACTGATCTCTCTAATACCCCCACAATGCAGGCTGCAGGCATAAGCTCAGCATTATCTTCCCAGATTAGTGAAATACCATATTGTGCCACGTATATGTTGCAGCGTAGCTCCCGTGTAGGAGCCATTCAAGGATCTAACACGACATGAAGCTCCAACACACCTCTTGTACTAAAGTCTCCCTTAGGTATTTTGCCCAGCCAATGCCAGAGGTAAAACATATCTGCATTCCCTTCCAGATTCTCCCAGCAGGCTCCCATTAGAAGACATCGGATCTCTTTGTAGGAACTTTCCATGATTAAATTACCTGTCTGCTTTCATTACGAGAGTTTCCACGAGGCTGACTCATGATGAAAAGCCTGATGTCAGAAAAAACAGCTGAATAAGCCCATGCATGAAGGGACTGATTGCCCATCCTGCATCCTACACCAAGGCCACCCATTAACTCCTCAAGAACTGCAGCTTCTCCCCACGTACACAGGTGCCTGGTGGGTCCCAAAGCACTTTGGATTCCCAGGGTCAGGAGCACAACACGCTGGCTGAACTTGCTTGTTTTTTGTTTGTAATGGCAACAAAGGGGAAAGCCCAGACAACCCCAGAGCCTGAGGACTGCTCCTTTCATGTCAGGCTTTCTAACCCTTCAGGGTGAGGAAATACTATCCAGTGACACGGCATTTGTGTAAAATGGATGTTTTGAGAGCTGTATCCGCTCTGGGAATGTGCACTGGAGCGTTACTGCCTGAAATAGAAACCCAAAACAAGGAGCAGCCTTTGCTGCCAAGGTGCATCTTTGCAGAATTGCCACTTTCTTTGTCATTTACACCTGCACATGTCAGCTCTTGGGCATTTCCCACAAAGCTCTAGGATGGATTTCTTCCTTCAGGACTGGAAATTTAGCAGGAAGACTGTTCCTGGCAGCAGGTTTTTGATTCAGGCTGAAGCAGTTTACTTTAAACAGCCTTCCCCTACCTCTTTCTGTCTGTGGTTCTGTGGAGTCTTTCCCACCTCGACCTGGTAATAAAGAAAGCTTCCACAAGCAGGAGACTCAGCAATGCCAGAGCTCCCAGAGACAGGACAAGACAAATAAAAACCAGCCCAGATTTCCTGTGTGCCTCATCCAAATAATCTTTGGAAAAAGGATTTACTTTTGCTTCATCCAGCTGAATTTGAACTGGGCTCTTCTACATTCACACCAGACCAAAAAGCAGGCGAGATGCACATCTCAGGATCATTTTACAGGGCCAACAACGCTGGCTGCTGATGGTCCTACATCCTCTGACACCCACAGCAACCTCCAGGAGAGCAGAAGCCAGAATGTCTCCATCCACAGGAGGAGAAGCCCAGCCCTGAAGAACTTCCCATGCACGCACCTTCCACAGGCAGGAACACCAGGAGTGTGACTTGGCTGACTGTTCTCCATGTGGGAAGTCTCCCCCTCGAAATTAAAGTGAAATAGTGATGCCATTAGGTATCTTCCCTTTAAATCACAGATGTGTCTGTGAGGAAGTCAATGACAAACCTTACATACACATTCAGTTCAGATCAGCACATCCAATTAACTTCATTACCTGCAGGCTCCCTCATATCCCAGTCTCTTTCTCTCCTGTCACAATTTCTTTATGCATTTCTCCCAAATTAGGACAGAATACATCTGTCATAGTGGGCATCACCTTTCTCTTTACCCCAAAGACATCCCAGGGAAGCCTCAATAGATGGGTTCACTCCGGGAAGTCACGGCTCTGTCGGGCTCAGTGGCTCAGAGCAAAACAGCTCCTCAAAAACCGAATGATCTGGTCTCTGAGGGAGGAGAAAATCCATTCTCTCCCGAATTATCCTGCCTAACTAAACATTAAATACACTCACTAATCCCTGCTGGGGTTGCCCTTACAAAACCCAGGGGAGGAGATTCGTTTTGGTGCAGGGAGCCCTGCCCGGGCACAGGCTGTGTTGCAGCTGAGGAGGTTTTCCTCAAGTGCTGCCACCAGTGCCAGGAACACTCCCTGAATTTCTGCAGGAATAGATCTTTCTTCTATGAAGTGCCTGAGAGGGGCCTTGAGCAGGGCAGCTGTGGGCATCAGAGTGCCTTGGGAACCTCAAAGACACATGAAAGCCTCGTCCAAGCTGTGACTCCCCACCTCTCCCTCCTGGGCTGGGCACAATGCACACAAAGCATCAAGGCACAGCCACTGCCACCTTCTCTGCTCATGTTTTCTGACTCCTAAACCCCTTTCTTGGAGAGCTTTTCCTCCTCCATCCCCTCCCTAACCTTAAGGAAAACTCCTGGAGCAAGGAGGCAAATCTCCTCTGTCCCTGTCTCGCTTGGATCTCACCTCTCTCAACAGATGAAATTGCTGGTACCTTCCATTCAGACAATCCCTCATTTCCAGGATCTGCAGACCCTCCTGCCTGTGCAGGTGGATACCTGAGGTTATTCCTTCAAAGGGGGATGGGGCAGAGGGAAGCAGGGGCTGGGAGGGAAGTCCAGGCAGTGGAGGGTAATGTGGGTTGGCACCTGTACAGCCCCACACAGTGCAGGAGGGACAGGGGGGGCTCCAGCCCGAGTTTATTCTGATCAGGCTTCATGACCCAAATTATTTATAGATCTGAGCTGCCTGTGAATTCAATACTCATGTCAAAAATGTCTCTGCGTATCTATTTCACACCCACATGTGTCTCCCATCTTTTTCTGTTTGGGAAATGTTAGCTCCGTGTTCAAAGCCACAACCTGGGAATGTGCAGCTCCCCAGAGGAGCCACGAGGCAGAGGAACTGCTGGGCTAATTGGGGAAGAGCAGAGAGGAACCCCCCCAGGCTCACAGCAGCTCCCCAGGGAGCGGGGCTGTGTGTGCAGCACCAGCACCCACATACACTGCTGAGCACAAAAACGGTGATGCAGCAAACAAATAAACCCAAATTAACTCCCACTTGCAGCATCTCCAGTGCTAAAGGTGGGAACTGTTCCTCCAAGGAAGGTTTCCTGCCTTGCCCTGTGTGACAAGAGCCTTCAGCCTGCTCAGAACCAGCACTGAGTAAAACAAAGACAAACCTTGACACTCCCAATGTTACCACTGCAAAGAGTTTGATCCCACCTACAGAGAAAGCCGGAGAAGCTTTAAAGCACAAAAACAAATTATAACCCACGGTTCCTTCTGTGCTAAAGCTCAAGTCACACCCAACAGGCTGTTAAAACAAATAGGTTGTGGCTGCCCCACCCCTGGAAGAGTCCAAGGCCAGGCTGGACGGGGCTTGGAGCACCCTGGGATAGTGGAAGGTGTCCCTGCCCGTGGCAGGGGGTGGAATGAGATGAGCTTTAAGGTCCCTTCCAACCCAAACTGTTCTCTGACTCCATGACCTGTTTGAGCAGCCCCACGGGCCCCTGCCTATTGGAACCAGTTGCCACAGCAAGGTTTAAGCTGTCCCTTTGGGGTGCACTGAGGAGGTTGGGCATCTGAAGGCTTTTGGGGTGAAAGAATCCCATTGCTGGATTGAAGCAATTGGAGCTCGGACATCCTAACAGCCACCAAACCTTAGGAGAAGGTTGCCACTGAAGCTGTTCTCTCTGTTTCTCTCTCTCTCCAAGCCTTTACTTCCTTCTTCCATCCTTCTTCTCCCCTCCACCCTTCTGCAGAGCTGATCCTCCAAGATAAAGCAGTGAGGATGGTACAGAGCCCCCATGCAGAGACTAATCAGCAGCCCCCATGTCTTTAATTTATTACTGCATGAGAGGCTCGTTTAGAACAAAGCTGCCAGTTCGGAAGATCATTCCTTTAAAAGACTTTTTATTTGAAAAGCTGTCAGCTCACACCTTGTCACAGCCCCACTTGCAGCAGCAGAACTTTAATAACATGCCACCTCATGCAAATGAGCTGCTAATTAATTAAGTAGTATTCTTCCGGGGATGGATTCATTAGAATCAAATTTGGGTAGGCTGGCTGGTGAGGTCGTATTGCTTTGGATGGTGCTTTAAATCAGCAGCATTGTCTTTTCCTTGAGGCCCAGCACTCCTTTCCATTAAGAGGGAAGCTGTTTCCCACTGCTGTGCCCTTGGGAAGGCTCTGCACACCTCGCTGGAACCCAACCACTGGCATGGCCCAGACCAGCCCTAGTTTAGCTAAACCCAGCAATGAGATGAAAAAAATAATAAAAAAAGACTGAATGAGGTGCCCAAAAGATTGTCTTCTACGCTCTTGAGGGAAAGCCAGTGCAGAAGAGGGCTCAGTTAAAAAGCAGGAGGTAGACACCATTAACTCTGGGGACTCCAGGGATCAGGCTGCCTGCCAGGGAACGCTCTGAAGGAGCAGGGCTCCCTCTTTCTGGAGCACTTGTTGCAGAGAGACAATTGCTGGGGGTTCAGGGCCATCAGCATTGCACCTTCCACCAGCATCAAAGCACAACCCATTAAAGGTGGAAACACTTGGAGCATCTGTGGATTTACTCCCCGGAAGGAGGAGAGCTTGGGGGACCTCTACAGATGGTACAAAACCTGCTCCTTCTAATCTGTCCGCTAATGAGGAGCCGCAATGTGCAATGACTTCCTTTCCCTTTTGTTCAGCAATAAGCCCCTTCTTCCCTTTATATTCCTGTATTATTTTTGAAGAGGTGGCTCAGTGCTTCTCTGGGAAATGGGAATCATTGTTAAGAGCACTCCTCTGCTTGCAGGCTTTGCATTGTGGCACCGAGCAGGGAAATCATCAAAGGGATGGAGTTTGGCCTCCCAGAGAAAGGAATGAGGGAGGTGTTGCTGTATCACACTGACCCCTCTGCAAGCTGCTCCTCCAGCCTCTGCCATTCTTCCCTTGACTCACCCCTGCTCTGTGCAGCTTTAATTCAGCTCCTTCCCTTACAGCTGGGGAGTAAGTGAAAGCACAGGGGAAGAGTGGGACAGCTCCAGGAACAGGCAGAGGGGTTTTTTTTTATTCCTAAAGCATCCTGTTCTACACAGCACCAGCAGTCTTCAGCAGGGGTGCACAGCTGGGTTATTTGGGTGCCACGGGAGCTGTGGGTGCTGCAGAGAACAGATTCCAGGCTGCCCTTCAGCCCTCGGGGTGCTACAAATCCTGGGTCATTCCCTGCCTTTTTCTACTCTTTGCCCTTTTTCTCCCCTTTGCCCCGGCCCAAAGCTGGGCTCAGTGCAGGCAGACACCCAGAGGGACTCATAAATGAGGACAGAAGAGGCACAACTCACTGTTTGCTGCCTGCAGGACACAATTAGTGATGGTGGGAGGCGTGAGTAGCATTTTGGGGAGTGAGCAACAGCCAGAGTGAAGGCAAACAGGAGTGAGAGCGAAGCCTCAGTCATCTGAGAGGGACAGAAAAGATGAGAGGAAGCACAGAGCTGGTATTACTTAGGGCGAGGGAGGTACTGGGTATCTGCTCGTCACATACCATTTATAGCTCTTCCCAGAGTCCCCAAAACAGCACTGTATCTGTGTTATCTATCCACACCTCACCTGTGCCCTTCCAGCTGAATAAGCCTCCACAGCTCGGTGTCAAGCTGTCTCCCTACGAACATCCTCCTCCAGCAGTGCATTTCACAGCTGAAGGGATTGGTCTTGCTTACTTTGGGTTGTTGACCTTGAGTAGCCATGTAAAATGGAATAAAAAGCCACGTAGACAAGACTGTCTAATGTGGAGTTTGCTCCAAACGAGCTGCAGCGAGTCGTGATTCTCCCCAAGGAGGGGAAAAAACTAAACGACTGTCAAAAATTGTCACACAAAACCCCTCTTTCTCCCAAGTCACAGCTTCCAGCTGATCAGGTGGAAACCAGAAAGTTCCTCAGGAAATATTATTCGCTTTCCTTTTCAAAAACATCATGTAAGTAATATGTTTCAAATGACTTCGATTTCCTGCCCAACACCTCCCGGGAGCGCTGGAACACGAGCCAAGCCCGCCAGCCGCCCAAGGCCAAAACCCAGAAGGAAATAAAAGAACCTAAATTTTATTATCTTTGGGGGGAGGGTTTACAAGCTTGTGGATAAATCCCGCCTGGTGGTTTCGCTGTGCTTTAGGTCGGACAGGAGCGATCAGGTGAACAAGGAGGCCGTGCACATTTTTGGTTTCGCTGGCGCACGCAGAACCAGCCACGCGTTACCGAGCAGACCTAACCTCGCCCGGGCGGAGGATGTGAGAAAACTACAGAGCTTTAGCTTAAATCCCGGGAAATGAGGCTCTCCCACATCGCCTGCTGCTCCTCTGGCTGTGGGGAGCATCACACCCCCCAGGTCACGGCAGAGCTGCAGGCAGGGAACGGGGATTTTCTGGTGAAGAGCCGGGCCAGAGCCACGCAAAGCTCTCAGCAGCCGGGTCCTGAGCAGGCTGCCCGTGCACAGGCCGAGTTTTACTCGAGCCACAGCCTTGCAGAGAGGTCGTGTGAGGACGGGCAGAGCCCCAGCCAAACTGGCACTGCCCCACGGCTCCCGGAGCGCGGCTGTGCCGGCACTCCCGGCTCTCCCCCTGCCCTGGCAGCTTGGCTCCGTGGCTGTGAACCACCCACCAGGGACACGCTCCGGGTCTGGGGCTTTTCCATCCCCGGGCACGCGGGAGCTGAACCCAGTGTGGGCTCATCCTTGTGGAAGACAACGTGCAGGAGCGAAATGCACAAGCAGCAGCCGGGGCTGGCGCCCTGCTCAAGGGCATCTGCTCGTACAGAGCCCTGTGCTGGAAGCATTAAAGCCTCCTGATAGGATTCAAAGTACAAACCCGTGGAAGCCGAATCTCTCCTTGCACTTTCCTGTCTGCTCACTCATGCTCCGATCTCCCAGTCCCCGGCAGAGGCTTTGAGGTAGCTCACATTCCCGGCATGAGAGGAACGATGCTCCTGCCCCTGGGAGCTGCTTCCCGAATGCTATTCTGGGGCAGATCAGGGATAAAAATAAAAATAAAAAGCAAAATCTCTTCCATCTCCGCACCTCCCTTCCATCTCCAACTCCCTAAGCCTTCGGCACATGCCCTTTCCAAGCATCTCAGAATTAATCAGCAGATAAGCAGATGAACTGGCTCTGAATAATCTGTATATGCAACACATGTAACGCTGCTCAACGCTGCCTTGAGTGCAGCAGGGAGATTGCTGGGCTCAGCACACACATCTGTCCCTGTCCCTCTGTCCTTGGCCATCCCTGCCTCGAGAGCATGGGTGCAGCTTCTGGGCACCCACCACAGAGCTGGGACAGCACACACCACCCTGCTCTGCATCAGGCCAGGGAGCAAGGAGAGGAAGCTGGTGGATGGATCAGCGCCCTCAAACATCCAAATTCTGAGTTCAAGTTCAAATCCAGCTGGGCCGGGAGAGGAATCTGCCATCTGTAACTCGGAGGCAATCACTGCTCAGGAATTGGGCTTAACACTTGGGAACTGTGCAGCTCCAAGCTGAGCTTTAGCTCATCCCTGCAGAGCTGCAGTGCCAGCCCCATCCTGGCAGCATCGCCCAGGGACCAGTGGACACGGAGCTCTGAGCTTCCCTTTTCGCCTCATCCACAATAAAAAACATCACCAAAGAGGTGAGTGGACGTGCCCAAGGCTTTGCTGCTCGACACACACAGTGTCCTTGGTGGCATATCACCAAGGTGGGGTCACTTAACTGATGCCACTGCTCCTCCGTGGAGGCCACAGGTGCCACTGGCTCGTGAACACAAGGGCAGCTACAGCACTGTGGTAAAAACACAGAGTGACGCAGGCAAAGCACAACGGCAACATCAGACACCTCCAAACCAGGAGGAGGGAGGGGAAAAAGGACCACAGATAAAGGATTGGGATTGAAGATGCTTTTGGAGCAGAACGTCTGACAGACTGAGCATCCTGGTCCAGCGGGACCCAACCAGCCTGTGCCTGGTTTTGTGCTGAAAGGTTTTACGTGTAGTTTTTTCCTCTGCACGAGGAGGTGGAGCAGATCTGCCCCAGAGCTGTCAAACACCTCATGAGAAGGACGGAGGCAGCTCTTCCCCCAGGCCCCTGCTTTTGTTCCCCCAGCAGCCAGCACAGCTAATCCCTTCTCGTGCCCATGGCCCAAAATCAGCATCATGAGATAGGTTCAGGCTGGGGTCCACGGGTGGGGGAGACAAAGCTGCCCCACATTAGTGCCTTCGCTTCCATAATTGACCTGTAGATAAACACATGGCTTCCGCCTTAATCCCCTGCAGCCTCAGGAACATCAGCCGCGCTAAATTTTTCATGTAATTAAGAGAAAAACCCTAATCCAGTGTAATTAGCTCCCTGATTGCCAACGTCAGGCAGAATAGCAGTGTTTGAACAGCAATTCAGGTCTAGCTGGTTAGGCAAATACTGTGTGTGTGGTTCAGTAATTTAAGCTGGAACAACTCCCCCTCTGCTGTCCTCACAGGCTCGCTTCCCTAAACAGCACTAAGTGGTCTCATGATTGCAAGAGGCCTCACATCCCTGAAAATGCTGTTCCTCCAAGCTCCAGTTACGTCCCTGAAGGGCTGGGCACAGTCAACCAGTTCACCGAGAACCACATTATGCTGGTTTTGGGAGCGGTGCCCCCACCCCATCTGCACATCCCTCGGTGATTGCGCCAAGATGCAAGGACAACACCACCCCTGCCTGCCTAAATTCTGCACCTGAGAGTCACAGCTAAGACCCCGATGGAGGAGCAGTCTCGTTGTGAGTGATGCTCAGCACCAACACCACAACCTGCTGGAGCTGGAGGCGACAGCAGCGCTTACAATGGGTTTTATGGTGCAGATCAAAATTCATCCCAGCTCCTGAGCCTTTCTGGTTTACAGTGATATTTTGCTTTTTCATTCATATACATGAAGGCAAAATTTTAGGAGTGAAATGTTAGAAATTTGGGAAGTGGAAGCAGATGGGAGAGGGATAGAGAATGTGGATGTATGTGCCAACGGGGAGGCAGGGAAACCAAGAAAGCACAGCTAGAAGATACCTTCACTTAACCATTTCATCCATCCCCCAGCAAAAGGGATCTGAGCTACTGAAGCCACTGTCAAATATTTTTGCTGTCTTTCTAAAATTTGCTTGTGATACAAACTACAGACAAATCCAGCACTCAACCAGTCACATCTTTGATGTTCAGACTTAACATCAGTCTCCTGAAATACGGTATTTGAAAGCAACACTATTGTAGGAGTGTTTGTTGAAGCCTCTCTAAGGAGCATTTTAATCCTCATCCTATGCTGCGTTGCAAAGGGTTTGTGGGCTTGGTTGGTTTTGATAAAAGATCTTAGCCTCTGTTTTGCTGGTTTTGGTTAACCCTGCTGTTAAGGGGCCACATTTCTGTGCCTGGGAGCCTGCAAAGCAATCAACCCCCCCTCCTGTAAGGAGAAAGCTCCAGAGCATTTCACAGCTTCAGCCTCGCAGACTGGATTCTTACAGAACACTTGTTTACATGCTGTGGCAGGCGAGAGCCAACCCTATATGTTTTTGCAGCTATAACTCTTAATTCTGACAGGGGCCACAGGCTGCTGGGAGGGGGGAGCTGTGCCTGGCTCTGCCGTGTTTGGGCTCCAGGCTCTGGTCCCCCCAGCACTTCTCCTCTCTCCCCTCCTCATCACCCACATGCTCTGTAAACAAACCAGCAGCGAGCAGAGCAAGCTGCTCCTTTGTATCAAAGCCAGGGAGAATTTCTTTATACAAAAAAAAAAAAAAAAAGTGAGAATTTATCAATTCAAAGCTCCTTTTAAAGAGAAGCCCCTGAGGAGAGCGAGCCCAGATGCTTGCTCGTGTTGGAAAGCCAGTTCCTCTTCTGCCCTCCCTTTGGACACACGCTATTTTCCACGGACAGCACTGGAGCTGAACTATTGACTGGGAGCAGAGCCTCCTGGTTGGATGGCAGCACATCAATATGGATTTAAGCAGCAGCAGTGGTATGGCACACTTTGGTGCTTTGCCATCATTCCCTTTCCAGGGAAACGGCGCTCCAAGTCAAGAAACAACCTCCTCCCTAAAAGCCTCCCAGCAAGCCCATCTCACAACCTCCTGGAGACCATGTTTCCAAAGGCAGTGATAGAAATTCCATGTCTCCCTCTTCTTTGGGCAGGAGGTGCTGCAGGCATGTCCCAAATTGCATTTACAGCCTCCTGAAATGGCCATGTGCTCACCCTTCCCCTTCTGACCACATCAGACACAGGGATGGGGACACTTTGGCCAGTGCATTCCAGGCAGGCTATCGTGTTTGCACACTGTGGCTGTCAGTGTATTTAATTTTTCTGTCTCATATTCCAGCTTTCAGGCAGCTTTGGGGACATTCTTCCTGCCCAAACCCCCAGGATCGAATGCCAGCAACACATGAGTCTGTGTTGAGTTGCCCTATGGTCTCTTTGCCTTAGATCCAACACAAATTCCTCTTTCCATCGCCCCTGCCTTCCCAAAAACAGGCATCTTAGAGGTCTGTGGGGAGCTGGTGGCTGATGAGAGGAGCTGGAGGCAGCTCAGCGGGGGCTGGATGTTCTTTTTGCTCATTTTCTCCGTTTCACATCCAGCAACGGAGAACTGGGAATGCGATCCCAGGCTGGTCTGAGGCACCAGTCCCAGCACCCACCAGTCCAACAGCACCCCCGTGACTTCTGCTACCAGCCCACAGCTTCGTGCCAGTGAGCTGGATGTTTTTTCAGCCTCTGTTTTGCCAGAGGGTGGTGGAAGTGTCTCCACCCAGACCTGGAGTCTCAGCGGTCTTTGCATTGCAGTGTTAATGAGCACTGGCAGGAGATTTGCAGGCAGTCAGGAAGAAGTGTCAGAGGTGGTGATGGGGGGCAGGAAGAGGTGTTGGAAGGAAAAGGAGCTGCTCAACTTCACCTAAAGACAGCTTTTAAGTAACCTGAAAGACAGCACTGGGTCCTGAGGCTCCCAGCACCCACCCCTCCTGGCCCCAAAAGCTGAATTTTCTAACACGGTAAATGACTTGAATTGCTCTCACTCAAAAGAGACCAGGCATCAGATGTTCCTAAAGCTTTTGGAGTTAGAGCTATAAACTGAGCCAAGAGACAGAACTGATATGGAAAGTTACCTTCCAGGACAGATTTTCCCAGTGAGTGAGTGCTGGCAACTGCAGCAGCCTCTGTGCACGATGCCACTGCTCATTGTCAGAGGAGCTGAGCTCCCTCTTGCTTTCCCATCTAATCCTAACCTAACCCTAATCCTAACCCTAACCCTTGCCTTCCTCCCTTCCTATCACACCAGAACTAACACAGCCCCCCTCCCCATCCATACACCTGCATAATGTAATCTGCTAATGATTCCAGGGCTCCTGTTTTGCCACTGTCATGATTTATAAGTTGTGTCATGGTTTGCACTCAGCTCCAAAGAAATCTTGCAGCGACCTCAAACCATGACACTCCAGTTTTGCTCGTGTTGGAGTCCTGTGGCCTGGTAATTTCAACACACCAGGTATTTCCCTGTCCCTTCCCACAGTTTGGGCTTCCAGAGAGGGAAGCCTGGCAGGGAGTCAGGTCCTGTTCTCTGCAGCTGGAGTCCTGTGGTTTGTGGCTTAACCAAAGGGCTGAGCCAGCCGCCAAAGAGCCCTGCTCCCGAGAGGCTTCGTGCCTTGAAAATTTATTCTAAAGCGGCTTCAAACCCTCCACTTTTCATTATTAATATGACTCCTTTCATCAGAGTCCACTTATCTTTTTGCTTTCTATTTCTGTCTCTCCCCTTTTATTGTTTCCCCAAGTGCTTCCATGGGAATGCTACTGAAACCCAGACCAGGCGACCGCAGCAGCCGCTCGCTCCCTTCCACCAGCAGGAATTTATTTCCATCAAAGCTTCCTCCTCAAATCAAGGCTTTTTTTTTTTTTTTTGGTGGGGGGGGGGGGGGGGGGGGGGGGGGGGGGGGGGGGGGGGGGGGGGGGGG
>JAYRBT010000075.1:4967760-5002884 GCA_036023395.1 Myiotriccus ornatus
CCATCTGCTCCCAGAGCTCAGGGGAGCACTGCAGGGCAGCCCCTGAGAGCACAGACCCTCAGCCTTAACCCTGCACCGCTTCTGCCCCCAGAGCAGAGGAACCAAGAGCACAGACGTGATGTTGCTCTGGGCTAAGACGTGTCATACACCGTGTACACACGTGAAAAGCCATGTTCACACGTGAAAAACCATGTCCACACGTGAAAAACCATGTCCACACGTGAGAACCACACCTGGCAGAGCGTGCAAATGGCACAAGAGGAGCCTCCTGGGCACTGACATGCAGATCTACCTGTAGGGAATGCAGTGAAGGGAGCCAAGAGGTAGATTAATATTTAATCGGAATATATCAAAATCGGTGGAAGAGCTGATTTTCCAGGGCTGATGCTGTTCCAAACCTGTGGTTTAGACAGGACTAAGAGTAGGCAGGTCCCTCCCCTCTCCCTGAGGCACTGCTCATGGTTTGGCTGCTCAGACAGGGCAGCGTGCCACCACCCCATGCTGTCCCACATTGACAGGTAAATTGTCCCCAGCACCCCAGGGCTGCCAGGGGCACAGCCAAACCATCCTCTCATCTTTCCTTCCTACAGTCAATACTTGTTCTGTATCTCTTTCCCTTCAAGGAATAAAACACAGTTTTTACTTCCTACATGAGCCTCAAGAAAACACAAAACTCATTTTACACGAAGGCTGACATGCCTTGAAACAATTATTGCCCATCCTGGGGGAGAAGGAGGGCTGACAAAAGATTATTTTTGGAGATTAGGTCTGGAGTGACTGACAAACTGATATGCAACAGCGTTTGTTTTTAATCTGAAACAGGTTTGGGATAGAATTTATGAAAAACAAAAACGCAGCCACCCACCAACAAGGGCTCCTGGGAGGCAGGAAAGTTGCAGCCAGCAATACTAATGTGTTTCTCAGTTACCAGCCACCCTCTCCCTCAAAGGGGACATACACTGCCTTTCCCAGCACCAGCGTGGGAACGTGCCCTCCCTCCCTGGGGCAGGGAACAGACCCACAGACTCGCAGGAGAAGCTGTGCCCAGGTGGATCCACTCGTGGGGCACCAGCCACAGGCACCCCCAGCCCCCCAGGGCGTGGGCTTGTGCTCCAGACTCACAGCAAGAGCTGCCAGGGCTGGCCCAGAGCATCGAGGGGATGCACTGCAGGGCGTGGGGAGCCCGAACAGCAGCAGTGCTGTCCAAAATGCAGCATGTCCCACACCTGCCCTCAGCACCGAGCACAGACACAGCCAAAACCACCCTGTGCTGGGGCTGTGCATCGTCCCACACTGGGCACAGTGGGCAGAGTGGTCCCTTCTGCCTCACAGACGCCGCTCAGGATGTGCAGCCCATCCGAATGCTCCATCCCAGACACCCAGCCCGGCCTTCACAGTCAGGATTCCCTGTTTTCAGACACATCCCAAAAGGTCCCTGCTGATGTCAGTGGTGATGGGATCAGAGCCCAGCAGTGCTCTGATCTCCAGCAGGTCATGTTACCCCTGCCCAGGGGCTGCCTCACACGTTGGCAGCTCCATCACACCCCAAGTCCCTGTGACAGATACCAAAGCAGGCCAGCCTGACACAAAGTCCACATTGCTGGAAAAATAGGCATAAAAATATCCATCACCAGGCAGTGCCAGTGGAAGGAAGACAATTTTTGAACTGGGCCACTCCACCAAAGTCAAAACACTTCCAATCATTATTAGGTTTTGCAAATGTTCCTTTCCTTCCCAACCCAGTGGCAGTGGGAGGTGCAGAATGGGAGCCCAGCGTGGCTCCCACAGCTCCCAGTCCAGTGGGAGAACCACAACCCGACAATTTCACGAGCTCCAACACCAGCCAGCGACCGAATGATGCCAATAAAAACACTAACAGATGAACAGGCACACACCAGCTGCATGGGAAGCTTGGGGTGAAGGCGGGGGGAATTAAATTAATCCCTTCATTATCAACCTGACCCCTGGAAAAAATCTGAAGGAATGGCTGTGAAGGTTCACAGCGGAGCACTAAAGCCAGAAGATCAGCTAACACAGCATCTGCCAGCCCAGACGGGCTGGGCTCTAATCTGCACCACCCCAGCTGGGGCCGTGCTGGCTCGAGGCTGCCAGAGCCAGGCGATGCCACCGGCCAGCCCGTGCCACGCTGGCACCCCCCCGGAGGGGACAACTGCAGGAGAACCTAAGTACAAGCCAGCCCAGTGCCCCCAGCAGCAGGGCCCTCTGCCTTCCCTGTGGTCCTGGGATGGCTTTTGCTTGCTCGTTTCCTGCCCCTTCAGGAGGAAATTCCGTGTTTTTTCCTTGCTTTCCCTGCTCCCGGTACGTGTGTTACTCTCAAAGAACTGGGGTGATGTGTGCCAACCCATTATGGCACACACTGAGTGAGTTAATGCTGTGAGACTGTGTAGAGATTTAGATACTAGATGAGCTTTGGATAAGCAAAGATGTGGCACGTGGGAAGAGGAAAGGAGGTGAGGATGAGCCACTTGGGGATTTTGGGGAGGAAAGATCGGCTATCCATGTAACTCCAGTGAGGGATCCCCAAACCTTCCGTGGTATCTCTGGTCTTACAGCCACACTTGTGGCTGAACTCACAGCCAGCTCTGCAAACACCCCCAAATGTGGACCCCCACCATGAGGGGAAGATTCATTCTCTTCCCATGTTCCAAACCTGCCCAAACCTTCACCCCAAACCTGACGATTCTCTGTTGGGAGACACAGCCGTGCCTCCCCCATGTGCTCTTCTAAGCTGGAGATGCCTCAGGACTAAAAGCAGCTGCCTCAGTTCATCCTCTAACAGATTTTTAACAGAGATTTTAAGAGTTTTTTTAAAAAAATACCCCAAATCCACCCCAAAGACACCTGTGCACATACACAGGATCCTCGGTGCTGTCTGACAGGGAGGGAAGAGCAGGGAGCAGCAGAGCCACAGGCATCACCTCCACTCAGGGCAGGGGACAGGCAGCAATCCAGAGGCCAGATGCCACATGGCAGAATGAAACCAAGCACACAGTGTGGAGGGATTTCTGCTCCTGCAATCCAATCCCTTCTGCTGAGCTGCTGCCAAGCGCCCTCCCGGCCCCGCTGCCACGGAGCGGCTGCTGCCAACAGATCCTTAGGAAAAGTTGGGTGGAAAGAGGGGGAAACAACAGAAAATGAGAAAACAAAAAAACAAAAAAACCCTCTCCTTCTTAGGATTAATACATCAAGCAAAAGTTGTTTTTGAAGAATAATAACCAGAGAATAAGGCAGAGAGCACCAGCCCCCAGCTCGTCTCCATCACGGCCAGGGTGGTCCTGGATGTGGTGGAAGAGGCACCTCACCTGGGGGGGTGGATTAGCCCAGCAGGCTGCTCTCTGCTGTTCCCACTCCCAGCACAGAAAGGCAGATGAAAGCAGATTTATCTGCTGGATAATAAAGGCAAAAGATTCTCAAAGGGGACAAGTTTCAAGCCAAATCGCCAGGCTCCTCCACTTCTTTTTTTCTTTTTTAATCCCTCTCAAAACTGTCGGTATTATACAGGGGGAAGGGGGAGGGAGGGGGAGAGAGGGAGGATGGGGGGCATCTTCACCCAAAAACCAGCAGAGCAGACGTGGCTGAAGCACCAGCCAAGAGCTGCAGAGGTGCCTCCGAGGCACAAAGAGGAGATTAAGGCTGAAAGGCTACAGCCAGGCGAGGAGTCTGCTGGGAAGGATGGGAAGAGCGCATGGGAAGTATTTTTGGATGCCTGACAAGGAGATGCAGAGACCATCTGGGTGAGGGGAGGAAGGGCAGGGTGCCAGGGAGAGCCATGGGAAGGATCAGCCCAGCCAGGGGAAGGCAGGTCTTCACAGCTGCTTGGGCAGGACCTGCTCCCACCCTCCTCTTCCTCCTCTGAAGAGCGAGAAACAACAGGTTGGAGCTCAGGGAGAGGGGCAGGTAGGTTGGTTTGGTATGGAGGTTTTATTCCCACAATCATAGAACAGCCTGTGTTGGAAAGGACCTTAAAGATCATCTCATTCCACGGCAGGGACACCTTCCACTATCCCAGGGTGCTCCAAGCCCCATCCAACCTGGCCTCGGACACTTCCAGGGATGGGGCAGCCACAGCTTCTCTGGGCAACCTGTGCCAGGACCTCCCCACCCTCCCAGGGAACTATTTCCCCCCAATATCCCACCTAACCCTGCCCTCTGGCAGTTTGAAGCCACTGCTCTTTCATCCTGGAAGTACAAGCACAGTGCAGAGCATCGGTGCTGTTACACTGTGACCTCCAGCAAGTCCCCTCAGCCCAGCACCTCCAGCCTCCTCATCCTCCCAGGGGGATAACAAGGCTTTACCTCCACTGAAACAATTTGGGATGCTCTGACAGGAGAAGCTGCACAAGCCTGGAGTGCAGTGAACAGGTACTCTTTGATAACAGCTGCTCTTTCACTCACCTGCTCAAGGCCATCAGAGAGAGAGAGTGGTGACAGCAGGTTTTTGGGATATGGATGTCTGCCCTTGTTGGGAACAGGCCCAGGACCCAGGGACTCATTTTTCACAGGGCACTGAGCAGCCATTAGACGTTAATGACTTTTGGCAACTGCTGACCTGGGTCAGCTTCAAACCAATGACCCAAAAGGGAGATGTTTTGCTTTCCCCATCAGCAGCCCCTGGGAGCCATCGTGCACTGTGCTGCCTCTGGAAAAAGGAGCTCAGAAAAAGGAAAGGCAGGGAGGTCCTGGGCTCCAGCACAGGGTAACCCTATCAACATGCACTGCAGATACTGGCAGCCTTTTCCCCGGGAGGAATCAAAGCCTCATTGATACGTGAATTATGAATGAAACCTTAAGCTTTTAAACTTTTAACCTGTGCATTTCTAAGAAAGTCTTAATTTAGCCAGAGACATGGCAGGAAAGAACAATGGCTCGGTGGAAGGTACTGGATTTTCTGGGCTTTTAAAGCACACCCTTGTTTAAGATGAATATTTAATTTACAGAGCTATTCTAAGGAGAAAAGGGAAATTCTGACCCTCACTGACCAGGGACGTGAAGTGAAATCCGTGTTACGCTGAAACTCGTGGATGGGACTGACTGACACCAACAACATCCCTCCTTCAATCCCAGCCCAGGGTTTCTGCTCCTCGCTCTTCCTCAGTTTCTAATCCAAGTTTCTAATTTTAAGGCACACTATGAAATGCTTTAGTGATGAACAAACCACCCAACATGACCCACAGCCCAATGCCAGGGTGGAGACAGCACCCCAAAGCCCAGCACCCTCCCAGAACAGGAGTCCCACACCACTGCACACTCTGCTGTGCACCCCAAGCATGTTTTAGGCTGAGCCTTGCACTGTCCCACTCCACAGGGCAGCTGAGCCAAGCTCAGGGGCAGGCTTTGTCCAGCTCCTGTTTGTGAATTAATCCCCAGCTAAAGGGCCAGGAAAAGCTCTGGGGAAGCAGCAAAGCAGGAATGGGGATTCAGAGTGACAGGGGTCAGGTCACCTCACACCAAATAAAACCAGGGTGGGTCAGCTCAGTGGAAGTAACACTCATTAGAAGAATAAACTGTACAATTAACAGGGAGGGGGTGCTTTCCTTAGGTCTAGTGAGGCACTGTTAAACCTTATACCACGGGTACCAATCCTGTCCACTGGAGATCACCCAAAAAATCGCCTTGCTGACCAGTGCTGAATGAGATTTTGTTTATTTTCCAGACAACTGTGGGCACATTGCTTCCATCAGCAGCAGAGCTGGCACAGAGCTGGGATGTGAGCAAAGCCAGGAACAAAATGAGCCAGAGACTCCAGTCTTCTGCTGCCCTAGAGCTGAGCTTTCTCCAGGACAAGGGGGCAGGGAACTGCCTGGGTAGAAATTGTGCAAAAGCCAAACCCAGTCCAGAAGGGACACTGGTGTCACAGGAGGCACGTGGCAGGACAGATCACGGAATGGTTTGGGTTGAAAGGGACCTTAAAGATCATTTAGTTCCAACCCCCAGCTATGGGCAGGGACACTTTCCACCAGACCAGGTTGCTCTAAGCCCTGTCCAACCTGGCCCTGGACACTGACAGGGATGGGGCAGCCACAGCTTCTCCCAAGCCTGGTGGGAATGTAAATCAGGACTTTAACAAACAACTAAATTCTGCTGATGTGCTTCAAGAAGTTACAATCCCCTTCTCTGAGCCCAGAGGTATCAGCAGGAGGGACACAGACCTGTTTCAGCAACACAAAGCCTGTTACATCAATTTAAATTCTGAGAAAGTTTTGAAGCAAAGCAGGGAATTAGGTGACACTGCCTTAAATCACCACATGAGGGTCCTGCAGTGCTCAGAGGTCCAAGACCTGAGGGAAGGACCCGTTACAGGCTGGGACAGGGCAGGACTGGGCACAAAAAAACACCTAAGGAAAGATGGAGAGAAGGAGACTTGGTCTAGGATGGACCCAGGACTTGCTCACCACATGCACATCCTGGGTGGTAGAAGATGCTGCTGCTCAGAACCAGGCAGAACTGGGGCAGAAAAGGCAATGCCACCCTTGGGTATGCAAGGATTAGACATCATGAGCCAGCAAAGCTCCTCATTTTCAAAGGAGGGAAGGAAAAAAGAAAAAAAAAAACCAACCCAGCTTAGAAAACCCCAAAATCAATCAGCCACAAATTATAAATAAAAGAGATGAAAGTTAAGAGCGAAACGAAACAAAGCCCCAGGTGGCCTCTGCCTGGGGCACTTCTGCTAATTTTAGTTTCTCAGCTCTTCCCTGAGCCGTCTGGTTCGATGACTGCACAGTTTTAGAGCTTTTACTTCACTGTGACTCCCTAAAATGTTACACACTGGGATGGTCCAACCTGGGCCAGGGAAAGGTGTGTGTGGGACCAACCTCGGGGTGACAAAACCAGTGGGTCTGGGTCCCTGAGCTGCTCTGGGCTGGCCAAAGGGGCGGTTGCTGGCCGTGCCACCGTGTGTCCAGGTCAACACCTCCTCAAACCACAGGGATGGAGGGACAATTCCAGTACGGATGTGAATGGCCCTGCACCCCTCCCAGCGCTGAGCAGGCACCAGGGTGTGCAGCCCCCTCCTGGGATTCCCTTGCCCAAACCCCTCCCTGCGCCCTCCCCAGATGTTCAGCGACGCACCCACAGCCCACCAGCCCCTCTCCCACCCCTCTCCCCCTCTCCCTGCCAAAAACCACGTGCTGGGGGTGCTGGGGGGGATGCCGAGAGCCGCTTTGGCGGCCCCCACGTTTATCCCACGGCGAGAGAGAAAGGCAGTGGCCTCACAGAAGCATCCTATACAGCAGAATGTATTTAAATACCTAATGAAGGAATAAATCTGGCAGAGGGAGACATTTACTGCATACTTATTCACACAGAGCCTTTGTGCAGGCAGGGGGGGAGCGAGGGGGCTGGCACTGCACCTGCGCCCTGGCCCACAGCCTCTCTGCTGGGGTAATGAATATGGCAGCATCCCATTAAATGAGACTCTACCTGTCAAGGAGGGGGGATATTGAGCACTCCCAGCATCCACATCCATTCCGGAGGACGCGTCTCGGCCGCGACAAGACGCGGAAACCTTATCGACAGCGACCTTCCCAGGGGGCTCGGAGAGCAAACAGCGCCGTGGGAGGGAGGGGGGGGACGGAGACAGATTGGGCCACTTTGCCTCTGCACAAGGCAGCAGGGCTTTCTTTTCTTTGTAGCTTTTAATCCCTCTTCCCCCCCCCAGGCAATATGTCAGAGGGTTGAAGTCATGAACTCATCCCATGGCACGGGCCAAGGGCTGCGCTGAGGCAGAAGCAGAACCTCGGACCAGAGGATGAGGGCGAGGATCCCAAGAGGACAATTAAGTCCTATTTGAGCCCTCAAGCCCTGAAAACGTGCTTCCTTCAGCCCAGCAGAGCTGGCTCCTCTGCCATTTTACTGCAGGTGGAAAAGCACAGTTTGCTTTTGTTGTGGTGAAGGAGCAAGACCCACCCGCTGCTGCGACGGAGCAGCCCGAGGCCACGCAGAGACAAGCTGGGATGGGGTGGATGCCTGCACAGAGCATATTGTGCATGTCTGGGCTCAGAGGCAGAAATGCCACAGCCCTCAGAGGCTGAGCTGCACCCCACGTGTCAGGAGCTGCCACAAACCTGCGTGTTTAGAGCCAAATGCCACGAGCATCTCGCAGAGCCCTCCCTGCCCTGGGCTCTCTCAGCCATCACCCCACGCCACCAGCACCCCTCCCTGCAGGGCACAGGGTGGTGATGACGACACACAAGAGCTCAGCCATTAATGCACTTTACATTTCAGGCAACTAAATGCACGGGCAAGTATTCCAGACGGATGCTGAGTGATGGAACAGCAGCACTCGCTCCATCCCTACAACCCTGAGCTCACCCCCAGCATCCCTGAGCCCCCAGCAGCATCCCTGAGCCCCCAGCAGCATCCCTGAGCCTGCAGCCACCACTCAGCTCCCAGCTTTACCTCCCCCACTTCCCAAACACAGCCAAACTCATCTCGCCCTTTGCTTGCCCTTCTGCCTTCCCTCCCTCCCCCCTGATACAAAAGGTCGGGTTTGAAATTCAGGGGTCAGGAGGAAGAAATGGAGCGGGGTCAGGGGTGAGAGAAGCAGAGAGGGGAGGAATTTCACCTCTCCAACCATTTGCTTCCATGAATCAGCAGCTCCAGAGCTCCTGCCAGGAGTGGGGGTGCTGGGATTGACCAGGGCAGTGCAGAGGGGGCTCGTGGGGATGAGGGTGTCCCTCACCCCACAGCCCCAGACAGAGCAGCACAGCAGCCCCCACTCTCCTGCAGGCTCCTCTCCGTTTTTTTTTTTGGCTTATCCCAAGCTTATCAAGATGCCAGCAAAAAAAAAAACAAACCCACACCTAAATGCCAAACCCCCAAAGCAAAGCTGCAGCAGAAATGGAGCGAGAGGAAATTAAAGATGTGCTTAACACATCTGGAGTTTACATTTTCCATCTGCAGAGCCGAGCGAGGCAGACGGAGAGAGGAAAGGTCCTTCAGGTTCCTCTCCAGGTGCCTCTTAAGGGGGAGGGAGTTTGGCTCGTGTTGCCTCTTCACAAGCAGGGTTTGGGTGAATAAATATATCATCCCACATTGCTAATGTCATCACTGTGCCCTAACCACCAGCTTTGGGTTTTTTTCTTTAATTTACATTATCACATATACTCACTATCTGCCAGACATGTCCATTAGCTCTCCCTCTCCAAACTGCTCCACAGCCAGAGCCAGGCACTCTGGGAAACCCTGGGAGGATTCCTGCCTGCTTGAGGATTTCACACTGGCCTCTCTCTGCTGTAAAGGTAAAAATAATTCCTGTGCACAGGAGGAAATGAATGCACTGAGCATCCCAATGAACTTGGAAGGTGGCTTAAAGAGAGGGGAGAGCAAGGCATGAGCTGTGACATCCCTCTCTGGAGCACAGGCACACAGTGACTGCCACACTTGGAGATGGATCATCACCATCCCTGTGTCCCTGAGCCTGGCAGTGATGCCCAGGAGAGAGGGCAGCCCCATTCCAAGGGAAGGTAGAGATCTCCACTGAGGAAGTGCAGCTGCAACTGGGAAATGTGCTGTGAGAGCAAAAAAAAAGCTGCTTTCATGTAAATGTCCCTAATAATAAAAGAGTGAATGAAGAAAGCAACACGTACCAACAAGAAATAGTACATTTGTGCTAGAGAAGCAAAAATGATTCTAAAAAAGAGAGCTTTATCAACAAATTCCAGAAGGCATCGGCTGTTCTTTAATGCTCCTCAAGGAATAACACACAGATCCTGCTGAACCTGGCCTGCCTGGTGCCTCTGATCACAGGTTTCTTAACAATCCCAGGCTGGATGCAGCCCACTTGAAAAACATTGAACTTGCTTGTTTTCTCAGGCAAATATTGAGCTGCTGGTTCCTGCACCCCGTAGCTGGTGTTTCGTGCTGTCTGCCCTGGATCTGCTCACAGTTCCTGCAGCCAGGGCTGCTGCATTTCCATGGCAATCCCGACTCCTAGGCTGCTGGGATCAGCCTAATCCCAGTCCAACCCAACCAGTGGCAATAGAGTTTCCCCTCTGCACAGAGGATTTGATTTAGATGGGATACTGGGAAGAAGTTCTCCCCTGTGAGGGTGGGGAGGCCCTGGCACAGGTTGCCCAGAGAAGCTGTGGCTGCCCCATCCCTGGGAGTGTCCAAAGCCAGGTTGGAGCAACCTGAGCTAGTGGAAGGTGTCCCTGCCCATGGCAGGGGTGGAATGAGATGATCTTTAAGGTCCCTTCCAACCCAAACCATTCTGTGATCCTATGATGAAACACTTTGCTTTTGTTAGTGAGGTGGATCCCTTCCTCTCTGACCAAGCTTTAACCACCTAAGCCTCTAAAGATCAACATTTCCCTCTTGCAGGGAGGGGTAAATCCAGTCCAAACTGCCAAAAATAAGTCCAAAGGTAGGTCTTTGGTATTTATAGCTGACGAGTTGCCACTTGTGCTCCTAAATAGCTTCCTGGAGTGAGAAAAGGAGCTCAGAACCCTCAGTCCCTTCCCCTCACAGCAGCAAACCAATCACCGAGTTTACAAGCAACAGAGAAACAGGAGACAGTCTGTTTGTCCCTCGATAAGTGTCCTGCAAGTTCAGTGGGAAAAGGGCTGGAATCAAGGGGGCAGCTCTCACAGCAGCTGGGCTGAGGGAATTCCCACTTCAGCTTTTAATTAGCAAGAGCAAGCTGCAGGACACAGCTCCAGCAGAAAAAATCAAAAGCGCTGCAAGAAACCCTCCAAGAGCTCCTCAGAGGAGCAGAATCAGCAGTGAAACACCGGTGTGGCACTAGGAAAAGGTGGCACAGGGACCAGCTCACCGTGAGCCCCACGCCTGACGTGGCAGTGCTTCCCTAAAGCTGAGAGCCTTGGAAAAATCAAGGGCAAATATCAAACATCAGCTCTGCCCCCGTGCTCTGTTCCAAAACACACAATATTTAAACACATTTATCAGTTGATTACTAACAGCGAAGGTCAGTGTTTGTTTTGTTTTCTTTGCAGTTTGGGTTACAAAGTAGATTTCAGACCAACTTTCTAACTCACGTTAGGAAGTGCTATTATCCCCTTTCCAGGCAGAAAGCAGCCTGCCCGTGTTTCAAACTCCTCAGTCTCTCTTTCGCTGTACCTGAACCTTCCAGATATTCTAATTATTTATTTCTCAATAACAAGAGCAGGTTCCCAGTGTGAAAGGCTCTGCACAAAGAAACCACGAGAAGAAAAGCAGAGAGGGGGTCACAGCCTGCTGCCCTTTTGCTTCACAGCTCTGCAGAATGATTTAGCCCAAATATACTCAAGCAGTGCAAGTGGTCTGCGAGTCAAAAGAAAGGGGGAAGGTGGGAGGAGGGGACTCTGGTTTTATTCCAAGTCTGCCATTCATCAATTTAAGCGTGTAAGTCCAAAGGGAGCCCCTTGGTGGTACAAAGTCTCTCAGAGTGAGGAGCTTTAAGAGCATCAGGGAAAAAAAAAAAGCATCAAAGGAGGTCGGGAGGGAAAGCAGGCAGAAGGATGCTCTGTTTTACCGCTAATAAGCCGGTGGCTGCAGGATGACGAGCAAAAGCAAACATCACATTAGTCAGCCAAACGCTCCCTCAGAGCCGGGAGGTTGCAGGCTGGGAACACTCCCGGCCGCTCGGGAAGGTAAGTGCTCCCAGCTGGAGGCGCGGCGCTGTTTATTCGAGAGACCTTGTTTTACCCCAGTGTCTCGTCCTCGCCCTTTTCTTTCTTTCCTTTGAGCAGCTCAAGGGACCAGCTCTTCTCCCCGACTGACAGGGATCTCGGATTGGCATCCTCTCCAAGCAGCGAATGCAAATCACCCTCTAAGTTAGTGGCAGTGACCAAACTTAACAGTCCCCACTGCTTTTAATGAGCTGGGAAAGGGGAGGAAGAGGCCGAGGCAAGACAGACAATTACCACCTACAGTCCCCCAGCGCTCTGTGCTGCCTGGCTCCCAGCTTTCCAGGATGCTCAGGATGGTTTGAGGATGCTCAGGCTGGCTTGCCTAAGGCCTGCAGGCAGGTTTTATGAGATTAAAGCCCAGCACACAATAAATAATTTAGCAGCTAACCACAAAAAAAAAAAAAAAAAAAAAGGAAAAAGAAAAACTCCCGTGCTGTATAAGATCGAGGCAGTATGATGTGTACATTCATTTTAAATGCACATCACTTTCATCTACATGTATCTATTTGATGCAAAGACGTGTAACCATGTGAGGAGGAACAAGCAGGAGAGGTGCCGGGTCCCCAGCTGAGACAGGCAGGGAATGTCAGGACAAATTCTGACGAAGCCTCTTGCTAATTATTCCAGCCTGCCCGTGCTGCTCCCTGCACTCCTCTGTTTGCATCCATGTCCAAGGAATTAGAATCTAAACCCTTCCTCAGCCAATTATTCCTCCCCTGCTCCCAGTATGGGCTGGCAGCAACTGGGAGAAGCTGCACCCGGCTCAGCACTGACCAGGAGCAAATCCCACGAGTCACACCCTGGGCAGCATCCCCTCTTCTGTGGATTTGGTGACCCCAGAGGTGTTTTCCAGCCCTCATGGTTCTGGGATTGCACAGATTTCGTGGGGTGGCAGCACCTCAAGGCTGGCAGCAGTCCCTGGAGCACAGGGCTGGGAAAAGGCTCGTGATTTTACAGCCACAGAATGGATGCTCAGGGAAACCTGCCCGACAGATGGGAACTGCTGTCGCATCTCCTCAGTCCCAGCCAGACTGTTCTGTGACCAGAACTTGCCTTTTGGTGTCCTCAGGGCTCCCCCAGCCCCAGGTGGGACCCGGCCATGCACAGGGGTGTAAATCACAGTGGGCACTTTTGAGTTACAGAGCAGAAAATTGCGATCTCCAGTAACATTTTCCATGTCAGCTCAATAAAACCAGTGGGTAACATTAGGAGAAGAATGTGAGCATCCTCACCCTCACAGTACCACCATGTATCTCTCCCCCAGCCCATGGATGGGACTCTCCCTGTACCTCATCAGCAGCATCTGAGATTGCTTTGAGACACATCTAATGAATGACCATCATCCTCCAGCCTACAGTGAAGGGGAAAAAAACCCCACAACCAAAACCTAAAGGCATGGAAAGGCTGAATGCAGCAGTGTGAATGCAGGGAGAGAGCCAGGAGGTGCTACCACTGCTGGTAACAGCAGCAGACACGCTCAGACTTAGTGTTCTATTGTTACTTTTGTCCAAGTCACAGCCAGGAAAGCCCTTGACCATTCCACAGACTCCAGGGAATGTCTCTGGTGCAGAATTCCCCTGGGTGCTGCACTCCCCAGCCCCAGGAGCTCCTCAGAGCAGGCAGGGGTTTCCTCTCCCTGTTATTTCCAGGCTGGGCTGCAAGCAGAGAGAGCTCCCTGAAGGGCTGGGAAAGGCAGGGTTTGCCTCTCCAAGCATGTCTGCAGGAATGGAAAAAGAGGGTGATAAAAGGCAGGGGGAGGTGGGGAGCCCATGCATCATAACAGGCATAATGGACTCGTGCTGATATAGGGACTGGCCACATCCAGTGCACGCCTGCCCGGCGCATCCATAAATATCCGGCAGATGCTCCGGTGATGGATTTGCCAGTGGCAAACCAGGCAGTATTTTACAGCCCTGCTGAGGCTGTCGCTGTCCTGCCCCGCAGCAAAAGGCAACAGCACAAACAATGGGTACTAAACTTGATTAGGGCACTGAGGAAATATGAAAAGTGGCATCAGTCAGACACCCCGGGAAAGCCCAACAGCAATCCCAGCACAAACCGTGCTGCTTTTACATGGCATTCCCCTCCCTTCCTGTCCCTAAATCCCAACCTTTTTGCAGCAGCAGCAGCTCAGGGGCTGTGCCAGTGCCCAGGACTCTTCCTGCAGATTCCCCCGTCTCTCCCAGCACATTTGTGGTTTCCACATTTGTTTTTATTGCCTTGAGGAGGCATTTATAGAGGCAACATTGCATGGTCTTCTCACAGTATTTCTTGCCACCTGGGGATTTAAGATCTTACAAATGGACCAAAACCTATGTTATTTTGACCTCTGAGGATTTTAAAAGCCTGCAGAAAAATATGTATATAGTAAAGAAAGCATGAACTTCTTGACTCTTAAGTAGAAAGGCAAGAGTCCAACAGAGCTCTACCCCCCAAACCCAACAACATCCAGAAAGCAGCAACCCCTTCAGATTTACACTCAGAGGAAAGCAGGGACAGCCAAGAAAATAAAATGAATTCACAAAATAGTTTGGTATTTTCTGATATTTTTCACCAAGATCACTTCAAGAAGAAACTCATTATTGAACGAGATGAAAGCGTGGCGAAACGGAGGAGGAATAACTTCTGCCTCACTTCATGCTCATAAAGGAGATAATACCTCTCAGACAACATGTGGGGATTAATTATCTTCCAAATATGCCAAGGGAAAAAAAAAAACCATGGTTGGATGGGGCGCTGAGCAACCTGGTCTACTTGAAGGTGTCCTTGCTCATTGCAGGGGGTTGGACCAGATGGCATTTAAAGGTCCCTTCCAACCCCAACCATTCCGTGATCTGGGAGGCAGGATGTATTCCATGCAGGAGCCTGTCCAGCCTGCACTAGCTCCACTTCATTTAGAACTGAACAAAATATAATCGCTGCCCTCCAAAATCCCAAGTTTGATTTTTCAAGGTGCCTGAACCTGCGTAAGACCCACAGTCATCCCCATCTCACGAGCCAAGAAACAAGATTAAAGCAGACTCGGAGCCCACCTGGCTCCA
The DNA here is from genome assembly GCA_036023395.1 of Myiotriccus ornatus. Taxonomy (NCBI): domain Eukaryota; kingdom Metazoa; phylum Chordata; class Aves; order Passeriformes; family Tyrannidae; genus Myiotriccus; species Myiotriccus ornatus. The sequence goes on from JAYRBT010000075.1 coordinate 4,982,450, forward strand.
TTTCACATCCACAGCATTTCCTGAACACCTGTCCCTTGGCTCTCCAGCAGCTATAAAAATATGTGCCAACTTCTCAGTCTTTTTCTTATTTTACTTGCTCTGGCAGGCAACAGATAACAGAACCAAGGAAGGGATGTTGGGAGAAGAAGAGACCAATTTCATGCCACTAAGAAGTGGCAGGGACACTCCTGAATGCTCAGAACCAGAGTCTAGAGGGACTTGGCAGCTCTGCCCCTTCTCCAGCCCCAAAACACACACATCAGTGCTCTCCTCTGGCTGCCACCACTTTTCATATTCCCTTGCACAAATTCCAATTAAAAAGTAAGACTCCAGCTTCTGCCTGTGAACAATAACAAATGGAAGGGACCGTCGAGCATCTTGGGGACCCGTTTCTGAGGTCAAAGTTGGACTGCACCTTCTTCTACACAGATGGAAGCAAAGGGGAATTACTTTCTGAGTTTTGAAAATCCTTGTTTGGGAAGAAAATCAATCCTTGCTCCTCCAGCCACACCAGAGCAACCACCAGCAGTGCAGTACTAAACAAACACCCCCTTGTTTCACATCCTAGGGCAAGAAACAGACTTGTTTTTAGACCTTTCAATTAAACAACTTCTTCAGTCAAATAAGAACCATCTGTCATCTCCCACCTCTGCCGGGATGTGGAGATCTGTGCCCTGAGAGTGATGGAATGACCATGGATACAGCAAAGCCCCTGACGTGACAACCTACAGCTAAAACCAGGCTTCCTCTTTGAGAGGAACCTGGAATGGATGATTTTCATCCGTCCAATAACAGCCTGATGTCCTCTTGGCTTCTCCACACGCTGATGCAACGGAGTTTTTCCTGAAGTGCTACGGAATGTGCGTGCGGGGGTGATAATAAAGGATAAATTGGAAGGATGAGATAACCATCCATAGAATGAAGTCATTTAAGGACAGGTTCGGACATATATATATTTCATTGTGAAAGACCTATTTTATTCCCCACTAATGGAACAGATTAAATCAGCCAAGCTGAATAAAACTATCACGTCCCAAGACGTAACAACGCACTTAGAGTTCCCGTGGCTGTGGAATTCAATCAGTTGCTGCTGCCCCTTGGAAAAGTGGAGGTTGGGAGCAAGGACAGACATTGCACCACACAGCCAGGGATTCAACAGGTGAGCAGGAATGTGTTTCCATCCTGAAAATGAGTCACAGCACTTCTCTGTAGCACTTCTCCTGCAGGCAGATCCCAAGCAGCTCTTTGGGGGTCACCTTCCCTGCTGGGATGGATTGGAGACATGTCCAGTCAGGACAGGGTGTTACAGGGGTTCAGAACAATGTCTGATTCCCATTTATCCGGGTGTGATTTGAGATGGAAACGCACTCCTTCACCTCAGGGCACCCGAAACAACCACGCCTGCGCTCTCACCTGGAGCACTAAAGTTTGCACCTCCAGCATCTCCGAGATTAAACCCTTATCACCACTGAGCAACTCACTGCTGGGTGAAAACCAGGTACAACGTCACTGTTCCTGCTTTTCCCTCACATGTACCACCCAGGAGCATTCCCAGCTCATGTGAAGGCAGGCAGGGCTGCGGGAACTGCACGTTTCCAACAGCCAGCACAAACAGCACGATGGCAAAGTAACACCTGGACGGCGTTGTCGGACACAGAAGAGACGTTTATTTATTCTTGATCGCAAACAATGTCCTCCGTCGACAAGCCGAACGAAGGGCGCTTCACTGATTTATTAGATCTAACAAGAAACAGACCTCTCGGGATGAAACACGAGATTGATTTTCGGTGGTGAGCTCTGCTGGCACCGCAGCCGCTGCGCTCAGCCTGGCCAGGTGAAAGCCGGCACGCGCAGGGACGGAGGGCTGAGACAGCGCTGGGCAGGAGGAAGACACGGGAAGATTTGCATGAAGAAGGGGGAGATGAGATGCAATGGAAACAAGGCAACAGCAGCCCTTCAGATGGAGGGTGGTTCTTTTCTCCCTGCAATCCTTCTCTCCCCCGCTATGGATCTCAAGAGCAGCAAACTGCTGGGAAGTTTTAAAGGCAACTCCTGCACAGTTACTGGGAAACCTCCAAGCTGGACCCACCCCATGCATCTGCCTTGCAGAGGAGCCCCTCTAAATATAGCAAGTGTAATTTTCACATCAGTCTCAGCATCTACCAGGCAAACCACATTAACTGAGTTCCGTGGATGCCGTTTTCCATCAGGAAAAAGACAACTAGCACAGCAGTGCTTAGCTTGAGGCCCTATTAATAGCAGCCCTAATTATATGGCTGCAAATTTAATTCATAGCAATGATTAGTGTCAAAATCAAAGGCATCACACATCAATATTGATGGAATTGTATGAAGCCCATAAACAGAACAAGCAAGCTGACACATCTGCCCCCAGCACTTAGTTGCTGTTAACTGTTGCATTAATGTCCCTTCTAATTTCGCTCCGTGGAAATTGTTTTATTGGTGGAATCCACAGTTCTGAATGGTAATGTCCCTAACATGATCCCCTTTCTCTCCCATCCAGGAAGCTGAGGTGCTTTGGAAGGGGAGCTGCAGGAAGAACTGCATCCCACCTCCCTGAGCTTTACCCAACAGGCACCATCAGCACATCTGCTTTTCCCCCACTTGGATAAAGCAGTGGATACTCAAAACACCAGGAACACGTGGGGGGTGTTATGGGGGTGCAGACATTTCGCACAGGACGTGCACTGAGTGACCCACAAGTCCCCCTGAGCCCTCACCATGTACAGGTGGGTTGCAAGATCCATTGGTTCACCCTTCTGCCTTCAGCAGTAGCCAAGGACAGGCAAAGCACAAACCAGAACCAACAGTTGCATGAGGAGCAGCTGACCAGTCTGGCTCAGCCACAGCAGGTACAAGCACACCCTCCACCTAAACACAAACCCTGACCCCAGCAAGTGCTGTGCTTCCCTGCAGGGACAAGTTCACTGATTAATCTGATGTTATTGATTTATTCGTCGCAGCTCTGGTACCAACACCCCTCTGGTGCAGCTCTGCTGATCCCACAGACTCCACGGGACCTGCCCGGGCTGCCAACATCGACAGGACCCCGCAGGGCTCCAAAACCAGCAAAGCAAGAGGTGAGCTCAGGCTGGGAAAGCTGCCAGCCCTGCCACGGGGCTCTGCACCACTTCCCAGCAGACAGAGAAACTTCTTCCTTCACACCCCAGCCAGCGCTGGCTGCTGGAAGGAGCAGGGAGAGGCTTCAGATGTACCCGGGAAACAGGGAAAAAGTCAGAGCTGGGCAACATGGGGCTGAAGCAGAGTGCAGGCAGGGATGTCTGGGGCTTGGGGACCTTCAGCATTCCACTCCTTTGGAGGAGAGAGGCTGAAGCAGCAGCAGCTGCTCTCCCAAGGACTGTGGCAGGAGCAGTTGGGTGAATGGCAGAAGGACATCAGTGAGATAACACAGCGTTTTCAGTAGGGAATTCTCACTGGGGAAGCACAGGCAAGTTTGAAACATTTCAGAGCTGGCTCCCTGACTTTGCTCCAGCTACACAAAAGTGTCTTCTCTGAAACCCCAGACTGAGGACCAGCTTGTCTGCAAAGGAAATCAGCAGCTGTGGGTGAGGGAATAGGTGTGATGTAGTTTTCAGACATTAATTGTGTGGGCAGATATGCAATGGGGGAGGATATGAAGGAGATCAGGTGGATAAGATGTCTATCCACAGATCTCTGGCACTTGGAGAGGTGTGTACATTTTTACCATCCTCATTTCACAGATGGGAGAGAAGAGATATGGAAACAGTCCTGAGCATCCTGAGCACTTGCTGACATCAAGACATGTCTGGTCTTGGAACAGGCACAAAAACTGGAGACAACTTGTCAACTTCCCACCAGGTCTGCAAATGCCTCCTCTGCAGCGAGAGCCCCACGAGCCCCACAGCTCAGTGCAAAGCTGCTTCCTACGCTTCACCTGGCCCCTCTTAGGCCATGCAAAAGATAATCCCACGTGTCAAATGAAGAAAGAGTTCCTGAAAGTGTAGCCAGGACAACCAGAGTTAGGGAAAAACAACATCCTCAGCCCCACAGCGGGGAGGACGGGACCAGGATTGTCCCAGTTAATAATGGGGAGCACGGACCCCCTCAGCTGCAGGCAGCTCTGGGACACGGTAAACAAGGGCAGATGCCACGAAAGCCTGGCTGTAGTGAATGTCTGGAATGAATTTTCTCCAGAGATGGACCAGTTTTCTTCCAACCTGGTGAAGGATTCCAGGTGAAGAGCCCTCCCTCTGGACAGTGCAGCATGAATAGATTAACTTTGCATCAAAAGGGTGTTCAGTGTGGACTAGCACAAGGAATTAAACCCTGCTGAAGACACTGCTCCTTCTGTAATCCTACATAATTCATGGAACAGGACTGTGAATACCTCGTGTGCAGGCACAGGCTGTTTGCTTTTACTGCCTCTAAATGAGGCAACTTCCCTCTCCCCCCCAAAAAAACCCCTGCAAACAGTGAGCATCAGGCTGCCTGGCTGGCTCAGAGCTTGGCATGTGCATTTGTGATGTGCTGAGGGCTCCTCTTCCATCCATTTAGCTAAAAAAAAATAATCCTGGCTCTCCCCTGTGCCACGGCAGGGGGAGCGGGGAAGTGAGGGGCTCTGCTTACAAACCCTCTCTCCCCCACGTTCAAAATTGCCCCACTGACACTCGAGAGGCACCAGGGAGGCACCTAATTTACTACTACTCAGCACTTGTAAAGTGCTGAATGAATATTAATGAACTGATGTAATTAAAATGATGCAGACATTCAAGTGTAGTATCTGCCTGTCCTTGTATCTTCCTGGATAGATGAGGAAGAAATTCCCTGCTGCTTAAGGACACAAAAAATTAACAGCCTGCTGTTGATTACATTTGTTAACTCTTTCCCTGGTATGAAGAAGCAGGGTCTGCATTTAGCAGGTTCACCTAATGCTGTCATTTATGGCTGAGGTTGATTTGAAGGATCTCAGCTTTCCAGAGCAGCATCTCTAAGGCTGGATTTGCTGGAGCTGGATCAGACTTCTGCACCCACTGATGAGCTGGATTCCAGCTGCAGCTCCAGCCCTAAAACCAACAAGGGTCTCACAACCCTCTGCTTACACCCCAAGGCCAATTCCACCCTCCTTTTAAATATGGAACTCCTGAGAGAGGTCCCTTCCAAGTCAGAATATCCTATGATTTGATGACTCAGAGGCAGGAAAATCCCAGTTGGACTTTGAAATCCTAAAACTCATTCAAGGCCAAGTTGGACAGGGCTTGGAGGAACCTGATCTAGTGGAAGGTGTCCCTGCCCATGGCAGAGGCTTGGAACGAGGTGAGCTTAAAGTTTCCTCCCAACCCAAACCATTCTGTGATGTTTAACTGAGCCCCCCCCAACCCCTCTGCTGGGGGAGGGAACCAGCAGGAGCATCTCTTTGCCCTGGGCAAGTAGCACCGGTGCTCTTGATGAAGAGGGCAAGGAATGTTATCTTCCAGGACTGATCAATCATCCAACTGTCAGGGGGCAGAGCAGGAGGTAAGAGGCAGAGGGAAGCAGTAGGACTTTGCCCTGAGGCTTGGTTCCAAAAGCAGCCAAGTTAACCCATTCCCATCTCTCCATGGCCAAACATTCTGTCACCATCAGCAATTTTGCCATCACCAAAAGCTTTCTAACAACTCAGCCTTTTACACAAGTTGGAGAAGGGTTTCTGGGAGACAAAACCACTGCAAGGTTTCCATCAGTGTCAAAAAAGGAGGAATGATCCAAGACCTTGGATACAGCATGCTGAGGTTCACTGAAATTCCAAGCCAGCTCCTCACTTTTCCCTTATCAGACTGGCCCATTATTGCCCTGGTGATTTCTGCATCAGCCCCACAAACACACACCACAGGCCACTGAATGATAAAATGCAAACATCCCAGACAAACAACATGTCACACACAGGCAGGCCGTGCAGGAGGAGCTGGCTGGGGCTGAGACCCCCACTACCCTGCTGCTGCTGCTGAGGGAACTCACTGGCTGGAAGTGCAGGAAGGTGCCCTCAGCCCATGCAAGGACATGCTCTGGAGCTGGGATGCCACAGAGCAACGGGAACTGCCTGGCCTCGTTCCGTCCCTTTTCCAGGACCACCCTGCAGCACCTTTCCCAAACCTTGGCACTTCAAAACAAACCACAGCAACACCCCTCCGTGCTAACAGCGCTGAGGGATGAACTCTGCCTCACCAACAAGGCTCTTTTGTGACCCAAACCCTGCCAGTCCCGCTCCTTGTTGACTCCCAGCTTCACACTGGGAAACGTCCGCGAGACACAGCAACAGCAACGCGCGTCAGACCCCGCTGAGAGAGAGGAAGAACAGATCCTGTCTCTCTGAAGCCACGGACACGAGCTTACCTTCTTCAGCTTGCCACTCTTGGTGCCCACGAACACCACGCTGTAGCCGTTGTAGACGTAGGAAGCCACGGAGGTCATCCTGTCGCGGCTGGAGGTGAAGAGCGTCACCCCGTCCACCGGCGTCGAGCCCCCCAGGGGCTGGTTGATGTCGAGCCCACAGAAATTGTCGTCGATGGGGACTGGCTGGAAGGACAAGGTTTGGGGCATTTGTGAGTGAGGCAGAGCACAGGGCAGCCTCGCAAGCTCGGGGTCATGCGGAGGGGAGCTGGCGGTGCCAAGCCCTGCCAGCCTCATCCTCCTTCCCCAGTGGCTTCTTCCCTGCCCTTTGTCATCCCTTCCTTTCACTGTCATCACCAACTGCTTGGTAAGAACATGGGCTGAAGGGCAAGAGCACTATGACCGTTCTGCATTCAGGGAAACTGAGGCACAGAAAAAATTTATTCTAATCACAGAATCAGCCAGGTTGGAAAAGACCTCCAAGTCCAACCCTTGATCCAGCTGTGCCGTGGTTCCCAGACCATGGCACTAAGTGCCACATCCAGTCTCATCTTGAAAACCTCCAGGGATGGAGAATCCACCACTTCCTGGGGCAGCCCATTCCAATGCCTGATTACCCTCTCTGTAAAGAATTTCTTCCTAATATCCAACCTAAACCTCCCCTGGCAGAGCTGAAGATCAAGCCCTCTCATCTTACTGATAGTTGCCTGGGAGAAGAGACCAACCCACACCTGGCTGCAACCTCCTGTCTCCCCGAGCCTCCTCTTCTCCAGGCTCAACAGCCCCAAGCAAGCTCGTGTTCCATAGGGCCAGGGGTTGATCCCAGCTCTTGAGGGCCACCACGGCCAACATCCAGAGCATCCTTACCGCTTTAGTGCACTGGACATCCTTCCCCAGCAGCCAGTTGAGCTCCAGGTTGCCCTCCCCCTGGTAGCAGGACTGCAGGCGGTCCTTGATCTGGGCATTGACGGTGCGGATGGGGAAGACGCAGAGCGCGGAGTCGTCGGGCGGCTGATGGTACTGCTTCTGCCCCTTGGAGAAGATGGCAAAGAGGACGTCCTCCTGGGCAGTGATGTTGAGGGACTTGGCCAGAACGTCCCCTGGCTTGGAGAGGTACGCTGCCTGCAGCAGGCGGTACTCCGTGTCCCCCTTGACGCAGCCGAAGGGCAGAGACACGTAGGAGTGGAACTTGGGGTCATCTTTGCAGAGCCGGACGATGCGAGAGGTGTAAAAGAGGTCGCTGGCGGAGTTGATGGAGACGCCCTCGGGGGTCTCCGGCTGCACAGTCAAAAAATACACGAAGTTGCCGCTGGCAAAGCCGTAGATGTAGAAGATGTCAAAGTGCGAAACGAGGGCCAGGGTGTCTGAGGGGATTTTGATGAGGGACGAGACAAAGTCACTGTGGAGCTCATAATCCAGCATTGCTGACGACTCGGGGTCGCGGGGGAGCTTGCGGCTGGAGAGGGTGGGGAAATAATCCTGCTTCCCGTCCACGGCCGTGCCGATGAAGAGCTTCCCATCCTCGCCCTCCGAGCGCACGATCACGCCGTACATGGTGCCCGTCTTGTTGACGCTGGAGAGGTAGTGCTCCTTCTTGTGGGAGGGCTCCACCAGGATGAAGAGGTCGTCGAGGCGCAGCAGCTTGCAGACCCCCTGGTAGAGGCTGCCACAGGCCAGCAGCCGGTTCTCCGAGTAGTCAATGATGAGCAGCTTGTTGACGTTGTTGGTGAGGGTGAGGATCTCGCTGCACGGCTGGACGATGAGGGGTGGGTAGCAGGATTTGTTGTCCTCCTCGGGACCGGTTTTGTGAGCCACCAAAATGGTCAGGTTACCCGAGAGCTTGTAAACCCTGTTGATAGCCCCAACGTAGACTGCTCCAGTGCCTTGGTGCACGGTCAGGTGGTTGAACGTCCAGTCCCGGTTCTCGGAGTGGAAGGTGCTGAACAAGGCATTGCCGGACACGTTTCGGGAGAGCGACACCAGGAAGAGACAGAGCAAAGCCACTGACCAGCCATCAGAGTCCAGTGCCCGAGGCCAGTTCTTCCTCTGATCCATCCTGGGAAAGGCAAACTCCGTGTTCCCTGCGCGTGTCCTGAGCCCCGGCAACGTCCCTCACATGGTTCTGAGGAAAGGAGAGAAGCACACAGAGCGAAGGATTAGATCCAGTGTGCCCTGCAGATAAAATTCAAAGGAGGCTTTCTAATTACACAGTCCTTGAGATAAAGTGAGGATGTCTCTAAGCGCAACAAGAATTAAGCAGGTCTCCCAACTTACTGGTGAGCAGTTTAGGCTTGATGTTTTGCCACTTGGTTTAGCCTCTGCATGTTAATTTGTTGTGTGGTTTAGCTGTTTATAACAGCCATGGGAGGGGATAATCAGCTCCAGCCCAAGACAAAGCCCGCAGCTCACACACCCCACCATCCATCTGCAATCTTGGCTAAAAGGATGTCTCCTGCAGGGTGTGTTGTTGGAAGCAACAAAGGAAATAAGAGGTGCTTTCTACCTTTAAAGCCCTCTCTGATTTCACTTGGAAAACTGAGGAAGAAGTTTCATGCAGCCAAGTTCTTTGAGCACACACACACCAAAGGCACCAGCATCCCCCCTCCATCCCAGAGCCAGAAGTACCTCAAGCAGGTGCTTTTCAGGCAGAAACTTCTCCCACCTGTCACAAAGGTGCCAAAAAGCAGCTGCCACCGAGGTGGGAGCATGTGGTTAGATCAGCCACCAGCAGCACCGTGTGCAGGGGAGAGACTACCAATCTGGGAGACAAATTTCCTGCTCTAACAAAACTTGCAGGAGATGACTAAAAGCTACACAAAGAGACAGCTTGGAATCTGGGTCCAGAAGACCCAATGCCAATCAAATTATCCATGTGCCCTGCCTGATAGCTCTGTGGAGAGCAGTCAGACACAGAGTCTCCTCTGACTGATGTGTTTTCACCCATAAAGATGAGGTAAGTCTCGAGCTGGAAACCTCTGCCCAAAATCTATGTCAAAATGAGGCACAAAACCAGTCAGGTTTGGTTCTTGTTTTGTTTTTGTGGGTGCTGCCAAAGCACCTAGACCTCATTCTGGCCTGAGGGATGGCTAGAGCCCTGCTGATCCCTACCTACCCCCATCCTCCCGGCTTGCACAGGCAGCTGCCAGGCTGAATTAGGAATCACCAGGCTGGAATTTCCTTAGGAAGCATGTGCTCGCCTCGGAGACGCTCCGGCAGCGTGAGGCATGTTTACATCAGAGCTCTCCACCCGCCTTTCCGCTCAGCACGCGCCCAGGCAGACACAGGAGCTGCTGGAGAGGACCCCTGTAACCCTCTGCCCGCCCCACCTCATCACCAGCACCTCTGCTGAGCTGGCAGACTCGCCTTTGCAAAAATATGGACGTTAAAGACAAACCAAATCCCTGCATTTTCATGTCTGTCTCATCTAAGGTGGGTCTGGCTTGGACCACCCCATACAGGAGATGTTGGCTTGATTCCCAGCTCAGCCACAGACTTCCAGCTCCACCTTGGGCTCCCACAAAGCAGCTGGAAGCAATGACAGCCCAGCACCCTGCACAGAGCAAAGACCAGCTCGGAGGAGCCCTGGGACCACCAGAACAACACTGAGCTGGGCACCGTGTGAGGGTTCAGAGAGCATTCTCTGTACCCTCCTTGTCACCACAAATGTGCCTGAAGGTCACTGGATTGTGTCTCATTCTTGTTATCATGTCCAGACCTGAGTGTAATTTGTGTACCTGGTTTGACCTCAGCCTTGCTCGTCACCACCATCATCATCACAGAATGGGTTGGGTTGTAAATTACCTTAAAGCTCATCTTGTTCTACCCCCTGCCATGAGCAGGGACACCTTCTACTAGGCCAGCTTGCTCAAGCTGACCACAGGTATGTCTGACTGCATGGACTCAGAAAACCACCACCAAATTCTCCTTCATGCCAAATTCTGCTTTCCTTACGTGCTCCAGGCTGGACAATGAAAGGAACCATTTCAGCCTACCCTGGGGAGAGACATTCCCCACCACCTCAGGGGGACACCAGCCCTGGGATGAGGCTGAGGATGAGCCACCATTCCACCTGCCCTCTCTGCACTGAAGTCCCATCACCTCCCACCACAGCCACACAAGCCCCCAGCCCACGCACAGGGGGACAAACCTGCTCTCTGCAGCTCTGCCCCCATGCCCTGCCCTGTGTGCAAATGCCCCCTTGCCCAGCCCCTGCTCAGCCGCCCTCGCCTGCGGGCACCCCCCGCTCTGACCGACGCGGATCTCTGTTTGGGTCTTTCAAATAATCCAGGCTGCTGAAAGCCCACACTGAGCTCATGAGCTCATGTCACCGAACAGCCGCTCTTTAGGCTTGTTACTGCCAGGAGCCGGAGACGGGTGTTCCTGAGAGGTGACAAAGGAGCTCTGTCCCCGGGCTGCACGTCTGCGTGGCACTGACAAGACAGGAGAACGAGAGCGGTAATGGGTTTCTCATTCTGCTCAGGGATACATTTCCCCGGCTGCCCCTCATTGCCAGGCTCTTAATTCCCACCTTTGGCTGGGGCGGTTTCTCTCTCCCAGGGACCCTGCCGGATCCCTCGTGCAGTTTTGGATGATTGTGGCAGAAAACAGCTGCTCCCCAACGTGCCTCAGCAGCACCAGGGGGACCTCCCGCCTCCTCCCATTAAATTTCTGCGTGAACTTCCCCCAAACTGGTTCTCTGAATGCAGAATCTTTCGACAGGGCACAATTCAAGTGGTTCACAAGGATCTACTCAGAGCAATCTGGCAACACCAGGGATGCTGGCGAGCCGTGGTGGGCACCGACAATCTGATCGTGGGGCACAGGGATCTCAGAGCAGCTTTGCTCTTGGATGACATGCCAGAGGTCTCTGGTTCAAGGAAGGTCCTGAGAGATTCTGCAGAGAACAGGGAGGCTCTGCTGTAAAGCTCAGCACCCACAGCTTTCCTGCTCAGCATTTTCCATTTTTTTAAAAAGCTGTTCCACTGCAAAGGGAGAAAACAACAGTGCAAGCTAAAAATGAACACATTTAAATAATTACATTTCATGTGCATCTGTACATATGGGACAACAGCAGCTCTTCACTTTGACCACAGCAGTTTTATATCTTTTTCAGCAATGCTTTCATCCAGACACAGCACAAATGCAGTGCAGGCTGGAGCTGCTGTGCAGCAGAGCTGTCAGCTGAAGCCCAACTTCTCTGCTGTGCCTTACAGTGAAGGTTTTGCAGAGTATTCGTGAACAGTCAATGCCAACGGCAAGAGAGATCATCCAGGAAGAAGAATCTGTGCTTTCAAACATTATCTGAACATGACAGAGCGTGGCCACGAGCTGACATCCTACCCGAGTGCACTGGGAACGATGAGCCATCCCCGCATCCGTGTAAGCCCCAGGGGCAGCTCCTGCAGCTCCCACTCCCCCAGGGCTGGAGGGAGACTTGTGGGTGCAGGACTGAGCAGTGCTCAGCCACACAGACATCAACCATCAAAGGAACCCTCTGCATGCAAAGTTTAGATCAGATATTAGGAGGAAATTGCTCCCTGTGAGGGTGGGGAGGCCCTGGCACAGGTTGCCCAGAGAAGCTGTGGCTGCCCCATCCCTGGAAGTGTCCAAGGCCAGGTTGGATGGGGCTTGGAGTAACCTGGGCTAGTGGAAGGTGTCCCTGCCCATGGCAGAAGGATGGAACTGGATGATTTTTAAGGTCCCTTCCAAGCCAAACCGTTCTGTGATTCCCTGTATGGAGGAGTTTGCGGATGGCCAAACACCTGGGGAGTTAAACACCAGGGAAACAGGAGAGTGGGCCATTTTAACTCCGATCTTTAAATACTATTTGATCATTAATTTTTATTTTTCTGCCCCTTTTTTTTTTTTTCAGAAGAGAGTTTAAAACACAGCCTTGAAGGCAATCTGAAGCTATTAGTAACGCAAGGTGAAAGCGAGAGTAAATTCAGGGACACAATATAAACCCAAGCAGCTGAAAGGCCTCAATTAGGCTGAAAGGAGTTATCTGGTATTTAAATAATTATTAGATTGAAGGAATAATCACAGGTCTGAGCCGATTTTTTCCCCCACTGTCATCCTAATGGAGACTATAATATTATTATTCAAATGCCCATGATTCTCATTGAGGGGGGAAGAAAAAAGGGCTCATTTAATCTCCATGAGACAGGGCTTCAGGAGGCACGATTAGTCATTTCTCTTATTTCAGCTGTCACTCACTCACGGGCACCACAGTTTGTCATTAGTGGCATTTTGTGCACACCAAAAAAACCCAACAAAACACACAGGCAAAAAAAAAAAAAAAAAGGAAAATTAAAGCAAAAAAAAAAAAAACCAGGAAGAGAATGTCCTGTGGAAAATGACGGATCAAAGGACCAATTTTGGTGTCACCAGTGCGGCAGCTGTGTTTGCTTGGCCGTGACGGTGTCTTTTCTTATGGGGTAGGGTTGGTCTCGTGAGCAGTGATTTACACACAGCACCCCTGTGCCCTCACTGGTTGCCTCTGCTCCGTCAGGTCCTGCACTCCTGGGATAATATTCCATCCCCTCTGGAGGAGGCAGCTCCTCCAGGACACAGCAAAGCATCCGTGCCGAGCCCAGCACCCTCAGTGACCCCGGGATCTGCACTGACCCTGCATCCTCATGATCCCCACATGCTCACCTCCACCCTCCCAGCCCCAGCATCCCAGTGCCATGTGCTTTTCCCAAGCTGTCCCTTCTCTGTCCCCAGCCCAGAGGCCACCAGGGTCCCCAGCCACCCGCAAAGGGGGAGCAGAGCGGGCGATAAAACCCACTCTGGTTTTTCTCTCCTAAGGACACACGGCCTGGGGGAGTTGTCTCACTGAATAAACCCTCCAGAAGAATAACACAGCCTGCAGGGATGGCATGGGGGGGGGGCAGGAGGCCCGTGATTGCTTTCTAAGCTGGAGGTGGATTGTGCCCTTTTTGCTTTTTATAGTCAAATAAGATTCATTGCTGGGAGCGGGGAGAGCGGCTGGCTCACGCACTGACCTCCCCTGCGGGTCACCAGGCTGTCAGAACCCCCCCCCAGAATTATCAGAAGGGTCACCAGAAGGGCAGGCTGCACTATATAAACCAAAAGACAAGAACAAACCGTTTGGACAAGCTCACCCTTGCACCAGCCTGACCCTTTCTCTTTGCATTGGCCCTGCATTGTAGCTGCCAATGGGAATGAGGGGGAAAAAAGCCACGAGTTTGGCTATTTCTTTGTAGCAAGTGAGAATAAACCTGCTGGGTCCTCATCCCTCCTGAAGCCCACTGGGAGTTTTCCCGTGAAGCCTTTCCAACCATTAAAGCTGCTGCAGTGATTTATCCCCTTTGGAGGAGTGATATTGAGGACATGTTTGTCAGCTATAGAGGAAGACCTTGCAATAATTAATATGGGTTTGGCTTAATTAGACAAAAGCTCGGAGCCAAACTGTCTGATCAAGGATTCTCCAAGCTCTGGGATGTTCCCAGCCCGGATCAGAGGTCTGGGTCCTCAGAACTGCCTCCTTGGCCAAGCCATCACAGGCAGACGAGCCCTGAGCTGCCAAATTCCCCGTTAGCCAGCAGAAACCTGCCCACCCACTCACACAATTCCATTCCTGGCTCTCTGGGTCTTCACCTCCTTCTCCAGGAAGAGAAGCCCTGGCACTTCCATGCCCCAAGCAGAGGATTTCCTCAGCCATCCTGGAGCAGGGCTGTGGGGGAGCCTTGGAACTCATCCTTCTAAACCCCAGCAGCTTTCACCGGCCAGACACCAACCAGCCCAGAGTTTGACACCAACTGAAGTTGCCAGCAGCTTGATGTGAATAATTACAGTTCTGCAATGCAAAGCAACGAGGAGGGCTCCTACCACCTCTTATTTCACTTTTGTTTTTTTAATAGTTTGACTCTAACTACAATAAGAGCAGGTTGTAAATCATCAGCGAGGTGCGTGGAGTCAGGCCCGAGGTCCCTCCAGAGGTTCCTGCACCACAGGCATGACGAATACCAAGCTTTTCCTAAGGCATAACCTGAAACCCTCACCCCTTTTTTTTGGACCCAAATCCACCCCCATGCCTCAGCCTGGGTTCTGCCTGTCCCTGCTGTGCTGGCAGCCACGGGCAGGAACCGCGCCGGGAGCTGCGTCCCCACTTCCCCGGAGCTGCTTATTCACAGGGATGGTATTTCACAGGCTTTCTGAGAAAGAGTTAAGAGGGCAAAATACAGCATTGTGATTATTGCTTCCTCCAGGCCTGGGACAAGGAAGAGGAGGGGAAGAACAGAACCCAGCCACGAAAAGGCATTTCCCTGATAACAAACACGATTGCCTGAATTATGCACAAAATTTGTTCATGTTGTCCAGACCTCAGATGTTGTTTATACAACGCACACTGTGCAAATCACCTCTTCCCCCCCACCGTCTCCTTCTTGTGCACACACATCCCAGAAGATCCAGAGAAACAGAAAACCTCAGGGAAGGACCTGCTGTGAGCCCCGTCTTTGCAACTGCAGCTTGGAGGGCAAAGCACAGCACCCTGCGCTGGGGTTACTCCTGCCTTCGTCCCAGACTTCCTGAACAAGCCTGGACAAGTCATGTTACTCAGCCTCAGTCGTTCCACCTGTGAAATGGGTATAATCCTTCCACACATGAGGCACTCAGATGTTCCATCCATGAAAAACCCAAAAGGAAGTTCCCAGAAATAAGCTGCTGTAGTAAAGGACGGGTAAGGCACTGGTTTGGCGCTTCTCGGTGTACCTCTACTCAAAACCTTTGATCACAGAATATCCTGAATTGAAAGGCACCCACAAGCATCACCCAACTCCTGCCCCCCAAGGATGCTGGAACACCCCTGCCCACACAGCAAGAGGCATTTCCTTAATGCTGCCAAGCACATCCCTGTCTCCAAGGGAGCACTGGCTCCTCTGGCAAATGCAAAGCAGGACCACAGCTGTGTCTCCAGCGTGGCTCACCCCCAGCTGTGCGTTACAGCTGCAGTCCTTTAACCCCCCAACCCCAAAAGGCGGCCACAAAAATTCATAATCAACCTCGGACACCAGAAATTAGACACCTTTTTTTCTTTCCCTGTGCTGACACTTGACACCTGCTATCTGAGAAACCACAGCTGGCAGCTATTGAGCTTCAAGCACACTGCTGTGAAATAGCTTATAAATTACCTTGCATCGAGAGAGGTGCTGGGAAAAGAGGACTTTATTCACCAGGCAGTCCCTGAGGACAGACTCAAGGCTGGTGACAACATGACACACTGGAGCACGGAGCAGAACAGACCCTTATTTGCCTGGTTGCCTTGAAGTATGACACAAAGGGAAAATTTAACACTTCTGAAGTTTCATAGCTGGCTTGCTCAAGTTTTGGGAAGTCTCGGGTTCAGCCAAACCTGTGTAAACAGGTCACTGGCTTTGGGTAACGTTCAATCATAAAAGTTTCTAGCCAGAAAGTTGTGAGTCTCTAATCCAGCCTCCTGCTGCAAGGACCAGCTGTTAAAACCATCATTCGAGTGATGTTTCTCTAAACTATCCTTAAGGACCCCCAGAAACAGAGTCCACAACCCCTCCAGGCAATCTAGGTTTAGCATGTGCCTCTGAAAGTGCTTTTTCTAGTTTCTTACCCAAGTCCTGATGGACTGAGGCTCATCCACCTCTCCACTGGTGCACCTGAACATCATTTGATTATTCATGGACTTTATTCCCAACAAAACGGAATTTAATGGATGGTGACCTTAGGTGCAAGCAGATTAAACGATTAAATGATTCGCCCAAGGCTAGTCAAAAGGTCCCAGTGGCAAAGCAAGGAGTTTTATCTCCAGAGCCTCAGCCCAGCACTCTCTCCCCAGGTGACATCCAGCTGCAGTTTATTACAAGAGAATATTACAGTGCAGCACGAGGGAGGATCACAGAGCGGCCACCGAACTGGAGGAGAAAAATAAGCAGCAGCTTCTCCTGGCCTCACTCCAAGTGCACCACAGGCAAGTGAAGAACCCCAGCTTCAAATTAAATGGGTCCCCAGCCACTCCATTAAACAGAAATCCTGAAACAGAAATCCTTTGGCTGTGCCAGCCCCGTACAGCGAGTGGTGTTCGTTATCCCCAACACTCCCTACGGCAGCCAGATGTATTTACACAGTAGCCACAGTGCTGTTACCTAAGTAAACCAGGAAATTGTACATTTGTTAAAATTAGGTTCTGAGATGCTGAATCCCCAGCTGTGCAGCTGCAGATTTCGCTCAGCCAGCAGCGCTGAAATTCTTCAGAACACATCACTGCCTCGAACACTTGGCCGTGTCTGAGAGGGGTTCCCTGGCGATGGTGCTCCGTGCCAGTCCGGGGTGGTGCTGTCCCCCAACCCTCTGGGGGGGCAGGGGTGGCACAGCACCAGAACAGGGCAGGAGCTGGCGGGGTGGAGGAACACGTGCAGGGAGAGGTTCATCCCTGCTCTGAGCCCAGCTCCAGCTCACTGCTCCACCCCAGGTTCCAGCTGCCAGTCACAACACCAGCATCCCCACCACAAACACAGGAGGAATTATCATTCAGGTGCCACCGTGGGATGGCAAAGATTTGGAGATGCAGAACACAACACAAAAGCCCTTGAATTAACAGGAAAACCGAAGCAGACAGGTTGATGCAGGAGAGAGGCCACACAGCGCTGGAGAACCCTTCAGGGACCATTAACCAGCCCTTGTCAGGCCTGTCTTGGTGGAGGGGTGTGCTGGGAACTGCCCTCCCCACCAGCTTCATCAGCCACACAAAGGAAGCGCCTTTACCTCTCGAAGCCTCTTCACCCAGGGCTCTTGCCCTTCCAAGGGCATCACTGGGGGGGCTTGATGCAGCTTTTGACAGGGTTTGGAGATGAAACACTGAACCCTGGGAAGTGTAAAGCAGCTTCATCCCTGCCCAGCCTGCCTCACCAAGCACAGACAGAGCTTGTGGCCACAGGGACAGCAGCTGACTGCAGACAGGATCCCACCTGGGCATAAGGACCGGGGGGCTACCAGTGCTGGCAGTCAGGTGCCCTCAGCCTCGTGTTCTGAGGTCCAGCCAAGGACCCCCAAAGCCTGGAGCCATCTCACTTCTGTCCCACCATCAGTGGAACATCATCTCCTCTCCTACAGCCTTTGGACATCAGTGTCTACTTGAGAAAGTAGCTCTTTCCCGCTCATCTGCTCCCTGCTCCTCTGCCCTGCTTTTCAATTTCAGAGCTCTGGCAGTTCACTGATTAATTCAAGCCTGTTTAATAACCCTTCTGTTTAGATGAAACAAGCTGTCTTGTTTTCTTTATTTTTAACACTAACTCTTGTTTCTTTGCTAAGGATCTCTGTCATTTAGAAACTTCTCTCTCTCCAATCAAGCTGATAATAAGATGGAGAAAGCATCTGCTTACGTCCCCATCTGACATCAGCCAGAAGTTACGAGGCTAAAGAGGGGCTGCACACTCTGATGGATAAGACATCCTGAAAGCCTGGGCTTGTCTTGCAAAAATCAGTAGCTCCACAAGTCCCTGGATAGCTCAGAGCAGAGCACAAACAGAGGGGCCAGCTCCGGACAACACGGGTGAGAGCGAAGGATTCATGGGAGCTGGAGTACCCAAACTCCTCACCCGGCTCATCCTGCACCCTGTATGGGTGGAAAACTCGCCATAAAGAAAGAAAAAGCCTGGAAGCTGTTGCTGCTGCAGGCTCTGTCCCATGCTGTGCCCCCGGCGTGGCAATCGATTGGCGATGGTCAGGCCAGCACAGAGCTCGCAGCTGCTCCCACCACCACCACTGGCCTCTCCCCTCTGAGGGACCCCACCTTCGCTCTGGCACCTGCTCTGCCATGGCATCCTCATGCCAGAGGGTTCTGAGGCATCATGATCGCTGCCTGTCTGAGCCTTCTCCCTCCCACCCCTGTCCCATCCCACCAGCGGTCCGGGCACAGGGAGTAACACACACACAGGGGCCCGGCTCCCGATGGGAATGAGTTGGAGCCTCTCAGCTGTCTCCTGCCTCTTTGAATTTCAAAGCTGCACTTGTCTGTAGAGCAACTGAGTCATTTCCTTCCTATATCCAGCCTATCGGACTGGATCCAGCAGTGCCCGGAAAACAATAAATCCTTCAAGGGCTTGGAAGGCCATATTTCACAGGAATGCAGCGAGCCCGGCTGCCTGGAGAGCTCCTCACACCCCCTTTCATTCAACACTGCTCTGTAGAAGCTGTCTTGCCTGGCCCTGGTCCCCCAGCAGGGCAGTGATCCCCATCCCAGACACCCCCAAATCCCGGGTGTGGGACAGCACTTGTGATCCACCCAGACCAAGAGCACCTCATCACCCTGCCTGGATGCATCACTGAGGGCATGGTGGGCTAAGAACTGGCAGTGAAATCTCCTTGACTCCCTAAAGCACCCAGAGGATCTCAGAGGGAGAGAAACCTCAGCTGAATTTGTTGCAGGACTCCTCTGGCAGACCCAAAGAAAGCTGCAGCCACGAAGGAGTTTGCTCTACAATCCCACCACTGAGAACCAGGGCAGGCCGTGAAAATACTTTCACTTTACAACCACAAACTGGTCTTCCAGATGCCCAAAACATTCCTGTGAAGCTCATAAGGATTGTGGGGACAAAGCCAAAACTCAATGGTTTGAGCTACCTGTGGTACCGAAAGCTGCAGAACTTCCACCAGAACAACAAGGTTGAGATGCTCGGCCAAAAAGCAGCTCCCAAATCTGGGTTTCCACGCAGCTCTGGGGGAAACTGGTGATCCTGGAAAATCCAGGATCACTTCAGTGCCGCTTCCATTGTCTTTTTAGACGCCACAGGCAAAGCCCAACCGACTTACATTAAGATTCATAAGACTGTTAACCAAATGATCCCACATATATGAGAAAAAACTAAATTACAAGGAAATTAATATGATATCCTCCTCAGCAACAAGATGGCTAAAGGAGATAATTTGCCCAAGTGTCACGTTTATAATGGGAATTTGCAGAGAATGAAACAGGAATTCTCAGGGTTGAACAAATGAGGCGTTATTTTGCTTTTTCTCATGTTAAAATTGTACTGTCTGTGATAAAAGCATTGGGGTTTTTTTCAGATCTTGGGAGGAGAAGGAAATAAAATCAGAATTGTTTGGTTTGCAATAGGTCTTTGCAGACTGAAAGGTGTGAGAGCATGTTCAGGTAGGGAAAAGCTGCCCAAAGCCCAGTGCCAACAGGGACACCACACCTTTATTAAAAGTAAAATAAATCTCATCTCAACAACAGGATTGACCATTGGGTACAAGTCTGTGAGGAAGTGAACGGTTAAAAACCCAACACATATTGCTGAATTCACACTCAGAAGTGAAAAACTCCCCCTGCAAAGCCAGTCCAGTCCCACCCAACCTGTCACTCCTGAGATTAAAGCTCCCAGTGACCCAGTACCCTGGGCTGGGCTTATTTATTTATTGTGGTTTTTTTTTTCCCAAACAAGTTATACAACATCCTTGGAAGTCCTTAAAAGAGCCTCTGCTTTTGTTACTTGCTGGGAATTTGTCCTGGCACTTCTCAGCTCAGCCCAGGACAAGCTGTGGCCACCTCGACTCCAGAGGATCCCTTGGGTGGAACGGATGGGCCCGAATTGCCCCTGTCACACAATTTACGCCTTGAAAAGCTGAGTTACACGAGCACTTGTACCAGCACCTTATTATATCCCAGAGGACAAGCAAAAGGGGCTCCTGCCTCTTTCTTCCAGTGAACTCTGGAGTGTTTGCCCGTGCTCCTTGGTTGCTATGAGATTTTAAAGACAGCCTAAACCTGTTACCACTGAACGGGCTTTGGAAACAATTCCTGCTCCATGAGGCTCTTCAGTGGAGCCAAACACACCAGGGCAGGGATCAGAGCAGGGCTCTTCCTCGCTGCTGCCTCAATTAACTCCCTGAGAACTGCAGGGAAAACTTTCCAGCTAGGAGAGAAGAGCCTGCAGTGACGCTCTGGCTGCTGCAGCATCTCTCAGCCAAACAGATTACTGTGGCTGTTTGTCCATCTGGCCCTTCCAGCTTCTGTAACACAGTGGATGATGCCTCTGTAATGTCAGACTGATTTGGAAATAGAGGGGCAGA
>JAYRBT010000075.1:5007394-5063018 GCA_036023395.1 Myiotriccus ornatus
AGACGGGGGGACGAGAGAAAAAACCCTCAGATCTAATGAATTAATAGCAGAATGCCCTGGGGGAGAACGGGCTCCTACACAACACGGGCACCTCAAAGGGGGCTTTTCACAGCTCGCCGAGGGGACGCTGCTGAATTATTTCGAGCTAACAGACTGTAACACAACGCTCTGCTCCCGTACCAGCCGGGCAGCTTGGCCAGCACGCTCCACTCCTCCCTTCCCTTCCATAGGGATGGACAGACGGACGCCGTGCCCGGCCAGCTGGGAGCTCCTGTCCTGCCGACAGCCGGGGGAAAACAGCGCTCTGCTGGCAGCACCACCAGTGCCCCCCAGTTCCTGTTTACCGGGAAAAACATTTCAGAGTTAGGTGGGAGGGGAGGCAGAGAATCTTGCCACAACTTAGGCCCATAAATATTTCATATCGCTGGAAGAAGAACGATTATATTCCTGCCAGCACTTTTCTTGTGTATTTTAAATGTGTCACCGCCTTCTACTTTCTCCCCCGTTTGTGTTTCTTGTAACAGGCCCATGAAATAAAGATTAGCTGAATAATCAAGAGTGTTTAGAAATGTGAAGGGGCCTGTCTCAGGAGCACTGCATGCTCAGGTTCATATTTTTTCGATTTTTTTTTTTTTTTGGTGTCCTTTTAAGGATGCCAAACGCAGATGGGGGAGCGCAGTTTTCACACGCCGTAAGAGACGGGCGGGAGCGGAGCCCGAGCGCACGGGGACGACGAGAGAGGAGAGAGCACACGCTTCCCCATCAAAAAATGACAGCCCCAACGCCGTGTGGAACAGGGGGGCACTCTCCCCCATTACATATTTATTGTTCAAGCTGCAGAGGGGCCAATTAAAGCAGCTTGATCACCGCCGTGTTCAAACGGGCGCGGATGCGCTCGGAGAGGCGGGATGAGAGAAGCAGGTGTGCGCTTTCCTGTTGGATACGGCGCCGTCCGCTCCTCCGAGAGCCACAAATCCACCTCAGCTGAACCACAGCACCTCTGCTCTCCCACAGGAGAGCCTTGTGTCGGCACCCAACAGCCAGCCCAGCTTTCCACCTTAAGCTTCTCACCACATGCCCCACGCAATTTCTAAATATCAGCTTTTGCTTTCTTTCCTAGTTCAACTCTTCACAGGAGCTGCCTACGGCATTGAGACAGTCTGCACCTACATCTGCCCTAGCTTTTGGGCAACGATTCCAAGACATGCTCTAGACTCCCACATTTAGCTGCAACAGGAGTTCCCAAAGTAAGTTCTGGAAAGCCTCGTAGCGGTGGTTAAATTGGAGATGCCGGGAAGATACTGCAAATCACATGCTTCCCCGAGACACCACAGGGTCTGCACAGCAAACTGCTCCAAATGTCATTTCCATTTAGCTGCTTTGCGAGCCAATTTGTCACACACTAATGCAATTTGCTGAAGAGAGTTAAAGAGCACAGGGCAGGAGCACTCGCCCCTTCTCCAGGCTCCCTCACCAGCCTGGATCTGCACGTTCCCTTTCGCATCCAGCTGAAGTTCCCTTCTGCTGGCAAGCAGGGGAAGCTCAGGGTTAATGCAAAGAACAAGATAGAGCATGGGGAAACCTGTTTCCATCATATTGGTGGATTATGTGCAGATCTTATGCAGCATCTGTTACCTGTTTCCACCACACAAACTTGCTATAAGCCAAGGGGAATCTCCACAATTAGTTACATGAAACACCACCATAAAGACACTGAGGAGTAAACTGGGTTACTTTATCTTCTTGCAACAAGAGCTGTGGATATGGTTGGGAGAGATGACTAGTTTGCTAGACAAACCATTTCACAACAAACATTGCATGTTCACTTTACTCGCTGCTTGCACCAAGTTTCTCAAATCAAAGCTATTTTATCTGTTTCCTGCACCACCCCAAAATATCACATTTAAGCTTTGAGGGTCCTCAAAGCGACAGCAAATGGCAAAAGGACAGCAATAAAGACCAAAAAAAACACACACCCCAATGAATTTTAAAGGATCTAGCACCTCTGTGTTAAAGGTAAAAAGCCAAACATCTGCTCTGGGGATGGCACAGATTTCTTCCGAGGCATCTGTCTCTCAGCTGTAAAGTAGGTCATTTGATTGAACTTTGAGACACCGTTATCAGTGAAGCCACCCAGGGCAGGAGAGGCAAGCCCGTGTCCCCAAGTCAGCTGAGATCTATTAAACACATTCCAGCCACCAGCGAAGCATCAAGTGCTCAGCAAATAACAGGGGAACCCTGTCAGCACTGGGTTTTACATCATGGCACTCTGCTAACTTCACATTCTCTCGTCTCCAAGCTTGAACCGCTGGCCACAGACGCACAGGGTTTTTCCCCCCTCCACCACTCACTGTTCACTAAATATTCACCTATTGACTTTCTGATACCCCTCAGAACACAGATTAATTGAACATCACTCACTTCACCTCCAGGAACTTGCAAGTGTTGGCCAGAGCTTGAATGGAGACAAAACCGGGAATGCCTGACCGTGCCAGGTTAAACGGAGGTCACAACCAGGGAAGACAAGTCACAGAGAGCAGCCGCAGCTGTCACCAACACCCATCCCCAGCTCCGGGATTGGGGAGGCTCGGACCGTCACCCAGGAGTTGGGATTTCCCTCGAGGGAGCACAAGTGCATTCGCCATCCCTCCTCCCCTCATCGCCTCCCCCCCAAAAAAGGGTTTTGTGAGGATTTAGGAAAGTTTTAATGGGGATTTAATTTCTTTTCCCCCAAGGTTCGGGGGGTTTTCAAAAAAAAGTCCCTCCTTTCCCACAGGAACTTTTTTATGGAGATGAGTTTATCCCGGTGCATTGGCCGCTCCAGACCGTGACTGAGCGGTACCAAACGGCCGCAGAATTAACGAGGACATACATCGATGTGTATAACGCGTGTGCGCACGTAGAGCAGCCCGGGGAGGGAGCGGGAGGTGGATTCCCAGGAATACGGAGGTCGGAGGGGTTCCTCCATCCCTTCCGCAGGCAGCGCCGGGTACCCCCCATCACCCCCGCGCATCTCCCCGGCACCGCCGGGACCGGCGCGGTGCCTCCGAGCACCACCCCGCGCTCTGCAGCCCCCGGTGCCACCCGCCTCGGGCACCACAGAGAGGACCAGCCCAAACCTCCTCCTCCTCCCGCATCCTCCATCGGGGGGATGCCCAGGGGGAGAACCCCCCGCACCCCGGCGGGCAGCAGCCCCCTCGCCATCACTCACCAGCCCTCGCAGCTCCGGTGCCGCCCGCCTCCCGGCTCACGGCGGGGGGATCCACGCAGCCCCCGGCACCATGGAAATGCGGGGCCGGGCGCTCCGGCGCTCCCCGCAGCCCCTCTCCGCTCTCCCTCCCCGGCTCAGCTCGGCTCGGCTCGGCTCAGCCCCGCCGGCCTCTCATGCCTCCGCAGCCCTCGCCCGAGTGCGGCGGCGAGCCCCGGCTCGGCTCCGCTCCGCCCGCCCCGGCATCCGCCCGCCGCCGAGCCCGGGCGCGCTCCCCGCTCTCCCCGCCAGCCCCGCGCCCGGGCGCGCTCCCCGCTCCCCGCCCGCCGCCGCCCCCGCGCCGCCCCCGCTCCCCGCGATTAACCCTTCCCCAGCCGCGGAGCTGCGAGCGGGGACCGCCAGTCCTCCCCCTCCTCACCTGCGCCCTCCCCGCCTTCTCCCCCGCAACCGGCGGAATGGCTGGAACAAAGCCCGCAAGCGACCCCGGCAGCGGGGCAGGCTCAGCGCTCGGGGCTGCGCGTCCCGGCACCGCCGCAGCTGCCCCCGCACCTGCCCTCCTCAGCTGTCCCACCTTGCGGGGCTGCGGCCCCTCCATCGGCGCTGCGAGGGAGGGGAAATGCGGGCTGCTGGTTTCTGTTCCCCCTGTGCACCCCTTGCTCCCGGATCTGGTGGGAAGGGCGACACCTGAGCTCGCCCTTCCTCAGTTTCCCTCAATCTGTGAAAGGAGCTGACAGCTTGGTTCTCTGCCAAGGCCAGGTCACCTCCAGCAGAGCCAAAGCTGTACATGTGCCACACCACTACTGAAGCCACCGACCTTCACACCCTCTGGCCTGCCAGAAGCTGTCAGAGCCCAGCCACGGTGGCCATGGCCAGCTGGGACAGGGCACCCTGTGACCTCACTGTTGGGAACCAGGGGTCCCAGCACCTCGGGGTCGAGTGGTTCACCATGGAGCCTCCACCTGGCCTCTCCTGCTGGCTCAGCACGAGGAAAAATATCTGGAAGCTCTAGGGTACCCAAGTGAGTTACACACTGATGCATCTTCAACCACCCTGAGCCCCATTGGGTGCCTGCATCAGCCCTCACCAGCTTGGGAACACCTGGAACCAGGGAGGCAAAGCCAGCCCCAGTGCCACACTGCTCCAAAAACCCACGAGCACCACAATCCAGCTGCCCCTGCCCCAGCAAGGGGCACAGGAGCAATTCTGAGGAGTGCAACTGGTGGAGGGAATCAATACCATGATGGATTGCTGTTTGCCATATCTTGTCATCAAGAATTTTTTCACAATTTATCTATTACACATTGGAAGAGTTGCGAGAGAAAATCAGAGCCGTCATCCCGGGCCTCTTCCACAACAAACCTGAGCAACAGAACAAACTCCAAACACTCTCACAGTTCCCCTCCTGTCTCTCTCACCTCCCCTGCTGTAGCACAGCCACTGAAGTGGCCTCATTGCATCTTCCCCAGGCTCATCTCAGGGAGGGACACACCTGATGCAGTGCTTGGTGCACGTCACAGCAGGACCCTGCAAGAGTGGGGTTTTTTTGGGGGGAAAAAGACACAGATGTTGTCAGTTTGTACAGAGGGTTCAGGAGCCCCTGATGCAGGGGTCCAGCAGGGAATACCTTTGCATCCCACTGTGCAATCCCAGATCCTGTGCTGCCCTCCCTCCTGGCAGGGCTGTGAACCAGATCCTGCACTGCCCCATCTGGGTGGAAATGACAGGTTGGCTTCCCTGTGTGCCTGCCCATCCCCATCACATTTACCATCCTTCAGGAAGGATTTCCTCTCCAATAGCACCTGTACAGCCATGGGTAATCTCCCTACACACCACAGCCAAGAGCCCACCTCCACTCCCTCAAAAAGGGTCCCCTCAACATCACTGCAGCTCTAGAGCTGAGGGCTTTGACATCCTGGAAAGATCCCCAGGTTGCAGCTGTTTAGCTCGGGAGAGGAAACAGCAGATACTCAGTGGATGGCAGCATTGGCTCCCGAGCAAGCTTTTCTCTTTCCTACTCTGTCCCCAGTACAGTTCCTGTGTTGCACATTCACAGCAAACGGAACCAAATCCCATTACAAAAACCACCCTTGGCTAAATTCACATCCCATTGATGCAATTCCTCCTTGTGCAGAAGCCACACAGGGCAGGTCAGAGTGTCTCAACACCCATTTCTCCCCTCTTTGCAGGCCTGTCTGCATCCTGTCTTCTGTTTGTTATTTATTGATGGTCAGTTATGCTCCTGTACGGAGAGTTTGTCTCAAGCTAATTACAGGACTGCTGGGCTGGGGAGCAACCCCAAGACTTGCAGTGGAGCTCCTGCACAGGGCATGTGAGCAACGGGCTGTTCCAGCATGTGGGGGGCAACACAAAGCAGGTGGAGATTCACCTGTTTTTGTTCAGGTGATGGATGCGCTGCTGGAGAAATCAGAGAGTCTCCCTGAGTTGGAAGGGAGCCACAATGATCATCCAAGCCCAACTCCCGGCCCTGAAAAGCAGCACCCTAAGAATGACACTGTGTACACCTGGGAGTATCCAGATATTATCCTTCTGTGGAGTTCCACATTCACCTTTTCCTGGAAAGGGTGCCAGGTCTAAGTGTTGGAATGCCTGCAGTGCCATGGGACCCACCTGGGTGCCAGCAGCCACTTCTTCAGCAGCAGGGCCACCAACACAGACACTCACAGCTTTGGAGAATAAACCAGGAGCTCAACAACCACTGTCCAAGCAGAGAAGATCAGCTACAAAACCACCTTCAAAGGGTTAGCACACGACTTCTTATCCCTGCTTCCTGACAGGGAGTTCCACCAAGCACCCCTTTCCTGCAGGGCAGGATCTGGGCTGCTGATGACAGAGCAACCTTTAAGCAGCTGGTGAAGCAAAGCATCAGTGAAAGATTAGGCTCTGCCTTGAGCCTGTGTGTTCACAATTCCTCTCTGTCCTCATCTTTGATAAACTCCCTCGCTACAGGTCATGAATCTGCCTGAGCCACATGAAATGAGGAGCCTTTCGACCCTCCCAGCACCCGCAGCATCCTATTTGCCAAAAGTCCCGGACAACCTGCCCACAGAGGCAGCAAGACCCAACATTTGCCATTCCCAGGGTAATAAAACACATCCAGCTCTTCCCTGTTATCTAAAGCAGGAAAACAGCGGCAGGAAAACATCCTTTTTTTTTTTTTTTTTTTTCTTTTTTCTCTTCTCCCCTTCCCTGTAACTATTTCAGACGTGGCAAAAGCACGTCCAGGCCTCTCGATTCGCAGCTCGGAGCAGCTGCTGGAGCTGCGCGAAGCGAAGAGCACCATCTATAGGCACCGTCTATAGACGCCGAGCCGATCGCGCAGGTGCCGGCGGCTGACAGCTCCCGGCGACTCGCGTCACATCTCCCCGCGCAGAGCTAATAATTATTCATCCCTAATCACTACAATAGAAGAATCATAGGCAGTTATTTGGAAATGATTGTTTCCACTCAGTTATTACTTGTGACAGTGAAAGGAGATATCAGATAGTCAAACCCACATGTATATGGGAAGCTGAGTGAAGGATCAGTGGGAATTTAACCAGCATTTTACACTATTCTTTCTCTTTAGAAGAACCTTGTCAAGGAATTTTTTTTTCTCTCTCTCTCTCCTGTTCATAATACCTTCTTGGGAAATAAAAAGGATTTTTCTTTTCCTAGAGCACCTTATCCTCTCCCTTCCTCAGATTCGCTCGTGACTGTGAGCTTCAGTTCCTGCCTCTGTATCCCCTGCTTTGAACTGAGCTGAAATTAACTCAGAAAGGCTTTTTCTTTCTAAAACAAACTCTGGTTTCATTAAGTGCAAGGGCAGGAGAACAGAAAGTCTCCAAATCCCGAGTTAGAGTGTCTTGTTACTGTCAGAAGCACAATTGCCAACAACGTCTGTGCTGAGGTGGTGTCAGAAATTCAAGGTGCAGACAATGTGCCATTTTTAATCATCTTCCCACAGCTAAGAGCTGAAATAAAAGGGATCACATAGGGAAGAGCACAAAAATAACCCTGCAAAGATACCAGCAATATTTAGTGATTTAGAAAAAAAAGCAAAACGCTCCATGAAAGCATTGTCCATACTGACCCGTAGCCAGAAGTGACCAGATCACCTTCTCCTCGCCCCTTCCTTTGCTCCAAGGTGTGAACACCCAAGGTCTACACATCACACCACTCCCACCTCTTTTTATTTTTAACAAATATTCTGCTGCATCCTCATGTTTCACATTCCTGAGGCTGCACATCTCCCTGCCAGGAGCACAGAGAGGTTTTCCATCTTGGTTGCAAATTAGGCAAATTGGACGAACAAAGGTTATTTGAAGAGTTTGTCAACTCTTTGTGGCACTCTGGTCTCACTCTGAAGCACAGCTGTGTTCAGAAGTATCACCAAAGTGATCTGTGAGCCCAGAGCTGGACAGAGGCCCCACAACAGACGCTGGGGCTGGCAGGTGCCCAGGAACAGGGAGCAGAGCCCTTCCCTGGAGATGGACCACGGGACTGGGCATCCATCCATCCCTTTTGGAAGCATTACCCATCCCAGCTGCTGACCCACGACCCAGCTGTGCTGCCCTGGCCCCCAGAGTGGCCCCTCCAGCTGCCAAAGCCATGCCTGAGGCCAGGAGCTGCTTTGCTGGAGCCTCACAGGATGCACCAGGCCAGGCTGCACCTCCAGCCCTGCACTGTGACGGAGCAGGGTGAGCAATTACAGCCCATCGAGCCAATTATTGACCCTCTAACGAAGGAGTCTCTGCACAGCCTTTGACAGGAACCAGCAGCCCAGCGTTATCCTGGCCTGTCACATCCAGAATTTACAGCCTAACGATTTCCTGAGGGCCAAATCCTGCTCTGACACAAGCACAGCCGCTCCACCATCCATCAGAGGCACCTTCTCCAGTGAGGAGGGGACATTTCCCTGCTCCTGGGTTACTCCTGGGCTGCCCAGCTGTCCCTGCTCCACCTCCAACTTGAAGCAGGTGCAGCCAGGGGGGATGGTGGGTTTTTCTATCACTGGCTTGCTTACATTATTAATTATTTAGTAATGGGGCAAATACAACCA
Organism: Myiotriccus ornatus; assembly: GCA_036023395.1. Classification (NCBI taxonomy): domain Eukaryota; kingdom Metazoa; phylum Chordata; class Aves; order Passeriformes; family Tyrannidae; genus Myiotriccus; species Myiotriccus ornatus. The sequence goes on from JAYRBT010000075.1 coordinate 5,015,662, forward strand.
ACCCACAGTGCTTGGGGCAGCCTTCAAAGATTTCCCATCTCTGTTCCACTAACAGAGGAAAAGTCCTTATTGCTCTGAACTCAAGTCACACACAGGCCAAGGCACATCACCAGCACTATTCTGAGATGCTGGTGACCAGTGTGGTCCCACTTCTCACCATCTCCATCCCAGGCTGTTGTTGGTGAACCCTTGGGGCTGCTTTCAATGTCCTAGAACCCACAGATACCCGTGGGAGATTTGCACAAACCCTCAGAAACGTCAGCAGGGCCCCACTGGGACACAGATATCCAGTTTTAAGGGACAGGTATCCAAAGGAAGGGTTTTAACAGAGCTCTAACTGTGCTTTCCCAAAATCTCTGCATTTCCTCAGGACCTGCTGAAGTTGACCCGCAGGGTTCCCCCTTCCCAGGTTCACCGAAGGGATGTCTTGGGAGAGAAGTATCTACACAACTTAGTTAAGGTGGTCACTGTGATTAACAAGCTGGTTTAGCAATAAATCTCCCCTGCACGCTCACTGCAGAGCGTTCATTGGAAATCTTTAGTTCCTTCATCATAAAGAAATGAGTATTTCAGGCTCCCTGTCCTAATGAACATGAAATACAGAGCATATTGTCAAACACGCCGTGGCTCTGCCTTTTATTCCACAATAATCTTTTTAATTCTACTGTAGGCAGTGTGTATTACTGACAATGCCAACCTAAATTCAGTGCCAACCTAAATGGTTTTTAAACCCTGATTTCTTCTCTTTTTTTCCCCCCTCTTGTCTGAGGAGATTTTTTTCCCCCTGCATAATAGGTGGGAGGGGGGTGGAGCTGGAAATTCTTTGATTTGGGGGTCTGGGAGTGTTAATCTGCTGCTGCATTTTGCAAGTGATGGAGGAATATGGAATCTGAAGCCTGCTTATCCTTTCATACTCTTTTCAGGATTTCCTAGGAGCTTTTTCAGGAAAGGGAAGGGATGGAGGTGTTCACAGTCAAATGCAAAGTGAGAAGTTTATAAAACTTCTTCTCTTCAGGGAATTCAGCCAAAACCAGAGAAAGGCAGAGCAGGTACAGGTTCCTTTTAAACATTCTCATCAATCTTGATAAAATCACAAAGAACACAGGCTGATAAAAGATAAAAATATCAAAAGAAAAAAAAAAGAAAAGAAAGTTTCAAGAGCACCAACCTTTTCACTGATCTCCTGATTTCCATCTTAGCTGCTCCTCCAGCATCTCCTCCCAGCCCTCTCAGTGCACACGTGCATCAGGTGTGGGAAAAACACAGTCCCAACCCTGCAGGGAGAAGTTCTGCTGGAAACCAGGCTGGCCAGGCACCCTCTTCTGCCTTCCCCCATCACATCTTCTCTGCAGAGCCACCTGCCCTGGGGTAGAGAAATATGTATCATATGGAGTGATTTATTTCATGTGTGTAAGTGATGACTGCAGGAAGGTCTTTGCTTTAATTGATGTATTGGATCATGTATGATAAGTGTATCCAGGGAGTTTTCACATCACAGATGTATAGAGAGGGACCTCCTCTGGTTCCTTTCTTTGCCTCAATACCCAGCAAGGGGCCCAGGAATATTGGGGGATTAATGTCACAACAGAGGGAAGAAGTCTGCCATTCAATCTATTTAAACATTTTATTTCACCAGTGCACCAATTAGACATTCCCTGTCTGAAGAGACCAAGGATTAAAGCAACAGCAATGCTGAAAAAAAATCATAATCTCTTTGGAGATCTGTCTATGGACGGATCTTTTCTCTCAAATGATCAAGGAAAATATATGAAATTGTTAAAAAAAAAAAAAAAAGACTTCTTAGAAGTAAACTTTAGGGCCATGTGAATAATTTCTGTGCTCCCTTTCATGAGCTGCTTTTCCTTTCACTGGCACCTTCTCCCTTGCAGCCCATTTGCATTCCCTTAATTAAGGGAGCTGGCAGTGCTGCTCACAGCCCTCTGTGGGGTCTGGAGGAGGCATTTCAGAGGCTGAGTCCAAGTGCTCAGGACTGGGAGAGGTGGATGAAACCACTCTCTGTTCCAGTGTGAGCAATCCCAGCTCGTGCTGGGATCAAACCCCCGACCACAAACCGAGGAACCCCCCCTGCAGCTTGGACCAGGACCAGGGAAAAACACTGGGTTTCCTTCAAGGACACCCCCAAGAGCCCTCACAGCTGGTCTCCACTGAGCTGGTGTGACTTAGCAAGCCAGTCTTGCTTTTAACAAGTTTCCTTCTCCATAAAAAAGGACCAAAAGCATCATTTTCCCCCTCAAAAAGGCCACTCGAGGTGGTAGCGATGGCACCTCCCGGTGCCAGCCTGGTGGGCTGACTGGGACCTGAGATGGAGTCCTGGGGAGAGAGAAAAGACTAAAAGACATCCTGGAGAGTAAAAAAAAGACTAAAATGCCTGTCCAAACCCCCGTGTCACTCTTGGGCCATGACTGACACCAGAGACATCACCATGTGGTTCACAAGCTGTGCACCTGCTGGTCGGGGACTTAAGCAAAGGAACTCAGGATTTCAAACTGATGGGAAAGGACTAGATGAAAAATTTTTTTAAATAAAGGAGATCAAGTGTATTATTTTTTTTCCACAAGACCTACTTTCAGCTCCTCTTTCTTTATTTGGATGAGTGGAAGGTTTAAATGAGAAAGTTTTCCTTGGCAAGCACTTGCTGGCAGTGGAACGGGATACCCAGCCCAGACAAAAGGCAAAGGCTGTTTCCAGTTAGGAACACTCGTGTTTTTCTGTTCCATGGTTTCTTGATGTTCCCTGGGCCAGGGAGAGGGAGGGGGAAAGGGGCAGGGGGAACCCAAATATGCGGATTTGCCAAATGTGATCAACGTCTCTGAATTCCTCAGCACCGCTGGAGCCACAGCATCCCCGGGCTCTCATCACTTCAAGTTACTCGTGGTCACTCCAAAAACAAGCCTTAGAGCCCATTCCTCTGTCAGATGGGGTAATTCCCCTGTGAGCAGAGCCCTGGCCTGGTGTTTGCTGGTCCAGGAGCATCCACAGCCCTCGAAGGTGGCACCAGAGGGTTTTCATGAGGACACGACCCTTCCCTCTCTTGCCTCTTGGGATGCACAGGAGAACGAACTCCTTTGCAAAACTCCTCAGTCTAGAAGTAATTTAAACCAAATTTAAATAAGAAGAGACTCAAGCAGGCTATCCATAAATTTGAATATCTTAAGATTATTTTATCATTTATTTCTTCTGTGGCACCAGAGAAAATGTGAGAGATACTGGGTGCCCATTCAGCAGTTACAGCACTGGCCCTGAACGAGTGAAAATTTCCTTTCTGTTAAAGAGGCTTTACAAGAATTACCCCAATGTGCTGCAGAGAATGTTCATGCAAGGATCCCAGCTGGGTTATATCCTGCATTGATAAGCTCTGGGCTGTATTTCATTACAAGGTATTTCTCAGTGAAAAGCAGGAGAGCCTTACAACCCCATCCCTGGCAGACAAAGAAACACAGGTCATTAACAAATCCAAACAAAAATAATAAAACAGAGCCAGAAGATCTCCACGTGCTTAACACTGAAGAACAAAGGGAACGGGAACCATTTGTTACCTAATAAAGGAACTGGAAAAGAAAGTCTTTGACAGTAAGGGAGGACGATTTGCTCTCATGGGCCAGTGAACATCCAAATATATACAAGCTGTTCGCAGCAGACTGATTGCAGCTAGGCCATAATGCTATTGTACATGCTCTAAAAAAAGAGAGTGGGGGGGAGAAAACCACTACCACAGAGAGGTACTTCAGAAATAAATCACGGTCTATTCATTAAACCAGATTATTTTAGCGAAATCTATTTCTCCCCTCTCTTCATTGCTTTGTTTTCTTTTATGTTAATTTTGTGTCTGTTTAAAGTTGAATTCCTTGATCTGCAACATCTTTAATTTTTTTTTTCTTTTTCTTCCCCCTCTTCTCCTCTTACCAGCGAAATGAATTCAAATCATTTGCATTTATTGCAGCGAACATCCAGCCTCATCTGTAGCCTTTAGTCTGACTGAATTGCTTTTCTGCTTCACAAGGCACACAGTGGAAGCTGGAGCGTGCCCCTCACCACTCCAACGCCGCCAGAAATAATCTACTTGGCACTTCCGTGTTGCTGCAATATTTATCACATTGATCATCTATAAAATAAATAAGCAAAATTATATTATTGGAAGCAATGATCTGATGAACCTCTGGACCAAATCAATCACTTGGCAGGGACTTTAGAAACAAGCAGCAGCTTGCTCTCAACTGCTTCCAAAGTCAATTTTCCTTACAAATAGGTTTCTCATCAGCCTAAGCGCCTTACAGAGGGAATGTGTCCTTCCACTACATCTCCTTTGAAAGCAGGTGTATTATATATGGATGCTACAGCAAATCTAACTTCTTTATAACCATATTCTTCCATTTCTTTAATTAACTTTAAAAAATACTCCATTCATTTCGTGGATTTAGCTTGGAGAGAACCAAAATACTCAGAGGGGATCACAGCACGTGAAAACGGAGCTGGCTTCAGAGCAGGCCTATCTGTCTAAATAAATTTGATAAAATTATGGATATAAACATAGAGAATTTGTTCAGCTTGTATTACATTATCCTCTCCTGTGCTGCAGAAACAATATTCCTCCTGCAATCCTATATGGCAAAGGGATAACTGCTGGAGCTGGGGGGAGGAAACTGGAGACCCAGCTTCAAACAATATGAAAACTGACCCCAGCAGATACATCATTAAACACTGAGCTTGTTCCAAGCGGTTCTTTGCAGGTCAAAAGCCCCAAGTGTTCCATTTCTCCACCAAATTCCAACTCCACAGCCTATTCCTTGGAGAAACTGGCCCTGGAGCAGAGAAGGTGCAAGTGGCTGAGGGATTTAAATGGATGGAAGGGGAACTCTGGATCCCCAAAGAGAAAACACACTTAAGCACAGTCATTCTGTCAACTGCAGGAGATGCTGCACTGCCCTGGTAAAGAGAGATGGACCTGAGTGCTCTGTAATTTGGGTTAAAACAGAGCAGTTGAGGTGGGTGACAATTGTTCCAGAGCGTTGCCACCAGCTGGGACCCACCAGGGTCCCACACATGGGCTGGGGCTGCTCCTCTCCCAGTTCTAGCAGCTTTATCAGCAGCAGCAGATGCTGCTGCAGTCAGATGGAAACAACACAAGGAACTTTCCACATGGTGTCTAGTCAAAGAGAAAAAGGAGGAGCTGCTGGAGGCTGGCTGGGGATCCGGGGGAATCTCGCTGCGGGAAGCAGACGCAGTAATTCCAGGTCAAGCTTTCCCTGCTGCAGTGCCATGGACACCACGGTCCCAAAGCTCTTGGGGTGCAGTGCCAGGTCCTGGTTGGACCTGTCCAGCTGGGAGCTGTTCTATCTATTTTGTTGACAGAGAGGTGAAAGACTGAGGTGGGGAAGCGACAGCAGGAGGGGGTTCACACAGGAGACGAGTCTGAAAGTCTTGGCAATAATCTCGTTCTTGTAATCCAGTGCCATGGGATTCTCATCTTTTCCTATAACTTCCAAGTTGACACGTTCAGAAGCAGCATTCACAATGCACCTGAGTGGCAATACCTTGGGCCTTCTTTCCTATCTGTCCCTTTAAATCTGGAATATCAGCCAGTGAACCAGTCCAGACCCTTCACGGCATCACCAAGATCCAAACCCTCTCCCCTGGTGTCAAACTCCCACTAATGACCCCAGATCTCATCTCACACAGTCCACAGCGGAGGAAAAGAATTCCATAAAAATCAGCATGATTGGGGAAAGACTCAAACTTATTGATTCCTGTATCAGATGTACACAATAGCTGTAATTAAACACCATGTAGGCTCTGTGCTGGTTGTCTGCCCTTGGGTTTACTCCTCAAATAAACTGCAGACAGACAGACTGTTCCCCTGGTTGTGACTGCAGACTGGTGGAGGATGAATAAATTAATCAAGCTCACCTCTCTCCTTGCAAGAAAGCCAATTGAGCTGGCTTTTCAAAGGATAACTGCTATAAACCCTGCATAGAAAAAGGGGGGAATACAGCTGGGACATCCACATTGGCTTTTTAACAGCTGTTTGTAAATATGTCTAATAATTCATCCTGTCAACATGCTCACTTTTCCATTACAAGGAAATATTCATAAACGGTATTCCCAGTGCTGATGGATCCATTTCCTTAATGAAATCCACACAGTTTACTTTACAAAGTTTAATTGCTGGAAGAATGGGTGTCAGGTTTCTGTAGTCGACCTACAGCCCTGAAATCCTTCCAGCTCACATGTACAACAAGTAAAGAAGTTAATGGAGCTTTTTGCAGCAGTGGCTTAGTAGCTAAGCCACCTTTAAGCAATAATCCCAGCAAATATAGATGGAGATGCTGGAATCTCCTGCCTTCTAGGAGAATAGATGTTAAGTAATATGAAATTCAGTCCTGCTAATTGACTGAGCAGGGGATTTCTATAGGGAATGCCGACAGCATTGAAATCAAGTCATTGATTATATCTCTTAGATATGAATGTCTGCAGCAGGACTGCAGAGCGAGCAGTGCTGAGCTGCAAAAGGAACAAACTGGGTGAGAAGTCATCAGGGCCAGGCAGGGATGGGGTAACAGCACTGCATGGGGTTTGGGGGATAAATTGTCATATCAGCAGCAAATCTGTGGTTTATCCATTAAATCTGTGATAAACTAAAGGCAGAAATTGCTGACATGACTGGGATGTCTGGGTGGCCTTGGGTCTGATTTAGCACAGAACCCTGCTTTTCCCCACCAGCCTAAATCCCATCAGGAATCTCTGACCACATAAACCCACCCCCAAATGGGGCTCTGAACTGAAGGTGTGTTTTATCACATGAATCACCATGCACAGGACCTGCACGCTGCCAAGCTCATTTCTGTGCCCGTTTCTGACTAACATGGTCCTCTTCCCAAGATGCAAATGGCAAGGTATGTGTACACACTGTTCATGATCCAGTCTGACCCCAAACAAATGGAGACACGCTTAAATCAAAGCCTGAAATAAATTACTGAGCCAACAGCGGGGATGGTGTGATTTTTAGAGACACTCAAATGCTAAACAAACTCGTTTAAGCACGATCCCTCTCCTTCTGGATGTTAATATGGAAAATAGACTGGAAAACAGCGTGTGCCTCTGACAGCAGGAAGGTGAGCTGGGTGCCAATACTTAAACACGATCAATCACTTCCAAGAGCAGCTTGAGCATGGAAACAAAGCTCCCTGCATGCCACAGCAGCTTTACACCACTAAAGTTTCTCCACTTATGCAAAACTAAGCTAAAAACTTACTGCTGACTTTGTGAGGTGCATACAGGTATAAATGATTCCTCATTAATATGAACTATTATGCATTAAATCAAACACAGCCCACAGCATTTCCTGATCTGGTTCATGATCTCTTAGTCAAATACCTGGTAAGGTTGTAGATCACATAGAGATTTTACTCCTTGAAGTTCCAACAGAGAAAAGAAATAGTGATTTTTTTTTTCCCCTTTGAATTTTTGTAAAGTATTGTTATTTCATGATAGGTCATATTGAATTGCCAGAATAAGCCCAAAAATACATCAGGGTCTTGCAGGACAAAGAATGATCCAGAAATATTAGTTGGTTCTATCCCACAAACTGCACATTCCCTGTTTCCACCTTGGGGTGGGCTCAGGTAGGGCTGGAAGTCGAACAGCACATCCATGTTCCCTCTCCATCTTCCTCCACACAGGATCAGCTGTGGTTCCCCTCCTGCAGGAAGACCTGGGAGCCTCACCATGCAATGACAACCATGAAGCATCAAGTAGCCCTGGATTAGTGCCAGTATTTAAGCAATTTTTGCGACTCAGGACTGTGAAAAGCTTCAACAAAGCCTACGGGTACATGGGTAGTTCCATCAGTGGAGGGGCATCTCCTCTGAGGGAAAAGGAAAGCGTCCCACAGCACATCAGTTTGTCACATCAGTTCATCCCAGGGTTCCTGTACTCTAAATACAGGAGGATGTTGCTGTTCTAACAAATAAATATCCCTGGGCTGCAACTGTGGTCCTGGGGCACATTCCCTGCACGGGGGGAAGCAGCTCCCTCCAAACCCCTCACAGACCCTGCCGAGGGGTGACTGTGCCCACAGAGAGGTCTGGGCACATCATCCCCCTGCTCGGCACCAGCCCTGACACAAGAGGAGGGGGATCAAGGAACAACCCTGAGGGGAAGCCCCAAGGCAGAACCTGGAGAGTCAGTGGGAAAAGAAGTCTCTGCAGGGAAAAAAGGCTGGAGGAGTGTGCACTAACCAGCACGGCAGCTGTATCTGGGAACAGAGGTCTGTTTGTTTTTACTTCTGTCTGACTCCAGCAAAGCAGAAGCTGATCATATGTGAAAGAGCCAGGATTTGAACAAGATCTCAGACAATAAAAAGGGCAAGGCAGAGGACCCTGCAGGAGGAAGAATGATGCAGTTTTATTCCCAGATGGAGGCATTCTCTGCTGCTTCAGATGTTGAGGTCAGAGGAGGACAGATAACTGAATCCCCTTTTAAACCTCAGAAGGTGAGTGACCCTCATGTAGCCCCTCTCTGACAGACTATTTCTCTACAAGCCCTCATAGATATACATGACAGAAGAAAGGCTTTATCCTTTTGAAAAAAAAGAAAAGAAAAAAGAAAAGGAAAAAAAAATCAATCTGCAATGGCTGTCTCTGCACAGGTTTCCAAAAACGGGGTGTGGGATGTTCCCTGGCTGCCAGCCCAGCCCAGCAGAGCTGGCTGCAAAGCAAGGTGCCACTCGCAGCGCTCCCGTCCCGCAGCCCAGACGCTCCGGCTGCAGCCCGAAATAAAGCCTCCAGCTCGCTTATTTTTTGTGAAAGGAGCGCTGTTTAACACAACCAGCACAGGAGGCAACCCTGCCTGGCAGACCTGAGCAATCCTCCACCCCCGACGGCAGCGACAGATGCCGCCGGCTCTGCCTCCTCCCAGTGATTTGTACAAACCGGCGCCGGAGCTCCTGCCAGTGCCTGAATCCCGCAGCCCGGGGCAGCCGGAGGGGAAGGGGACATCCACGGGGGTTCGTGGAGTGGCCGTCTAGGAGAGCAGGGGATGAGTGCGGGGCTGCTGAGCTGCCTGGGCACTGCCCTGTTCCAATCATCCACTGAAACTTCCACTCCCAGTTCCAGTTCCACACTCGCCTCTTGGCACAGGAGGACCCTGCACGGTTCCTCTGGCCACGCCACAAGTGCTCAGGGCTGTGCCAGGGCTGAAGGGTTGCTCTGGTAAGAAAAACAACCTCTCCCCCTGCTCTTACCCTTTGATCCCATCCCTCTGTGCTGACGGCCTGCCCCTGGGCTTAGACTTGGATGATCCCTGTGCATCCCTTCCAACCCAGGATATTCTAAGTGACACCAACCTGCAGAAATAAAGCCCAACTGGTGATTTATAAAGCAACAGAGGGGGGGAAAAAAAACCCACAAATACTCTCCAGTTTGGACTCCAGACCATCACACGATGCAGACACGAAGACAAACACATGCTGATGCTTGACTGGGTGAGAGCATCTGACAAGAGGGATTTGGAAGCCAGAAAGGGTGTCTATTAACATGAATCCTGCAGCTTTGAGTGACCTTTGGAGCTACTCCTCAGACAGGCCCCCTCCACCACACAGGGCACCCCCACAGCATCCCCATCCCCAGGGCTCCAGGAGCCCCGGACTCTCCCTGTGCCACTGGAGCACAGTCACACTCAGCCACATAGAAAAACAGCCTTTCAGGCTCCAGTCTGATCATCAGGCTCATTCTGAGGCAAAAGCAAAGGGCTGGAACAACAGAAAGAAATCATTTTACCTTCATTAGGTGGGCACCTAAAGCTTCCTTATGTTTACACAGGGAGTTAGCAAAGCCCTCTGAGCGCCTGAATATTTTTGTTGATCTGTCCCCAAATATCAGCCTCTGCTGCAGGCAAATGCTGTGATTTCCCAAGGAACCTTTTCATCCATTTTTTATACGGCTCACTTTCTTCAAAGGCAGATTGGGGCTGGATGTGAGAAGGGAAACTAATATTTCGCTTTCCTTCTGTTGCATTTTAATACTGAAGTTTGGCACTTGGCTGAACGCTGCCCCAGTTTGCCAGGGAAGACATCAGGAGTCAGTGGGTAACTGAGATCAGAGTCATTAGTGCAGAAGAGGACAGGATCTGGTTAACTATTTTAAAGGCTATTCCAATTTTTTCACCCTGTTTTATTTTAAAACAAACCTTGCTGGTTAATCCTTCCCCTCCCATCAAGCAGTTGTCCCATTCGGACAAGACAGGTGGTTAATTAAGAGCTATTTTGTTTTATCAAATAATACTCCTCTGGGACAAAGGAATGAACTGAGCACTGAAACGTTCAGAATGGTGATCCCTAACATTTCCATAATTTAGCTTAATTCCCAGGGGACTTCAGCAGGGCTGACAGATGACTGGGCTCTACCAGGGAAGTGTTCTCAGCAAGGAGAACACACAGGGTGGGTTTTATCCTTTTGGCTCTGGTTCCATGTAAATTAATGCTCAGCCTGAGCAAAGCCTGCCTTGGTGGCATCGTCTCAGGCGTGGTGGGCACAGCACCCAGTCAGGACCAACCCTGCCAGTGGGGCCTGGCGAGGCAGGTGGCGAGTGCTGCACATCACTCACAACATACCCACACACCCACGAACGCCTCTGGCATCTGCTGCCACATCCCAGTGGCATCACAGCAAAGCTAATGGGTTAAAAAGTTCCCAGCCTGCTCCTAGGAATCCTGCAGCTCTGCTACAGGTTTTCCACCTTCTGCTTGGAGAGTTGGGTGTCTCCTTCAAGACTGTGTTTAATCAAAAGAAAACCTCACCAGTTAGAATTCAACCCCAAGAGGACACACAAACCAATTACAGTTCCGGTCCATCTGCAATTCTCCCCCCTCCCCCAATATAATTTTATTAATTTCACACAGACTTTTAGCTGTGGGTAGAGTGTGTCAGTCTGGGAAGAAATCTTGTAGCAGATAAGCTATTGCATCATTAAAAAACCCACTTTGTTTCTGGCTTGTGCAACAGTTTCAGATTTATGTCCCTACTCTTCAGTTCAGACATCTCAGTTTAAACCCTTTCTTGCAGATCAAGAAACAAGCTGGTCTAGTCCTGATACAGAAATTAGTCTGTACAGTCTGTGTTGTTAAATATTAATTTTACCTGATGGCTCCTCAAAGCCAAGTGAGACACAGCCAGGCTTTGGGCAGAGCCTTCCTCCCCATCTCCACCTTCCTCCACCCTCACATTTCTTGTCTCATCTTCACCCCTTCTCATTTCTGTTCATTAATTTTAAAATGCTTTAGTATTAATTAAACCCATAAACAGGTACAAATAAACATGAAGAAAAGAAAGATCAGAATCTCTTATCTTCTAAATATAATCTGTCTGAGGTATTTTAGATAAATCATCAGAGCACGGTGTATTTATGGAGCTCATCACACAGTAATTAATTCAGCAACAGGGTTACACCCCGTGTGGGTTTTCACATGAGGTTTTTCTTTGTGGCACAAATTTGTTACCTCCTCCTGCTCTCACAAAGAGCCTCATTGACTTCAGCTCTGAGCAAAATAAATCTTACTTGACCCAAGTGCTGTTTTCACCTTTGGGGAGAATTTATTTCTCCTGCCTCCCTGCTCAGCATCACCACAAGCTTCAAGCACAGGCTGGGAATCCACAGCCTTGTTTTTTATTGCTGCCTCCATCGCTGACGTCTGACTTATGATGGGCCGAGAGCGACTTCTCCGTTCTCATCCTCAGCTTCTTCTCTTGTAAAATGAATTCTAATTAATAAATGTCTCTGTGTGAGCTTGAGCTCCTCAGATGGAAGCCAGTAAAGATCTACAAGGTGTCATTAATTCAGAATTAGTTTCCGAGACATCATTTCTTTAACTTTATAACTGTCTATCCCTCCACCAATCCATCTCCATGCAATTTTACATCATGATCATTTACCAAAATATCCTAGAGGCTGTTATATTTTAAGCCTTTTCCATTTTTCTTTGTGGTTGCTCTGATTTAGGATGTGGATTCTCAGGGAAGATGGATTTGCCAGGCAGTGGATGGACTCACTGACAGGGAAGAGGTTTGTCTTTAACCCTACGAGCTGCTGTCCTGTGTGACCAGCCAGCAGAAAGCAATTGTTGTTTTTATCAAAATCTTGGTCTATAATTCATCTTTAAATGCTTCCCCTGCTTGTCACTCCCCCTGTGCATCCCTCCAAGCACATCCCAGCATGTATATTTAATTGGGGGACTGGAGAAGGGCTCACGTTCAAGGTGAATAACTTCCAAGAGCAGGAGACAAAGATTGAAGCACACAAAGCTCTCACACTTATCTCCCAAACCAAAGAAGATGGGAAATCATCACACTGCTGCAAAGAGACAGAACCACAAGGAAAGCTGCTAATATTTGGTGGGTAAAGCAGAGCCTGTTGTATCCATTCCCTTTTACAGGAGGTTACAGCAGCTGCCTCAGAGCCTCCCTTGCTATTATCTCCCTGCTTGGGAATGTGACCTCCTGTTTTGTTTTTAATAAAAGGGGTTCAGGAAAAAAGAAGCTAAAGGCCAAGTTAAGGACGTGGCCAGGACCCAGAGCAGCACAGCTTTCATGGAACCATAGCATGGACTGGGTTGGAAGGCACCTTAAATCTCACCTAGTTCCAGCCCCTCTCCCCCAGGTGAAGGGATTTCCACTTTGCCGGGAAGACATTCCATAGGAGAGCTCGGCAAAACCCAGCTGGCCTTGGGATGTTCAGCGTTTGTTTGTTGGGTTTTTTTGGGGGTTGTTTTTTTGGTTCTCTTTTTCTCTCTTTTTGCACATTTATTCCTCTTTGGCAAAGCGGTTTTGGAGGCAGGAAACATCTCGCACGTGGCGCTGCTCCCTCCTGCAGTGCAGAGGGTGACCTTGGGGGTAACCACGGCACCGGGCTCTGTTCAATGAGAGAAAAATTGCTGCTCCCGAGTCTCTCCAGTTGAGAGCTCTCCTCAGGGGGCTTCATCTCCGCTTCTCCAGGAAGAAAATCGGAAGAGCAGGAGGGAGATGCACGTGCTCCTGCCAGTATTCAGAGGTTACCACAATCTTTACAAGAGGAAACGCCCAAAGCGCTCCTGCTCACTCTGCAGCAGGGACAGCGACACCTCCACCACCCTCTCCCTTGGTTTTACCCTTTTTCCTTATTTTTTTTATCCCACATTTCTCTCTATTCTTTCTGCCTCCCACCACCCTCTCCCTCAGTTTTACCTTTTTTTCTTATTCTTTCTTTTATCTCACGTTTCCCCTTATCCTTTCTCCCTCCCACCACCTCCTACAGTCCAAGTCCTCCAACACTAATTGTTAATTTTGGCAATTAAGCCTCCCAGCCAACTCCCAGGGAGAGAGGGAAATGGGAAACACATCCAACAGGGATGTGACAACATGAAAAGGAAGACAAGTCACTCCTGCTCTGCTGTGCTGCCCTTTCCTGCTTGACCCTACCTCATCTTCAGAATTTAAAACAACTTAAGACCATGTAGCATAAATGTGGGCCTAATCTCATTACTCTAATAATTCACAGGTCTTGATCTGCAGGAGTTTGGCAGATAAATGGGGAGAGTTTTATAAAAGTGCTCATCAGCTTTGAAGAGACACATTGGGAACGTGCCTGTGGGATCATCCTTCCAGCAACGATGGATCTTAACCCATGCTGAGGGTTTCATCCTCTCAGATGTCCCATTTTAAACCCCCTCCCACTGAAGGAACCCTCAGGCAGCACCTGGGGTTTGTTGGCAAGAGCCACGAGCAGCTGCAAAGGGCTGGACCCAGAATCTCCGTGGGATGCTCTGAGGAGTTTTGCTCACACTTCGTGGTACATTTTGTTCCCCCATTTCTCCATTTTAACTTTTTTTTTTGTTTTTTCTTAAGGAAACAAATCATTACCACATCAAAAATGACCTACATAAGGAAAACATCGATCTTATTGTACGTTTCTCATTATGTCTTGTGCTGAAAACCAGACAAAAGTCCTCCAGCGTGCAGTGAAAGCCTGGGTTTGGGATGAGGCACTTGGGACCCCGACTGGGGACCTGGATAACTGCTGCTGGTCAGAGGTTCTTCTGTTACTGCAATTACACAAAACCACCTTAAGCCATTCAGGAAATGTGAGCCCATAAATTTGAAAGGTCGAAACAAATCTGAAGGACACTCGGGGTGCACCAGAAATACCTGCAGAGATTTGTTTGCAAAGTTAATGTGTCCACGGGGGTTTTTCCTCTACTGCAGTCCCAGCTCAGACCCGTTTGTACTGCTGGGGGGTGCAAATGCTTTCAAACAAACACCTTCAGGAGGCTCAAGGGCTCTATTTAGTTCAGGAATTTGAAACTTTCCTTCAGTCAGGTATTTGTTGGCCTTTAGAAAAAAAACCAACGAACAAAACAGGAGCTAAATCCTATTCTAACATCAGGACACACCTGCAGTAGAACCAATGTCATGAGGTGAAACCTCCAGAATAATCCTGGGGACAGCTGGGAATGAATGGTCAGCAGCTGGAGTTACAGGATCCAGGGCAGTTTATGCTGCCTGGAGATCTGGGAGCTTTTGTCTGACTCAGAACCAGATAAATATTGAACAAACAGCTCAGGAATTGTCCCAGGAGGTGGGAGTTAGGTTACAACCAAGCTCATAAACATGTAGCCATTAGCAATGGGAAAGCTGCTGGATTTTTTCCCCCCGTTTTAGCCTTCGAGTCCCAGCCCTGGATGGTTTTCCAACACCTTTGGCGAGCACAGTGTGTACCCCTGGCCACGTGTGGCCACCTCCCACACAACCCCCAGCTTGGGGAGACACACAAAATACAAAAAGCAGCCAATCTACCCAGAGAAACAATTAAAAACTAATGTTATTAGAATGCATTAAAACCAAGCAAGTCTCAGAAACGAAGGAGAAATTGCTTTGCATTAGTTTCTCTGCATGTCATCCTGCTCCTAGCAGGGTTTTAATAATAACCATACTTATTTGAATAGTTTGCTGATCACACTCATCAATCCCAAAATGCAGGCTCCTGCCAGAAAGAATTTATAACCCTTTTAATATGCTCTGACATTGGAAGGTCAGACTGGGGGGGAGGAGAGCCCTGGGCAGCCACTGGGACACACAACCCTCTTCCAGTGGGACAGAACAGGAGCCAAGATGCTCATGAGGAATGTTGGTTACACCAGTTGTTTTCTTCCACAGACACCACCACAGAAACAAAGTAAATTGTTTGCAAAACCAACCCAAACACACATTTTTTGTTGTTGTTTTTGCCTGTTCTCTTGACCAGGACTTCAGAAGCAGCAGAACGTTTTCAGGCTCTTTATTATGCACAAACTATTTCCAGGAAATAGATTTAAAAAAAAAAAAAACAAAACAACTTTGCTCTTAAACACCAGTTCCTTCTTAAAAGATGCCAGTAAAGAAGAAAAATATAGGAGAGTGGCTGAAGATTTTAAAAGGGGGGGAAAAAAAGTGGCTGTGTACAGCCCTTGCAGCAGTCCCTGGCTGCAGTGATAGCACAGGCATGATATCACCCCATCACATAGAGCTGGAATTACTTGTCCCCCTTGGCTTTTTTCCCCCCCTCTTAATCCTTTCCTGCAGCTTTACTGAGTTCTTTACTTTCTTTTTATTATTTCCGGGGGCTTAAGTCAAGTTTTCAGTCAGGCTTCAAAGGGTCTTATACATTTTGTGCCTGTAATTCCTGGACACCAACAAATGCCAGAATAATGTTCTTGGGGCTCTGGAGGAGCCATTGGAGGGGGGAATTAGACATTCACAGCTGCAGCTGATCCCAATTGTGCTTCCAAAGGGCTGCAAGGAAAAGATACTAATCCCCCGATGATTTGTATGTGCTGAGGTTGTGCACCAAATTGGGATATTCACACCTCGAGATCTTAGGGAGTGATGTCACCTCAGGCCTGGGGAGGTCAGATGATTTTAATGAGGTTCCAGTCACACAATCTGTGCTAGGGGAGCACCTGCTCCTGTCTCAGAAAGGGGCCTGGCTGCGTGGCTGCTCCAGATGCTGATGGGTTTAAATCCTCAGGAAGAATTTCCTCCTGAAAAGGGTGGTCAGGCACTGGAAGGGGCTGCCCAGGGAGGTGGTGGAGTCCCCATCCCTGGATGTGTCCAAGGAAGAGTGGACATGGCCCTCAGTGCCCTGGGACAAGGTGGGGATGGGGCACAGGGTGGACTCAATGGTCCTGGGGAGCTTTTCCAACCTCAATGATCCCGTGATTCTGTGAAATAACCCCGAGCTTGAATCCTGAAGGAGGTGCAGGAAGGTTTCCCCTAACCCAGCACTCCAGCAAACACTTGTTTTTAAACCCATCAGATCCAGTGGCTCGTGCAGGAATGAGCACAACCAGCAGCCGACTGAGGTTAAATAACATCACCATCACAGGGTGAAACAGAGCGAGGCACTCATGTTAAAAATACTTATTTATTCCTCAGGTGTTGTGCTTCTTTTTTAATTATTAACAAAGATGCTGCCTGCAATGCCAGTAGGAGCACAAGAGCCTATTTTGCAGCGTGGCTGGTAGCCAGGTCTCTCAAGGACAGTGCTGCTCCTCTTGTGTTGCTGCTCAGGAGCTGGAATAGACTCTTGTTCTCCCTCTGATAACTTATGAGCTCAGTGAAATTTGTTTTTCATGTGTAATAAAGTTGCTGGTGGTGTGCAATTTGCATTTAAGTTGGTTATATACATGCTGAGTGGGACTCCTAACCGTTGTTCACAGAGCTAAAATAACACAAGTCATCTGCCATTTCAACCCCTTCTAAAGGAAACAATCCACGGGAAAATGATTTTAAATACAGTATCACCAACAGATCTTCTGTCTCGTATTAAGTCCCCCCGATAGGGTTTAGGACAACTCAGAAACTGTTAGCAACATGCAATCCCTATTTGGAGGCTTGGGAATATGCACAAGAATGGGATGTAGTGGTGGGAGAATGAGGAGCTGCTGCCTTTTTTCCTGCTGGATAACCTGGGATGGAGCTGAATCAAACCTGGATCACACAACCTGTGCCTGAGATGGAACATCTCAGACAAGGATCAGGAAGCTCAATGTCACCTTAAAAAGAAGAAAAGGGGCCAATGGGTCCAAGAGCAGTAATTAAGGGCCATATCACAGAGAGAGACCCTATTGTGATGGAGAACAAGGTCGAGACACCAACAACTGTTCAAATTAGTTTTCCTGGGAGAAACCACAACGTCCCCGTGCCCCTCAGCCCAACCCTTGGCCAGCTGCCCTCATGTGACACCAGATAAAGCAGGGGAGAGGTGATTCCATCAGCCCAGACCAACCACTGGGAGGGTTCCTTTGAGCCCAGCAGGACCCTGACCCACAGGGTGCCGCTCACCACAGCTCCCTGCCCTGCCCCACCCTCTCCATTCCATTTGCGAGCTGATTTCATGACGGAGCAGAACTGCCAATCAATGGCACAGCCACAAGAGCATCCCCAATCTGCATTAGCCCGGCTGGGCAGCGTTCCAGAGCATCATCCCCAACACATGAATTATTACCCGAGCATTCCTGCTGTCAGCACATTCCTCTCGTACAACTTCCTATTATTATTTCTTTGGCGGACAACCCTGAAATTTTAAACAGCTCAATCTTGCTCGAGTCAGGCAACTGCCTGCTGCCTCCAGGATGAACTTTTCCTAAAAAATCAACAGTAATGCTTCCACTGAGAATAGCAACACCCCCCCCAAAATATCCTTTTATATTTCCCTTTGTTTGTTTTGGTTTCGGTGTCTTTAGCAGCTCTGACTTACACTCTAATTTGCAGTAACAGCCTTTTATTTACCTTGCAGAGGAAAAAGAGACTTAAGGGATCTTTAAGCTTCAGCAACAGAGTATGAAGCAGCTTATAAATCAGGGCAGAGATGGGAGGGTCAGCTCAGCTCATTAAAAAATACACTGAGTACCACTTGCTTTGAGACTGTTTGTGCTGCTGTGATTCATCCAGAGAACACAAAGGAGTCCAGGAAGCACTAGAAATAGTCTTAAACCCCCTGAAAATGGGGTTGGTAAATTAGTTACTTAGGCATTGTCACTCCTTTGCTGGACAACTGGTGGAAAACTGATGGTTGGAGAGAGAAGTGAAGGATGAAATGCAGAAAGTGCCCAGAGCAGCTCGGGGGGGTCGTACCTGGGCAGTGTGTGGGCAACCCAGCCTTGGACTTGAGCATGAAATTCAGCATTTCACGGAGTCACGGAGTGGTTTGGGTTGGAAGTGACTTGAAGATTACACCTTCCACTTGCCCAGGTTGCTCCAAGTCCCGTCCAGCCACAGCTTCTCTGGGCAACCTGTGCCAGGGCCTCCCCACCCTCACAGGGGAGAATTCCTTCCTAATATCTCATCTGAGCCTACTCTCTTGTAGTTTGAATCCATTCCCCCTTGTCCTGTCAGCCCAGGCTCTTCTAAAAGTCCCTCTCCACCTTTCCTGGGGGCTCCCTGGAGGTACTGGAAGGCCTCAATCAGGTCACCCCTAATTTCAGTTGACATAACGTATATAAAAACCAGAGTTTAAGAATGTTTCAGTGCTACACCAGATCCCCCAGGAAGGATAATACCTTATATTCCCATGTCTTGATTATTGTAAGGAAAGAATGATGAAAGAATCCTGAAAGTTGTATTTCATGGAGATGAAGGTTGAGATCTTGCCACCATCACATGAATCAAAGCTTTCACTGAGTTTCAATAAGCACATTACCCTGATAACTCCTCTGGTTATAAAACCCAGATATATGTATTTCTTCCAGGTCCTGAGCAGCACACGTGCTATTACAGAATGAATAGATTGCACATTTTGCAATCAATTATGGCTGAATTTACAATGCAAACTTTTAGCATCACAAAAAAAAACCCTGCGACTGATTATCCCAAAATATTTATTCAAGATTAAAAAACACGTAGCATATGAATATTTTAATGAATATTAAATATTTATTTCTCCTTTCCAAAGCTTCCATAACTAGGCTTTTAATTAATATGTCATTAAAAATTTATAGAGCCAGGTAGACTTTTAAATATAATTATTAAATTATATCTTTAAGCTGCAGGTATTCACTTCTCTCTTGTGCCACTGTGGAGCAGGACGAGCTGCACCAGCACTAACAGATTCTGCTGCAGGCTAGGAATGGATGAAAATGTGTTCCCAGCAGTTTGTGAGTTGTAGGGATACACTGGAGTAATTAGTGTTTGCATTTCCCTACAGCATGGAAACAGCAGCTGAAAGCAGGAGGACTGTGCACTGGGAGATGCTCGTGCTTGGGAAGAGGTGGGGGCTGCAGGCTGGAGCTGCAATCCAAGGCAGGCACAAATCCCAGCCCCCTTTTCCATCTCTCCCATGCAAGGATTCATTCAGTGCCTCCTTCTTCCCCCCTGAGTAACCATCTCCCACCTCACAGAAGACTTTGAGCTCGAGGGACAGAGGCAGGATCTGGGGGTGCGTTCCCAGCTTGATGTTTTGAGGAACAAGCAGCTCTGCCATCCAGGTCTCCTGTCTATGATATTGCTGCCAGCAGTGACTTTGCAGCACTCCCAGGGCCACACATCTCCCAGCACTGGGCTTTGCAAGGATGCATTTCCTTTCCAAACCCCCCCACCAGCAGCTCCCAGCAGGAGCAGCTCAGAGCCCAAGGAAGGTGGGACAGAGCCCAGCTCTGTGCCCAGGGATCCAAGGAGACAGCACCATGTCTGAGCTCAGCTTGGCAGCATTATGTGTTGATCCAGCACTTGCTGTTACCATAAACCTGCCTGAATTTCCCCAGCAAGATGCTGCAAGGAAAACAGGAGTCACCTTCCCTCAAATCACAGCAAAAGAGCTCAGGCTGCTCACTCAGGACTTGCCTGACCCACTGGCAGCCCTGGAGGTGAAGGAGAAAGAGATGGAGTCAAGAACTGAGATGCTGAAGCCCATTATTTTCAGGAAATTGTGCTACTGGAAGCCCTTGCAGCTTTTGTAATCACCTCCCTGTGAACTCAATTGAACAGCAAGAGATGGTCACAGCCACACGAGCAGACTGTGCTCTTTGGGAAGGATGCTGAGCAAGAGAGCAGCAGTTGGCCATCCCAAAATAGGGGAGACTGTGGTTTTTAGTAAATTATTAGGAGGAGACCTGCAGTCAGGTTTTCTGCATCTCCTCCTGACTTTAGCTGTCATTCCTGTGACACGCTGGACAAACACAGCACTCCTCATTTCCCTGCACTTTAAAATTCCTGTCATCTGCTACAGAGCTGATGTCACACTGCATCTGAGTGCCAGGGACGGGCCTCCAGAAAATTCCAGAGACTCCAAATGAATAGGTTGGCCCCAGCAAGAGACTCTGGGTCAAGCCACAGGGCTAATGACCACATAACTGGGCTCTCCTTGCCAAATGAGCCCTGAGACAAATCCCCGATTGTGCCGCCTGGCAATGCCATTGCCCTTGGAGGTGAGAGACGCATGCACAGAGCCCAGACCCAGCTATGTGACCTCCCAGGAGCTCCACTGGTTTCCTCCCACAGGGTTGCAGCTAAACATTACATCAGCCTTCCACAAAGTACAGAAAACAGGATTTTTGACTAGTTGCAAAGCCACTGGGATGTTTCTGTGCAAGCAATGCGAGTTCATGGCTGTCTCCACCGAGTGCCTGCATGGCAGCACTCCTGCTCTCACCCCAGTATTCCTTGCCCTGTGAGGGTCAGGATGTTCAGGTCTGTATGTATAGATAATATACCTGTGGATGAGGAGGCAGCAGCCCCAGGGTGGTGACCACCACACTTTGGTCCACCAGTGGCTGCCCTCACCCTTCCCAGCTCTGCCCCAGGCCAGGGCACACAGCCAGGCTGCAAGGAGGCAGCACAGGAATAACTCCAGCAAAAGAAGCCCAAGATGAAGTCCTCCAAGTTACACAGAAAGGCTGGGAATGGCTGAACGAATCCCTGCTCACAGCACTGCTGCTTCCCCCCTTCTCCTCCCTGCCCAGCATTGGATAACCCTCAACTAGTTGTCCCTGGCTTAATCACCCCTTTTGAGTGTAAAAGCAAGTTTTACACAGCAATGTTATCATGGAATATCCTGAGCAGGCAGGGACACACAAGGATCATCCAGTCCAACTCCAGGCCCTGCACAGACACCCCAAAATCCCACCCTGTCCCTGAGTGTTGACAAACACTCCTTGAGCTCTGGCAGCCTTGGGGCCATGCCCATTGCCCTGGGGAGCCTGTTCAGTGCCAACCACCCTCTGGGGGAACAACTTTTTTGTAATATCCATGTTAATGCTTGGTTATGTTTCCAATTAAAGGTTTTTTTTAAAGTCATTCGGGACACCATTTGAGGAGGTGTTTTGCTTGAATTCTGCGTCCACAACCAGCTGTGCCAGAGGATTGTGTATCCACACTGAATTTAACCTCTCAAAATATTAGTAAGACATTCAGTAAACAACTGGTGAAGCTTCGGGGAGGGAAACGTTCCTGCCTTACCTATCACATACACCCTGCTTTATATCAGCCCCTTGCCTTGTGCACACCCTGCTGCTGCTCTGCAGAGGGTCTGCCTTTGGGGAGGTGCTGGCTGAGGCTCCCAGCACGTTCCACGAGGTGTGTCAGAGCAAGCCCTTCCTCTCCAGGGAGCTAAACCCATCCCTACATCCCGGCTGCTGCCGGCCAGCCCTCGGGGGATGGAGCCTGTCAGTGCCCCCCTCACCCTTGCTGATGGCTGCGGACCCTGGGCTGCTGTCAGCACGCTCCAAACAGCCTGAAAGCGTCTTCCTGAACGTGGCCAACACTGATTTTATGATATACTTAACACCCCATCCAATAGCCATTAGTTTTACTGTCAGGCACACAATGTATGCGATCCATCTCCTTCTCGGGAGCGCCACGTGGCCCCTCTCAAATGACATTACTCCACGGCCGTCTTTATTTGTTACCCTGGGGTTCTTCAGCACCAACCTCACAGCTCTTATCTCCCGGGTCGGTTTGTTATTAACGACACGTTTTGTTTAATCAGGATCTGCCCACGGTTCCTGTTCAGACACCGCACAGGATGGTTTGATTTCCTCCTTGGCAAGGAGGGCTCTGCAGCACAGAGCTCCTGGAGAGAACACATCCTCCTCACTGCCTGCTCAGAGGGAACGATGCAGCCAAAGGCTCCAAAATCCCATGTACAGACTGGAACAACGTGGCTTTTGTCACTGGCAACCCTCTTCCTTTGTGCCCTGGGACAAGGGTTGGACTTGATGACCTCAGGGGTGTTTTCCAACCAAGTTGATTCTATGATTCTATGAATGGAGGGACAGTCACCACCAATGCCTGTCCTTGGGGAGAGCTTTGGGCACACTGAGCTGTCTGGAGAGGAGATAAAACTGCTCCAGCGCAGATGAGAGCTGTGGCCTTCCCTCATCCTACACAGTGCAATGAGTAAAAACCACCCCTAGGGACAGCAAGTCCACCCCAATTTCAGGATTAGCTTTGGGGCCACAATTCCCAGAGAGCACGAGGCTCTGGGAAAGCACTTAAAGCTCTTGCTGCCCCAGCCCCAAGCAAAGGGTTTGCAGCAGGAGTCTCACCAGTGCTGTTTACGTGCAAAAGCATTCCAAGCTGTGCAAACGTCCATCAAAGCTCAGTCTCCCTTAAACATCAGGGCTCCCAGCCAGAACATGACCACATCAAAAGCCTCCCTGAATCATTCCAGCAGCGTTACCAGAAGAGTTTCCTTGCAAAAGAGCTCGGGCTCTTGCCTGGAAGGAGCCTGAAAAGGCATGAAATCCTCCCCCTGCAAAAGCAGCAGTTTACGCTTGAGCTGTCGGTCCCTCCATCACATCTTCACTTAGTGCAGGTCAACCAACACCACGAAGAGAGTGAAGATAATTCAGATCATAGGAGGAAGGGTTTATTATCTCATTTATTTTATTAACCTCATTTATTCTGTTGCCCAGTCAGAGTTTGTCTCTGGTGAGGAGCTGCTCTACCACTGCCTCCATCAGCAGAGACTGATGTGATGTGCTCTGAACACCATCCCACCTCCACCTGCTATTTCATGGTGCCTCATTTTTGGACACACTCTTCTGTGCCGCTTCCCAATCTTTCTACACGGAGGATGGCAGAGCAAGCTTTGTGCGGACAAAGTACTCGGAGAGAATATTAAACTAAATAATAGCAATTAATTAGGCTTGTGTAAAGCTATTAACCTTCAAATCCCTATAGAAATAATAAGTAATGCTCAAATCCTCTGGGATGCACGTGATATTACCCCATTCCATAGAAGAGGAAGCGGAGATCCAGAGGAGTGGAATGATTTTTGCCCGGGGCCATGCTGCAGCAGGCTGGGGGGGGCTGTAATCATCCCCAATCCCACAGCCCCAGCTGCTGCTCCAGACCACACTTGGGGGCTGGCTACAACTGATACCTACAAACACACATTTAAGGAGCACCGTTCTTAACTGTTTATTACAAACTGTGTTTGCAGGCCAGCACTTGCATCCTGTTCAAGTGATTTCCTCAAACAGGTGATCCCAGTCATAATTTTCTTCTCCAATCCCCTGCAATCACGTGCAGCTGATCACAGCGATCTTTGTCCTCTTCTCCTCAGCACTGCACCCATATAGAAAAAGAGATCTCTATCTTCTCCTAAGCCCTCTTCCCAAATGCCTTCCTCAACTTTTACATGGGGAAAAAAAAAAAAGATAATAAAAAAATAGCTGAGCATCAGCTTACACTGAAAAGCCTCTCTGGGGTGTCACAGCCACAGCACCAATAAATCTTGGAGGTTTTTTTGCATAGTATCTCTACCATTCAGCCTTCCCTGGGGCACACAGCAAACCTGCTCCAGGTTTTCATCATCCTGTGGCCTAATTATTGCAGCCCCCACATCATCTCATCTGTGCTCAGAGCACCAGTCGGTTTTGCCTGCATCACCCCACTGGCTTATCCCTCCTAATTGCATCCAACACGGGTTCCCTGGGTTTTCAGAGCCCTTGACAGCTTGTCCTCCCTTCCCACCTTTTGTTCAGCTTGGCCCAGGGCACCAGGATCTATCACACATCAATTATGGTAAAAGCTGCCTATAAATACCCACAAAACCACTTCAATGCTCTGCTTCAGATTTTGTCTCAAGCCTCACTTGCTGTGGTGTTTGAGAAAGGCTTGAAAAGTGAGACTGCCCGTGTCCCAAAACCATTAATTTTAATGTTGGCTCCCAGTGCCATTATTTTCTAGTCTAGTTTTGTATTCCTTGTGGATTATAAGCAGACTTACAATTAAATTATGCCTTTGCCCATTCTCTAGTTACTACCACAATGAAACTTCAGCCTGTGACTGGGCTCTCTGTGCACTATCGAATTAAGTGGGAAATTAATAAATAACAACACTCCCAAAAGCTTACAGTTTCCTGGGGTGGGATTGTCCCTCCAATAACACTAATGAATCCTGGCCTGGGTCCTCGTGCTGCTGTTAACTTGGGAATTACAGCTCCCAGCTGCCTCCCTGCCACACTGGGGCAGGAGCAGCTCTGTGCTGGGGCAGCTCACTGCTTTTGGGGTGGCTCAGTTCCCCCAGAAAACAATGGTGCTTTCTCCAGAAGTCTGTCCAACCCTACAAAACCCCCGTAATTAGTTGGCATGGTGGCTTGCAGAAGAAAGCAGAGATACAAAACACTGCTCAGGGCATCTTAACGAGGGGAAGGCTTGAGCTCTGGAAATCCTTGCTCTTCAGGGGTGCAAGATATCCTGCTTTCCTGTAATGAAAGTCCTCTCCTCAGACGTCCTCCAACAATCTGCCTTTAATGGGGTTACTATTGCAGAGGTAAAGCATTTTATATGGAACCAGGTTTACATTATCCTGCTATTCGGAGATCTAGCTTGCAATGCTGTTCAAATCCTTTAATCCATAAATAGGATTCCAGCCAGAGCTGGGCTGCCTTCCAAAACTGTAATCTCCAGTATATGAATTATTACAAAAAGATTAGGGTGTTTCAAGTAATAACATTTCAAATAAATCAGCTTTCATGAAGGAACAACAAACTAATATCGGAAATAACAATATAAAGACATTTATATAGCCACTTGCTGGAATAACTTCACTAACCAGAGGGATTGTTTTCTCATTTGGATCTTTTTTTTTTTTCTTCTTGAGGAACAGACCTTTGCCTTTGTCCCCTCACTGCAGAGCAATCAAGGTGCTGCTGTCTCAGAGCTCGGCCCTCGGAGCCACCAGCTCTGATTTTTGGGGATGGAGAGGTTGTGTTGGTGCTACTGCAGCTGCTGCTGCTCCCTCCAAACCTTCAGCTTTCCATAATGCCACGGTGGGGATGGTCAGATAATCCTGGAGGCCAGAAACCTTCCCCCAACTCCATTTTAATAATGATGAGCTGGGAGTTTAATTATCATTCCAAGTGCATTTGCAAAAGCCCTCCCTTCCCCACACCCCACGTGCAGGGAGAGCTTAATAATTCTGCCTTCTTGATTATTTCCTGCTTCTTTTGGCACTAGTTACACGATAAATTTGTTGTGCTTTGCTTCCCTACATTGGCACAGAAAAGAACCAAAGTCCACAGAGCAAACACCAAACACCCAGATCAGCAGCCACCAAAAGTCATCTTGGCCTCCCCTTTCCATCAGTTGTTCTTATTCTTATAAACTCACCCCCCTCCAAGACTTTCAAAATCCAATCCCACTTAAAGCTCCCGAAATTAGATCTTTAATAAAAGATACACAGTGTATTATCAGAAACAGCTCTCTTGGATATTTTATATTAATTAAAAAAAAAAAAAGTTTGATGGTCGCCATAATTTTTGGTGAGCTTCTTCAGGCATTCAGCTCTGATTTACACAGAACATTTTGCCCCTTATCTGATAAATTACACCACGACACAATGGAGAGTGAATAGCAGGTGAATCAGTGCATCTGATTTTCAAAGGCTTTATGACAAGGAAAATTAGAGATAGGGGTTTTTTGGTTTTTTTTAATGCTATTGATGCAGGGGAAAACATCAAATCACACCCGTGATTTTCAAAGCAGCACTCCTGTGATATTATAGCTCTAAACTCTCCTAGTGCTGAACTTCCCCCCTCCTCCAAGTGGCAACACCACCATTAAAACTATAATCTTAGCAAGTATCTCAGTCACTCCAGATTGAAATGCTCTCAGCTGAAGCCTAAAAAACCAACAAAACACCCACAGAGCTTCTTCTCTTTTTCACCTTCTAATGGACAGTAACACAAACAAGTCATAATCACATGAAATACAGCTTTTTTTTTTGCTTTTTTTTTTGCCAGGCTATAATTTTTTTTCCTGCTATGCATTAAGGTGGAGAGCAGCACCTTGGTTAAAGACTGTCAGCACACACAGACAACAACTCTTTTCCCCCTGGAATTCATCTTTCAACCATTTCAAATGGAGCTGAAACTTTGACATGCAGACTGTCAATGCTGAGAAGAATTATTATTATTATGCCCAGAAAATTTAAATAAACCAGGTCAAACTTTACGAGCAGCTTTCCCACCCACTGTGCAGAAAGCTCCCAGTTCCTTCCCTCCCCTGCCCTGCTGCTCCTGAACACCTTCCATGTTAAACAAAGCACAAAACTGCCCCAGGAGCATTTCAGGGAGAACAGGGGAATTCCAGCTCAGCAAACCAGGGAATTAAACCCAACCTCAACTCCACCAAAACACAGAAATCAAGCAACAAGAGGTCAAGCTCCCAGTGTACACCATTTACTGGCAACCAGCCACCTCAATCCTATTTGCTCCCTGATCCAGCAGCAGCCAGAGCCCTCTACTCAGGTAAGTCACCTCCCAACTTCCCAGGTTATCCAAAACATCAAATATTTCATTTAACCAGCTCTAGGCTACACACAGCAATGATTTCTCGCACATTTTTTTATCTCCTGTGCTCACACCATAAATCTTTGTTTTGTTTTTCTCTACTGTTATTTCTCATACCTTTGTGGCTTTTGGCATGCTCTTGAATGAACCTCCAGCAAAACTCTGTTTCTTCTTCCAAAAACATCATCACGGCGAGAAATCCACCCGAGTGACCCTCCGAGCAGAGCTCCAGCACCTCCTCTGACTTTCAGAGAGGGGTCCTTGCCACCCCTGGGGACCTGCTGAGCCTCCTGGAGGGATTTGGTAATTCTTTCCAGCTGGGGACACACAGCTGGGGAGCTCTAATTAACTCTCATTAACGGGGGGGGGGGGTGGGGGGGGTGGAACTAGATGGTCTTTGAGGCCCTTCCAAGCCAAACCGTGCGGTGATTCTGTGATTTATTAACTCTTTCCTTGCGGAGCTCCGTGGGGTCCTCAGGTTGTTACTGGGATCTCTTGTTCGGTGGATAACACACTGTGTGGCAGAGCCCTGTCCTGTCCAGAGCCTCCTGCCATCCCCACCGTGCACAGAAACCAGCCAGAGCCCTTGATGAATGTGAATGAAGTTGTTTCCCTGGATTCACCAGCGTTTTTAATGCCTGTCATTATGTACTGATTGAACTAGATGAAATAAAAGCCACCTTGCTCGGTTTCTCCTCACTCCTTGAAGCCTCTTTCCACCTGACTTAGGCTGCTCAAGGAGTCAATGAGGCTTTTGTGCATATATTACACTCAGATATGGCATTCAGATGAAATAATAACAACATCTGACAAAGTTTATTGTATTAAATAGGAGGGTGAGAATTCTTTTAACCTGCCGTACGTGCAGGAGTTTGGCTGCACGGAAACAACAGAAAATAGCACAGATCACTGTGGAATAATTTGCTATTCATTTAGCTGTCAGGTGCACTTTTGAACAGAAGTTCTAGCACAATTCAGCTTTAATAAATAGATGCTTAAAATACACTTTGTACTATGTAACAGTCTCCTTGCATTAAACTTAAAAACTCAATCAATAATCCAGAAAAAAAATCAACCCAACGGTGGCTGTTTTCCTATTATTGAACCTTTTTTGTCCCATAACCTGGACAAGCAGATTAAGTGCAAAGCGTGTGCAGTGTAATAATTCTCTGCTCTGAATATTGCATTGCTGGGCTCCATTAGCATTTTAGACAGGCTGTAATTAGGCACGATGGAACCATGTGGATTTTGGAGTTCAGGCTCGTATCCAAAAATCCCAGGGTGAATTTTTTAACTAGTTCCAGAATTTTGGTGTTAAATGGCAAGAGGACTTGCACAAAGTCTGTTTTCCCCACGGGTGAGCCCTGCTCTGCTCCCAGTCCTGGGACAGCCGTGCTTGGGGGGAGCATCCCAAAACCCTCAGCAGATGGTGTGTCCTGGGGAGAAGAGCTGGAGGTGAAAGACATGGCTGTGCTTGAACCTGCAAAATAATTAAGGGACAGGCTACAACCTAAAAATCACCCATGGGATCGCTGCCAGATCATTATTAAATCTCTGCCAGGGATCAGTGCCCAACCTGCTTCTCAGTCCAAGGCGGGCGAGGAAAAGGTTGTCGTGAGACTTTCGGACACACTTCCAGGAAAGTTTGGGGGTTTCTGAAACATTTGCTTTCCAAACATTAAAACTCTGAGTGCTGAAAGCTGGGAAGGACTGGAGGAGCATCTGGGATCTGGCTGGACATGGAGCCCTCACTCCGCCTTTAACTTTGGGCTCTGGAGTTGGAGGCTCCTCCAACCCCAAGTAAAAGCAGCCACGTGCCCACCACTCCACCATTTGGCAGCCATGTGGCTGTTTTGAAATCTCTTTCAGCTTTTTTTGCTGCTGGGATTAAGTGTCTTGATCGCTTTTGAGCCTTTTTTTCCCCTCCCTCTCCCTCTCTGATCTAATCTCTCGCTAAATGTTGGTGCTGCAGCTCAGCACCAGCCACTGGGATTTATGCCTCTGTACCCACACGAGACATCAAGGTGAGATCAGCTCTTCTGTGCATTTTTCATGGCAAACTTCAGCCTTGCTCAACCTGGCAGGGCTGTTTTCTTCTCCTAATGACTGGGGAAGCAGCACAGAGTCTAGAGAGAGAGATAAAAGTACTTCATGATGATTTGGTTGTCCACTTTTTTGACAGGGACAATATTCCAAGGACACAGCTTTCAAAATATCGTCCTCCTTGCCACTGAGCTTCCTTACTGAGGTGTCATATATTATCCAGTGTTGCAAAACCCGAGTGAAGTGGATGAGTTGAAGTTTGTCATTAGAGAATTTCTGGTGACCCCAAGTCAGCATTGAAAATGTCTCCCTTTGTAATATCTAAATCCTCTTTTTATATTCTTTCTTTTTTTTTTTTTGTTGTGCAGATCAATCAATAAGACACATCATAACTCTGCTATGCCCCTCTTGGGCAGAATCGTCCTGTTCTCAGTTAACACCAGTGCAAGGTGAAGTGCCAGTGAGCCCATGATCTATGGCTCTGCTCTCAATCCACCCCCAGGAGCTGTTTGACGTGGTGTGGTTTAAGTCTGAGGACTGAAAACACAACCCCAAACGTCATATTTTAATGCTACCTGATAACCCTGTAGAAGGATTTGGTGTTTTAAGGAGTGCACTCTGAATGCCCTGGAGGAAATCAGTGGGCAGTCCCCAAAATGAGCTTGGAAGGTCCAAACAGAGGAGAAACGGTGTGGGTTGGAAGGGACCTTCAAAACCATGTTGTTCCAACCCCTGTCCATGGGCAGGGATGTCACCCACTAGACCAGGTTGCTCCAAGCCCCTTCCAACCTGGCCTTGGACACTTCCAGGAGATTTGGTGCATCTGACCCAGCTTTTGGGTTGCAATGGGCCAGTGATCCCTTTTATTTTAACAGATGAGTCTGAGCCTTTCCAATTTCCTTGCAACCTGACTGCAGCAACCTGTCACCCTCCAACCCACTCGCTGAACCCTCACCAGATTTTTCAGCTGCTATCTCACGAACATCTGAAGCTCTTTTTGCCACTTTCATACAGGGGTTTTTTTCAGTAACTTTTTTCTTTTC
Organism: Myiotriccus ornatus; assembly: GCA_036023395.1. Lineage (NCBI taxonomy): Eukaryota > Metazoa > Chordata > Aves > Passeriformes > Tyrannidae > Myiotriccus > Myiotriccus ornatus. The sequence goes on from JAYRBT010000075.1 coordinate 5,045,565, forward strand.
ATTACTTAGTCTTTTTTTTTTTTTTTTTTTTTTTTTTTTATGGAGTTCCTTTTCTTTGATCCTCACAGTTTTTCCTCCCAGTTCCTCTGATAATTTTTTAAAAGGAATCACGGTAACTTTGAAACGCCTTTCCCTGTGTCCAGGCTCCGCAGCGTGGCCGAGATTCCTTCCAAACCTTTAAGAATTGTAAATGTGACCTTGCTCAGAAAATGCAGAGTGTGTCGTCTCTCATAACATATAAGACAGGAAAAGACTGTAATTTATAAGGCTAAGTACAAAGGGCTGTTTTTCTTTGAGCTAATTAACTGGAAGAAGAGGATAACTAATTAACTGGAGAGACACCGAAGGAAATATGAGGTTGTAGCAAAGCCCTGTGACTTTAGATGCTTCCTTTTCATCTTCTGGACGGCTTGTTGAGGACCAAGATGTGCCAGGGGCTGGTGTGTGGCCCTTCTCTCTCCTCTGCTCCTCCCTGGCCTGATATTTTGGTTCCCAAACCCCTCAGACTGGAGTGCTGCCCTCACCCTCCCGAGGGAACCGTGTGTGGAACCCACTGAGTCAGGCAAGTCCCATCCCAAGGGAGAGCTGTACTTCCCAGGATGTGATTGGAGTTAATTCCTGTTCACACACCCAGTGATCCCTCCAAAACTCAAGCTGCTGTTCCTTCAGGATTTCAGGCTGCAGGCTCTGGGGCATCACCTCTGGTGCCACTGATTTGGGAAGTTTCTGAAGGGAAACTGAGGAATCTCAAGTGGGCAGTGCCTTCCCCTCCCTCCCTCCCTCCCCTGGAAACCCATTAAAAGGCACGTTTAGGGGAATAGGCTTCAAAAATAAGTAACCAGCGTGCATGCACTTGATAAGACCTACAAAATTAATCACAATAAATGACACTGTTTAATGGAGAAAATGGTACCTGCCATGGCTGTTACCTAGAAAGGAAGCAGTTCAATTAAAAGCTACCAGGGTACTTAGGAATTTTCTAGGCAGATAGAGTTTCTTGCTGGATTCTTCAATCTGGCCAGGGCTGATAAAAGAGCAGCAGAAAAATCTGTGTAGGGAAAACCCCTTGTCCAAAAGAAAGAACGATTTTCTGTGCTGCTGACAGCAGGTATTTGCTTGGTGTTACTACAGAGTGGGGCAGGTGCAGCCTAATTCAGCACTCCCTTGTCTCCTAACGCTGTTTTAAGGTGATTCCAAGGAGTCCCAGCGTGTGTCTACCAGGCTTTTCCTAAAAAAATTCCCAATCTCATCAAACCCTGTGAACTCCAGTTTCTTTCCAGTGCCATGAGTTAAGTCCCTGTCCCTCAGAGCTGCTCTGTCAGTGCACTGGTGTGACCCGGGTCCCTCCGAGAGGATTTCACTTCCCAGTTCCAAGCTGAGCTCAACTCCAGTTGGAATTCCTCCCTTTCAGTACATAACAAATGACTCTTCCAACAATGTTGTGCTGTCCAGCACACACACTGCATGTCAGGTGCCATAAAGGTAAGGGAAAACAATATGCAGCACAAACCTATCTCATTATTTTACTCTCGCTGCTGCAATTATTTTTTCTGTATCACGGGCGAGGAGTTCCATAAATTACAGAGTTATCACCCAGCTGATCTGCTGCTGAGTGTGCTCTGGACCTGCTTCCAGTACCAAACTGTCAGACAGCAGACTGCTAGAATTTAATGTCTGCAGACACATCCTGAGATGCCTGGGAGCAAAGCTGAGGCAGAAAGGTTGCTTGTTTAGGGACTGCTCTGTAGTTCCTCCAAGGATGCTGCTGCATGAATATCTTTACCCTGACTGGGAGGGGACTTAATTTCATTAAATTCAATAAATTGCATAATTCCATTTGCAGCTGAAGCATTTTCTTCAAGGCAGCCACAGCCCAAGCTGTCCCTGGGGCACCAAGGGCTCCAATCATACCCCAGGACTGGTGTTTTTTTGGTGATCTCTCTCTGCGGGATGTCCGAGGGAATTCTCCAGGGAGGGATAGAACACACCAGCCTGGACTGAGAGTTGGTTTTCCCATTTCTTCTCTAGAAGGAAAAGCAGCCTAGAATCTCCCCAGGGAGGAGAAAAAGGGAGCTTTTCCCGGTCTCTCCCATCTCCAGGGAGGCCGGACAGCGCCGGCAGCCGCTCTCTGATCTCTCAGCTGCCCTCCTGCAGCAACAACGACCTCCTCTCATCTCTGACATTTTTCCTTTCCATTAGGATCCAGGGCTAGAAACAATTTGTCCAGGTGCTTTGCCTTTTCCTTTTTTTATTCCCACAGCAAAGTGAATCATAAAAATCTCTGAAATTAGAGCAGGGAAAAGACCTTTTAGGCCGTTCCAGTCTTCCCTCAGGGTAAGTGCCGACAGGATTCCCACAGTATGTTTTCTAGTGCTTTAATCAGTTCAATTTTCATACTGTGGGTCACAGAGGATTCGACAAGAGGGAGGTCTAGGGAAACAGCTCTTCCTTTGTTTTTCTCAGCAAAAATCTGTTCTGGGCTAAACCAGCGGGAAACCAAGAGTATTTTGCTGAATGCTTAATAATTCAGAGTTCATGTGCCAGGGAGATAACAAAGAGGTGTCCTGAATCTGAAACACTTGTTTGAGGCTGATATTATGGCTACTACTAACAAGGAGTGATCATTACCCATGTTTCCTTCAAGGTTTGATGTGACTGTCATCACATGGTCCCCCTGCTATGCTGGCAGCTGTCCCTGTCCCAGAAAAGTCATTAAAATCACTCCAAGATGGACTGCAGGTAACTTTGCAAAAGATAACTGAAGGATTTAGAACTTAATTCCCTCTGTCTGTCAAAACCATGTAATATCTGTCACTGGTGAGCACAGGATCCATCCCCTGGACGTGCTCTGTGTTGACATTCTTACCAGGATTGGGTCAAAAATCCCACTGATGAGTGGGAGCAGATTTGGGGCCAGGCTGGAGCACATCCCCAGAAGCACCAGTAGCTCCAAGGCTTTCAAAGCTCCAGGATGCTCAGCCCTGTAGTCATATGAGTTATGTCAGGTTATAAAAGCACTCCTTATAAGCTCAGCCTAATCTGTGTGTTAAAGAAAATGTGTTTTTGGAAATGCCTGATTAAGGAAAAGGGAAGTAAGATGCACACACCAGGGAAAAAAGGGCTGGATGCAGAGCTCATGAAGACCTTGAGGCTTCATCTCCTGAGTTAAACAAACCTCTGATTGACTCCTAAGCTCCAGGATTGGATGTACAGTGGTAGTAGGGACTATGTAGCTGCACAAGGCAGAGGAAGACCAGTTCCACACCCAAAAAATGCTGGGAGAGGTGAAGGTGGCAGAGGGGAGAAGCTGTGCTTTGTGCTGGGAGCTGGATCAGCAAGGCATAAAGCATGGATGGGCTTGGATTTGACAAGTATCAACACACACTAACAAGGGTTTATGAGTCCAGATGATAAACAATAATGAGAACAGCTGCATCCCCAATGAATCCTTCTTCCGAGGGAGAATACAGGAGATTTCAGCTTATTCAAGTAACATTAGCTTGGGGCAGGGTTAGATTGTTCTGCATTTTGACCTGATTTTGTAATTATCACTCCTTCATAGAAAGATGTGTTGTTTAAATATCCTCTAATTTGCTTTCAGAGATCATAAACCCTCTTTATTATCCGCTGCGATGTATTACAGACAGATAATGGCTGACTTTTGCCTTCCTTGCTTGGAAAAGTGCATTTCATTTTGTGAAATAATGGAGGCATTTGTTCATCTTTAATACTATTTTCTGTGCTTCATTCCCTCTTACCTAATAAAGCAGCCTCCTTTGGAGGTCCACTCCTGTGATTACTCCTGACGTGGATCCTGGACGCAGCTGAGGGCGCTGGTGTGGGAGATATTCATCAAAAACCCTTGTGCAAAACTGCTGCCAGAGGATCACCCAGGAATGGCTGCTCCCGGGTTTAATCTGTTCCATTTAATGCATGCACAGCTATCAAGATTTTTTTTTCCCAAATTACTCGTAATTAAGGTGTTTGCCATGACGGAATGAGGGTGCTTTGGCCAGCACCAGGCCACGTTTAGCAGGACGGGTGACAGCCAGGAGCTCTCTCTGCTTAGAAGGAAAAACCTTTCCCCATCCCAGCAAAAACCAGCTCAAGTGCTTAAAACCCAGGGATCACTCTGCTTCTCCACATTTACACCAGAACCCTCCATCTGTGGGTTTGTTACACACAGCCACAGTTCTTCCCATAAAGAAAAAGGGCTTCATTGCATCACTCTGAGCAGATTTGAGCTCTGGTTTTATGCCTGCGCAGCACTTTTTTTCCTGGATATTTGCAAGGCTTTTAAAAATATGAAATAGTTACTGCTTGTGCTTTCTCGAATGTATCAATTATTTTTAATTTCTCAAAACTGCTACTGTAGCATACAAATAGAGCAGAAATGAGAAGGGCTTTTTTTTTTCCCTCAAGAGGAGGGTTTAAGGATCCCCAGACAAATTCAGAGGGGGAGGAGAACTGCAACAGTAGCTTGTTCCCTACATATTTTTATCTGCTTTTAAGGCAGTTTATGTTTATAAATTCTATTATATGGCTAATTATTTATTCTCTCTCAGGCACTGTGATTTGCATTGTGTATTTTATTATTATTTGTATTGTAGGGTGTTTGTTTAATCATTCTGCAGACACGCAGCAAGAGTCAGATTTGTCATCTTCACAGAGGTATGAAATGGTTTGGGTTGGAAGGGACCTGAAAGTTTATCCCATCCCACCCCCTGCCACGGGCAGGGACACCTTCCACCAGCCCAGGGTGCTCCAAGCCCCGTCCAACCTGGCCTTGGACACTCCCAGGGCTGGGGCAGCCACAGCTTTTCTGTGCCAGGGCCTCCCCACCCTCACAGGGAACAATTCCCATAATCCAATCTAAATTTCCTCTCTTTCAGTTCCAGCCTTGCCAAGCTCTGGGCAGCCACGGCTTTGGACGTGGAGCTGCTCCAAAGGGAATTTTCAGGTGCAAACTTTTACTTTTGGTAAAGCCAAGTTAATGGAGGGAGGGGGAGGGAAAGAGGATTAAGGTCCTTCACATTTAATGGTCTAATAATCAGGTTTCCCAGAGAAGCTGTGGCTGTCCCATCCCTGGGAGTGCCCAAGGTCAAGTTGGACAGGGCTTGGAGCAACCTGGGCTAGTGGAAGGTGTCCCTGCCCGTGGCAGGGATTGGAATGAGATGAACTTTCAGGTCCCTTCCAACCCAAACCATTCCATGATTCCTGTGCACATGGGAGCCAGGGCTCTCCCTGCCTGCAGCCTCTTTTTTTCCATCACACAGACACAACCCCTGAGCTGCAGGAAGGGGCAGAGGGAAGGGGAAGCCCTGTGGGTGATTTTAACACAGATAATTCCTTACAGAAACAATTCCCAGCACTCCTGGCTGAGGGACCCAGCGCCACAGCTCAGCACAGAGATAATATGTGACGTCCAGACACAGGGATGGCATTTCCCATAACTGCCCAGAAATATGGGACACTTTCCCTCATTTTACTGTGTGTAATTGATATGAGGCCAGGAGCTGCTGGCAGATTAAATTTTACAACCCATGACACACCAAGGCCTTGACTCAAAAATTACTTGCACTCCACTCTAATTAATTCACGTTCTACCAGTTCAGATGTTGGGGGATATTTGCCGTTTCTTCCGAGGGGAAAGGATTTGGAAGCCCAAAGCAGGGCTTAAGCCCAGCCAGGAATGTGGGAAGATGAGAGGGAGCAAGGAAAGGAGAAACCAGTGCTTGACATGGGGAAAATAATCAGGGCAACACAGTCAGCACCCCAGGCTGTCACCTCTGCTCATGGAGGGGAAGCACAGCAACCTTTTTAACACACCAAAGCAATTACTGACAGAGAATAAAATATGTTAATAATGAAGGGTCTTTTGGTGCTTGCAGAGTGTTCCTCGGGAGTGAACAGAGAGGCTTGAGCAAAGATCAATCATGCCAGAACACCCATATGCTCAAAGACTCCCCAGACAAGCACCCACCGGAATTCTGAGCAAATGCTCGGGAATGCTGACTCAGCAGAGCACAGCTTTCCACACAAAAATCATTCCAAAAGCAGCCCAGCCCCACGTGAAGGGCTTTGCCCACGTTCCCCCTGAGCACAGGGAAGGTTCTCTCCCCGAGAATCGTGCCAGACTTATGTTTTAAACCCCACTACAGCCCATGTTGGAAATAATTCCCAGCATGGCTCAGCTGGCCAGGCTCCTCCTGGTGTGAAAACACAGGATGGATGGAGCTGGCTTTCCTCTAAAGGAATTTTTTTTTTCTTTTTTTAAAAAAGAAGTTATAATTATGCCAGCAGAACATTCATTTGCTTGTTAAAATTTGAAGGGGAAACTTTAATGATGGTAGGAAGAAAATCAGATCTTCTTGTTAAAGTACATTTCCAAGAGAACTCGTGTGCTGGACAGCACATTAAGCATCAAAGACTCATCAGTGATTCATAGAGGACTTTTTTTTGCTCGGTGACATGAATTATTTTCATGGGAAAAGATATGAAGATATCTTAGATGAAGAAAAGGAGGGAAGATATTTTCGTTCCTGTCCTTGGGAAATAAATAGTGTGTAAATAAACCTTAAGCTTAAAGGACCGCTCGAGAAACAACCCACAACTTTATTTTTCGTTATGTTAACACAGCAAAATAGGTTCTAATCCCTCAAATTCGACTTTGAATTGCAAATGGGTTGTTCTTTTTGCAACTAAGCTATGGGAAAATGAATATATAGTGCAAGTTGGTTTCTATTTTTCCTTACTAACTCCTTGCTTAGAGCATGGAGCACATTCCTCCTGGGTTGGGGGGGGATCTGCTGCCAGCACCCCAGTGTTGCCCTTGGGTGCTGCTAATCACTTGTGGAATTATAGGTACTAATCACCTATTGATACAAGTTCAGCTGAAATCAACAGTGCTGGAAGAATAATATTATTGTTACTAATAATCCTCTTTCTGAGGGAAGGATCTCGAAATGTTAATTAGGCATGACACTAATAAATTAAGCCCTGCCTTCACACCAGCGTTACAGCGTTTGCTTAATGTTGGATCACAAACAGGGACACTGAGGCAAGGAGAGCTAATCTGCTTTCATTTACACACTCCTAATTCCAGAATAATTCCTTTGCAGTTCCTAATGCGCTTTGGAAGAGCACACAGCGAGCACACACCAGATTTGGAAACTGTTAACCCGATTTGAAGGTGAGTGAACATGAGCAAAGTGCATTTTCACGGGATTTGCCACGTAAGGAAGGCCCAGAGCTGCCTGGGGATGCTGGGATTCAAGTCCTGCCTTTTCCTTTCCCCCACCAGCTCTTCCCAGGGGCTTCTGCCAGTCCACTGTTCTCCCCTCCCACCTTGTCCCTCAGTTGTGATGCTCCTGAGCTGCTCTGCTTGCAGAGGTGGGGACCAACAGTTACTATTATGCAAATAATAACTCTGGGGTGTTAATGAAGGACACAATTAAAGGCAGCCAAGCATTTATTCCTGGAAACGGACTCATAAATCCCATCACTCAGCTCTGATGAGCAAAGGACCATCCAGGCCATACCCTGAGTTCAGCTCTGCCCTGGCAGACACTCAGGATGGCAGGGTGGGCTCCTCCTGCCAAACTAACACCAAATATCCACATTTAATTCAGTAGCTGACATTTAGAGGAAAATAGAGTAGAAACATGACAGGCAAGTGTCAAATACAAAGGTATTTAAGGTTATCATATATCAGAGGTGCCTGGTGCCATTAATTGTGGTTGCGCCGCTCTCAGTCAATCACCAAATGCCCCCCTCTCCCTCTCCATCATCCATCACCCGAGCTTTCCAACTGTATATCCATCACCTCACACTCCTTGGGAATGTCCATCATGCTGCTGTCTGAGGGCTGAACCAGATGGGAGGTGTGAACTCCTGACTGTCTCCTCCCCTCCTCCTTTTTTTAGGCAGCGCCAGGGGTTCCTCAGAGGGTGATTCCTCTCTCTCATCTCCTCTCCCCTTCCCCAGCCCGGCCCTCCTCCCACCCAGGAGTTATTAGATGACATAACATTCACTTTGGTGAAATATATTATATATATATATATATAATTCAGACTGAGTGGCTTAAAATTGAAATGCTCACATGGTCGTGAACCCTGGCTGCAGTTAAAAATAAATCCCTTTATCCGTGCAGCATCCTCAGGTTCTGCATTTTCCACGAAAAGTCCTTTAAAAGACTCCGGACTCGGAGCCGGAACGAGATCAAATGTGACTTTTTAAAAATAGGATGCCTGGTCCTCTCCCTTTTCCTCCTTGGGTCGACAATGGGAGATAAATTTGCTCCACGGGAACCTTTTGTGGGCCGTGCTGCTGAGGCAATTTGCAGTTTGCTGTGGAAAAGGCATCTCACGCTACATTTATCACCCCCCGCCGCTGGCTACAATTCAGCCCACTCGGAGCCACTGAGCAGAGGTGCCAGGCAGAGCCCCTGCATTATTATTCTACATAATAATGGGTGTTCAGGGAAGCAGGAGACAAATATAGAGTATATTCCAGAAAAGGCTCAGCTGGGGAATGGAGGTAAAAGAGCCAGGGGGTGGGCTGGAGGGGGGGAAGGCAGACAGGAGGAAGGTTAGTGATAAAAAACAAAACTGAATAAATGTGTTCATCAAACAAGGTCTTTCCCTTGCAGGGCTGGAGAGATGCTCCTGCCTCAGCTCGTGACACTGGATATCATTGTCTTACAGCCAGTGCTGGAGCTGCCCACGTGGACATGAGCATCCCTGGGTGTGGAATCATGGTCTGTAGGCAGAGGTATTCCCTGTGTTCTTCCCAGGGGATCAGGGATACCCCTTTGGCCAATTCCAACCCTGAAGTATTCCCTGTGTTATTCCCAGAGGACCTGCCTTTAGGGCAATTCCCATGTCCTGCAGGGCAGAAGGGGTGACATTGCTCAGCCAGGTGTCCCCTGACTGCCTTAAAATAAGGACTTGAACGGGGGACAACAGAACTCCTTGGTCACATCAGAGGTCAAGGCACTGAAAAGTTCATTACCAGCCCACAGGCACACGGTGAGTCACTAAGGAATCCAAAATTCTGTGTTTGAACCCTTGAGATTTGCCTTTCATCTGCCATGTACATATGGATCCATTTCCTCTCCCATAGAACTAAAAGCCAGCTAATGCATGGAGACAGCAGAAAAAGCTATATGGAATATTATAAGCAGATTTAGATGATCAGAGGACAGTTCTGTACTTTTATATGGTTATTTTTTCAGGCCCCAAATCAAAAGAGAGATAACTTTTTACTAAATAGAGCTTACAGGCAGATCTGCCTTCATCTTGCCATCCTACACTCCCAACCCAGAGCTTTGTTGAAAATCTTTGGTGAGTATTTTGGGTAGCAAATGTCTGGTGAGGAGACGTTCTGAGCGTGTCAATTGTAGGAATTTTTCTCACATGCCTTAAAAAATAAAAAAAAATAAAAAAAAATGACATCCCTCTCATGTTTCAGAATCTCACATCTGCGAGGGGGTTTATTTTTTGAATGCAAGAATGAAACACAACCTCCTGTGTGAAGATGTGGGGTTTGATCCTTCCTTCCTCTTTGGTCCTTCTCAGTGTCCCTGCCTGACACTTGTCATTCTCATTCCTCTCCATCCCTTCCCCTCCCCCCTGCCACTGGCAGCTTTTACAAGTCGTGTCAATACTAATTTTCCTTTTCCAGAGTAAGTTGGTTAATCAGACCTTTGAAAGAAAACTTTCAGCTGGATATTTGTATGCAGCCCCTCGACAGAAATGCAGATTTAAGGAGACAGCCATATGCAAGCATGAAGGGAGCAGATGTTGTACAATCAAGGGTAATTTAAAAGAGGGGGGGGGAAGGTGATAGAGGGACAACATGAATCCAAAGTCAAGAATTTTTTTGTTGTTGTTGTTGATGCAAACACAAAAATGATGTTTTACTTCACACCTTCAAGTCCCCTGGTGGAAACACTGCTTGCCTTCTGGGTCACTGCCACCAAATGCCACCCCTCTCTTTCCAGATGTTGTCATTTCAGAGCTGTGCTGTTGTTTCTTGCACTTAACAGAGAATTCATCCTGCACGTTTTTCATCTTCCAGCCCTTTTGGAGGGTGGAGAATTCTCTGCTTTTGAGCTGTGATGTCTCCCAGCAAATGGAATGCAGAGAGATCACGTCACCACGTGCAGCAGAGGGAGCAAACAGGAGCCAACCGAGCTGTCATCTCCCATCCAGCCCACTGAACTCCTCTATTTGTTTTCTCCTCCCTCTGAAAAGCCTGAGCACCATCCATCACATCCTGGGAAAGACAGTCTCAGGGAGGATCCTGTGGGGAGGCTGAAGTGCTCCAGGACTCCCTGCAGGGAGCAGCCTCCTGCCACCAGCACCCACCAAACCCTGCTCTCCTCCAGGTGAAATGTTTGATGTGGTTAAACCCCAAACATCCCTGTCCTCATGTGAGGGCACAGGAAAATCAGAGAACCACGGCTTGGGTGTGAAGGGACCTTAAAGATCATCCCATTCCAACCCCCTGCCATGGGCAGGGATGTCACTCTCCAGGCCAGGCTGTTCAAAAAGGCAGAACCTACTGGACAATTGTTGTGTCTTAGTTGCCTTGGCTGGAAAATAGAGAGGACTAATTCCTGTGACACCTGTTGATCAGCAGGGCAGGATGAGGTGAGGGGCAGAGCTTTGGGTTGGCTCCACACCCAAAAAGTCAAGGCAGAAGCCAGGACTTTCTTCTCTACTCTTAGAGCTGTCAGCCTTTCACACCTCCGGAGATCAAATTTTGCCTTCGCTTCGTGTAAAAGAACCGAGAAAAGAAAATAAAAAGTAAAATTTTTTTTTTTTTTTGTAATTCAGTGCCATACTAATCAATTGTGACAGGACCTGGAGAATATTTTCACGGTGCCAATTACTTAAAGGGCAGAGATGCCACAGTGCCATTAAAGTAACAGCGCCGACAGCTCTCGAGGACGTCGTGGAACAAGGTACTAAATGTTGTTCAACTCGTTCAATGAAATAAAGTATTGGGTCATTAACCTTACCAATGTCAATGTGTTGTCACTATCAAATTCAACTAAATGAGTGTCCAAGGCAATAGTTAGGAGCACACTCTTCCCCACTGTGGAATGCATTAATACATTACCGGCTGCTAATAAAGGGAAACTGTGTGAGGAACTCGGAAAAGAGCTTTAAATGTGGATCAAAGGGAGAGGGTCAGCCTGGGTGGGACAACCAGGAACCCCAGAGGTATGGCTGGGTGCCCACAAACAGATTTATGCACTCACACGCACGCTCACTAGCCATGAAATGACTAAATAGAAAACTGATGAAAGCAAACTCCAGAGCTGCAAACGCGCATCAGGGGAGCAAATGTTTGCAAACTTCCTTCGGAACAGGGTTTCGTGTCTGTCCCTAAATATCTCTGGCAAGTTGCTTGTGAAACCTCTCAGGAAGAGTCACTTTTTTTTCTTTTTTTTTATTCTCTCTTAGAAAAAGTGCACCTGCATTGCTGAGGGGGGAGCTCTGTGTGGCTGTTCAAGGTCAGGTTGGACAGGGCTAGGAGCAACCTGGGCTAGTGGACACTTCCAGGGATTTAGCCATTGTTTACCACAGCAGATGTCCTTCAATGCTTGTAACCCTGTTTCAGTTTTCTAATGAAATGGAAGACAGAAAATACATAGATTTAAGATATGCAGAGGTGGAAAAAAACCACCAGGATACCGGGCACCACTGCCATTATTTCTGGGCCAATTTCTATTTCATAATTAATAACTTAAATGGGGTAATTTAAAATTGTTAATTCTTTTCACAGAGTCTGCACGAGCTCAGGTGATGTCAGACACGCTGTCACCAGGAAGGTTAAATACTCCTGGTAGTTGCTAATTACCTAATCACCATTACTATCTCATATTAATTCCACCCGAAGAACAGATTTCATTATGACTAACCCGAGTTATGAAAGAAGGAGCTGTAAGGAAACCCCCTGTTGTTTGCATTCATTTAAAGGAGACAAAAAAAAAGCCCCTAATCTGGGCATTTCTGCCCAGCATTAGGTAAATCCTGAAGAGCAGTGAGAGGATTTACAGGAGCATGTAGTAACAGGACAAAGGGGAATGGATTCAGACTGACAAAGAGCAGGTTTAGATGGGATATTGGGAAGAAATTCCTCCCTGTGAGGGTGGGCAGGCCCTGGCACAGGTTGCCCAGAGAAGCTGTGGCTGCCCCATTCCTGGAAATGCCCCAGGTCAGACTGGACAGGGCTTGGAGCAACCTGAGCTAGTGGAAAGTGTCCCTGCTCATGGCAGGGGGGGTGGAAGGGGATGAGCTTTCAGGTCCCTTCCAGCCCAAAGCATTCCATGATTCTGTGATCCCACTCCTGGTGGTGTGTGGGATCTCTGCCCCAGAATCCACTCAGTGCACACACACAATCACCTTCTTGCCGCTCTGGGCCCTCCCAGCACAAGCACAGAGGGGTTTAGCCTTGATTGGGTGTCACTTCAGTCTTCTAAATGCATATTTTATTGATTAGTTTGAGAATACCCTTGAAGATAATCCCTTGGATCCCTGGCCAGTGTGGAAAGGGGACTGAGTGCATCTTGTTTGCCTCATTAGGCTCCTGTTCTCCTCCGCCCATGGTGAATTCCCACTGTTCCAACTGCCTCTTAATCATCCCCCTGACAACATCAGAGCCGGCTGATAAAATCCTTGGTGCTGACTTAGCTCTGTCCTCTATGTGGCCAAATCAGGCATTGGCCCCATCTTTGGTGGGCCCAGAGTTGCAGAAATAGAAAGATAAATCTTGAAAAAGACCTTTAAGATCATGAACTCCAACTGTCAGCCCAGCACATCACGTTCGCCACTGAACCGTGTCCCCAAGTGCCTCATCCACACATTTTTGGAACCCTTCCAGGGATGGTGACCCCACCACTGCCCTGGGCAGCCTGTTCCAATGCTTGACAACCCTTTCCACGAGGAATTTTTTCCTAATGCCAAATCCAAACCTCCCCTGGAGCAACTTGAGACCAAAAATGATGACATTTGAAGGGGAGGGAGACAATTGCTGTCCAAAACAGAGCCGCTGTTTTATCACCTACAAACCCCCAAAGAGGTCTTGTGGTGGGAGAGTTCTTGGGGCAAGCAGGTTCGTGTCTCATGGCACTCATCTGGGGTGGGAATCAGCTCCAGGCAGTGAGTTTGGAGTGTCCCCTTCCTCTCACCCCGTGCTGAGGAGTGGCAGATGTGTCAACTCCACATTTCCCTCTATTAGAGAGCTGGCAGGAGCACTTCCAAGGCAGGGAGATTTTATGGCTGTTTTTAGTGCTGTGCTATTAATCTTTACATTTGATTCAAACTGTGTATTAGGGGATGGCAGCTACATAGTTGCAACCTTTTGAAATGCTAATTGTCAAACCAAAGTTTAGAAAGACTCTTTCAAAGCAAAGTTGCCATTATTTGTAGGCTGTGCTCTAAATGCAACAGCTCAATTATCTGGAGTGTCACACTCCTGACACCTTTGCTGATCCATAAAAACAAGGGAGATTAAAGAGTTTTCTGGAGTAGAATCTCATTTTTATGCTCAAGGTTATTTGCTGAATTATGCATTGTGGCCAATCCAAAGCCAGTTTAATTATCAGGAATATCTATATATATATTTGTGGTTACCTACAGCACCCCAATGGAGGGACAGCATGAAGTTTGTAGAAACACCTCCATTATTTTCATGGACTTTTCTGAGCCGAAATTTTGTTTTTAGGGCCAAAGAACAGGAGCACTGGTGACTCTTTCAGATTTTTGACTGTCTTTTTAGAGAAAGCAAAGGATCTCCTTTATTGTTGCCTTGATTTTCTCTGCTGTTGGTGCCCAGAACAGACCATCAGTTTCTTAGAGGGATAGACACTGAGAGTTATGTAGAAGATAAAAGAGAAAGCACGAAAATGCACTTTTGGGAGGAATTTGCATTTGCAGCTTAACATCCTGAGAAGCTGGGCCTGCTGTATCTCCCCAGAGCAGAGGAAGATACCATCACTCCCAGAGTGGAATGAGTTTTCCTGGTCCTGCACTAGAAACTGCTGCTCCCTGAGAATGACCATGGACAGCTCCAGCCACAGCTCAGCCTTCAGTGCTTCCTCTGGACAAGTAGTGCCAGGATAAATGGGAATACTTATCAGGGAATGTGAAGAGGAAAAGGGATATCTAAAAAAAAAAAAAAATATATATATATATATATAAAAAAAACACTGCCCAGGGCCTGAGTGCTGCTTAAATCCCACTTGTATCAAGAGTGTGATATCAAATATTAACTGACAGTATCCTCTGTTAGTAAAATTTACTCATGAGTAACCTGACTGCTGCTGCTGCCATCAGCTCTGAGATACCAAAGAGAGACTCAGCCTAGTGCTAAGCTGGACCTCAGTGCTGACAGACACTTTGCAGGGTGTTCCCTGCCTTCCTGACCACTCAATGACTCAGATAAAACTATGACATTCTTATTCTACTTTTGACTTTCACCCCAGAATTTCAGCTGAGTAGCAGCCAGGTGAATCATAACTTAATTTTACTTATTCCCCACAAGAACACAGTGTGTTGTCCTACTGCAAAGGAACACGGCAGGCAAGAGCTGGAGCATATGCAAGGTGAAAAACTGCATTTTGGTCACATTCAGGGAACCACGTTACACTCTAGAGCATCTGAAAACTCAAAAGCAATTAAAGGTCATGAGCCACATCAGCGATCACTTTGCTCACGCTTCAGTTCACCCAGAATTTATGAGTTGTATTTTTACTGGATGGTGCTCAGGACATAATTTTTCAGGATTATGGGCTGTTTCATTTTTTTTTGGTGTCCCTTTAGCGACGAGGGGGTTGCACTTATGGCCGTGACCCCTTCTGAATGCAGGGCCTTCTACCATTCCCCTTGCAGGGATTTTATCTGCATGGCAGAGCCCCTTTCACCCCCAAAGCATCACAGACCACTGAGAAAAAGATTCCTTCATTGTGCCAGGCCACAGACTGGGTGCTGAGGCGGACTCTGCCGCTCTCTGAAAGCACCTGGGGGAGCCAGTGGGGGTGCAACCACTGTTTGTACCTGTGGGAGTCAGGCAACAGACCCTGAGGGAGAACCACTGAATAAAACTGACTGTAAGGAAGTGGCTGCAGGAGGTGAACACCCCAAAAAAACTCATCTGCCATCCCAGAAATCAGCACTGCTCAGGCAGCACTTCCGCTGAAGGTACCACATACGTGTCCTGGTGCTCCATCAATGTCAGCAGAAGCTCGGTGGGTAAGAGCAGAGTAGTTAAGCATCAAGATTATTAATTAAGGGGTTAATGTGCCTGGCTGAACTTTTGCCTCCGTTTACTAAGAGGGTTGGAGGTGCCAGGACTGATGATGTGATGAAATGGACGTGCTGGGGTACAGTCAGAGGACTCCCTCCCCAGCTGGGTTGTCCCTGTTCCAAGAGACCTTCCCCCTCTCCCAGGGCTGGAAGGTGGGACCCGGCTCTGCAGCCAAGCCCGACACAAATCCAGCCCTTGCACATGAAACAGAGAAGTTCAAACACAAGCCCAACTTTGTTGCTTCTCAGTAGCTCTCCAGCTGAATAAAGACTCAGCTACATCTTTATTGGCCTTTATCATCAATAGTTCTTTCCTTAACCGTGTCTTTAAGGTGGTTTTATCCTACTTGAAAAACGACCAAAGGTGTCTCTCTCTCTCCAGCTCTTCTCCGAATCCCTCCTCTGAAGCTCCCAAACAAGGCCAAATGTCAGCATCAGCTTTCAGCTCTAACTAACTCTGTGCTACAGCCTGTTCCCTCTGCTTCCCCCGTTCCTGACACCCCGACACCCACACCGGAGCGCCCCACGGGGGGAGCTGGTGGCGATTTCCACGTCCCAGCCAGCCCTGCTCAAAGTCACCTCTGACAAAGAGACAAGGAAGGAGAGCCAGGAGCAAGGTGGAATTTAAAGCTCCTCAGGTTTCAAAGGAAATCATAACAATTTCATGGGGAGCTTGGGAGCTCCGAGCGTAGTGCAGGGCTGCGATTTCTAAGGAGAGCTTAAAGTTTTCACCCAGCTGCACAGAGGATTAGCAAACTGTCTCCCCTCTCTGTTTTAAAATGCATAAACAGAGCTGAGAGGTAACACTGAACAGCTTCAAGATTGCCAAGTAATGCTATAAATCAGTTCTGTGAGAGTTAAGGGCTTGAGCCTCTGGCATATATAATTTTATATATAAAAAAATAATAAAACACGCGAATGCTCTTCTGGAGCCAAGGCAACAGAAGGACGTCAACTGGGGATGTACAGTAGGGCTTGGAGTGCCAAGTTGAACTCATCTGATACGAATCACCTGCTCCAAAGACCCAATCAAGGCTCAGGATGCCCCTCTGAAACACCACAGAGCTTCGAGATCCAATCGAGGCCCCGAACACCCTTTGGAAGCTCCACTGAGATGCTCCTTGTTCAGGGAAAGGTGATCCAAGCCCAGCAGGACTTGGCAGTGTCAGAGCAAGGGAAAGCTGAGACACCTCCTTGTGGTTTGGAGTCTTTCCATGCTGGATTACCTCTAGCAAGGAGCATTAGTTTCAAATTAAACCACAGCCTGGATTGAACCTCTCCCACCCTCTCTGGGCACGACCCCCAGGATGGAGCTGGAGTTCCCAATTTTGGCACCCATTGCCTCAACGAGTTCAGGCCGGGATACAGCTGCAGCCTGGAGTTCCTGCTGTGTTCCAGTGCATTTAACACCTCCTAAACATGGATAAATGGCAGCCCAGGTGCATGGCTGCGCTTTGCAAGCAAAGTGCTTTCATATTTCTTTTCTAACTGTGCCCGAAAGAAAACCGATCTGTGCAAAGCCACTCTCGATGTCCATGTGCTCCCATAGCCCTGGTAATGAATTCCCTGGCATCTAACCTGCCTAGGAGCAGGGACAAACTGCAGCTGTGTCCCTTGGATGAGATTATTTGGGATGCACTTGATAATGTGACCTTTGGCTGGTGAAAGAATATCTAAAAAAAACCCTCAATTTTTGGGGGGGGAAAATGAGCCATTTGAGCACAGGCTGAGATCTTTGTTCCAAACCATCATCTCTCTGCTGGCAAACCCAGTGTGAAACACGACTGGGCAGCTGAGCAACTGCTGCTGTCCAGAGCTGCAAAACTCTGTGTTACTCTTTTGTAACTTAAAGCTCATTGCCTGAGGATGCACAGTAGGTGCTTAGGGAAAATCCAGCAGTGAAACTTTCTTTTCCAGCTGTGGGCTCTGGTCACTGTGAAAACCCATGGCAGGACCACAGGATGTGGCTCTGACCTCCTGGCCCAGCACCAGGTTTGTGAGAGGGCACTGGCACACTTAAAATCATAGAATGGTTGGGTTGGAAAAGACCTTAAAGCTCATCTCGTTCCACCCCTGCCACGGGCAGGGACACCTTCCACTACCCCAGGTTGCTCCAAGCCCCGTCCAACCTGCCCTT
>JAYRBT010000075.1:5063118-5074682 GCA_036023395.1 Myiotriccus ornatus
GGGGCAGCCACAGCTTCTCTGGGCAACCTGTGCCAGGGCCTCCCCACCCTCACAGGGAGGAATTTCTTCCTAATATCCAATTTAAAGCTACTCTATTTCAGTTTGAAGCCACTGCCCTTTGTCCTGCCACTCCAGGCCCTCCTAAAGTCTCTCTCCATCTTTCTTGTAGTTCCTTCAAGTACTGAAAGGCCACCATGAGGTCACCTTAAAGCCTTCTCTTCTCCAGGCTGAACAATCCCAATTCTCCAGCCTTTCCTCCCAGCAGAGCTGCTCCATCCCTCTGATCATCTTGTGCCTCCTCTGGACTCTCTCCAGCAGCTCCACATCCTTCCTGTGCTGGTTCCCCAGAGCTGGAGGCAGCTCTCCATGGGGGAATTCTCACCTGAGGGGTCAGAGGGGGAGAATCCCCCCCTTACCCTGCTGTGGGATCAGCCCAGGGCAGGATGTTTCTGGACTGTGTCACATCCAGCCTCTCCCCCATCAGCCCCCCAAGTCCTTCTCTCAGCAAACACTAATCAAGAGCCCTGAGGGGCTCAGGAATCCCACACACATCCCTCCCCTGGCCTTGTGGAGCTATCTGATACCTCAGCACCTCCTCTGCAAAGTGCTCTTCAAGAGCCTCGCACTTAATACAGTGGTAGATGAAAAGCTATAACAAAAGTGATAATAAAACAGCCCATGGAAAATCGGGGGACAAAAGGAACAAAACATTTAGAAATGAAGCTCGTGGCAGAAAGAAGCCTAAGGAGCTGTTCTGATGCTTTAAGATCTAATCCATCACCTTTTCTTCTTGCTGGCCTCTTAAATTTTTCATTAATTTTGTTTTTTAACAGGGCAATTTCATAAAAACAGATTTGGCGCTTTGACGTTGCATTAAGTGCCGTGGGGAAAAGCAGATAAAAGGCAATAATACAACTAATGGAAATAAACTTTACAGCATTAACTGGTCAGGAGCACAGACAACCACCAACTGGTTGGTAAATGATGTAATATTTTTATTTTTTTAGTTGGGTTTTGTTGGTGTTTTTTTTAATCTCTGGTGTATTGCGTCAATGCATAAAACTCAGAGGTGAGGACACAGGTTTGCAGGGAACAGATAAAGTCAAAATGAGTCATTTCAGAACAGCAAGATGATAGCAAAGATGTATGCAGCAACCCTCCTGATTTACTTCTCCTGCTAAAGAAAGTGCCAGATGCTGCTCCCATTTCGATTGGTATCTGGAGCTCTGGAGAGATTGTGCCTATCACAACACGGCGTGCAGAGACACCCAGGCCTGCAGAACAAAATCCACTCCTTCGATAAGGAGAGTAAACCAAAAAGGAAAATCCCACTTTGGATTTATTGGGTCACATTTCCGGATTTACGCGGGTCATTTTTATCGACTCGGGTGCATTTTCACCTACTGGCTGGAGAGAGAGGATTTTCTCCCTGTACCTGTTCAGCAGAAGGAGAGCAGAGAGGTTAATCTGAGGGAGCCCAAAAGAGGAAGCCTGGGGGGTTCAGCCACCTGAGGTCACTTCATGAGACAGAGATATGTGTTCCCTGTCCCTTTCCCTCAACACAGCCATCCTTTTCCTGCCTCTGTTGTCAAACACACACCGGGAAATAAAATATACATTAATTATCAACGGTTCAAACAGAGTTACTGTTAATTAGCAGGTATGTAGAGCTTTGGCTATCAAAGTGCTTTCTCATATGAAATGATTAAACCTTGCAGTGTTTTCCCTGTGATGAATTAGTAGGTTGTTATCCTGCAGAGGGGCGGGGACAGATGAAATGGGACACAG
Organism: Myiotriccus ornatus; assembly: GCA_036023395.1. Lineage (NCBI taxonomy): Eukaryota > Metazoa > Chordata > Aves > Passeriformes > Tyrannidae > Myiotriccus > Myiotriccus ornatus. The sequence continues at coordinate 5,064,907 of JAYRBT010000075.1, forward strand.
AGGAGGGTGATTTCCACACTCCTGACTTTCATTGGGAAACAAACCACCATCATCCTGTGCTGCAACAGAGCTGAGGGCTGGGATGACCTCACCATCTGTGTGTCTGTCCCTCTGCCTGTCCTCCCCCCCAGCAGTGGCTCCAACATCCAGCCGTGAAAGGAATTCAGAAAGTGGGAGGAAAGGAAAAGCATCCGCTTTGTCAGGGATAGATTTGATATCAAACTCCACGACTTCAAGAGTCAACTTGCTCTGTTCCAGCAGGGCTGTCAGCAGTGGACAGTCAGCTCAACCAAGGAAAAGCAAGGCAACGCCTTCTTTTGCCTCATATCTCATGATGAACAACAACCTGACAGGAGAAACAAGCCCTGATTAAGACAGGATTGTTTTTTGGGATAAGCCAGTAATGAAGTATGAAAGAAATCGAAGACTTGCTGCTCGCACTTATTAGCACAGTTCCAGATGTCTTGTAGTTATTTTTTCAACCACAACAGATAACAGGGTGTTTTGCTGGCCTGTTGAACCCACTCTGTAATTTCCCCCATAAGACATTTGTTATTTGCCCTCTCACAGAGCTGTCCCCCCTCCCAGGTAAACGATGCTGCTGGACTGGAAACGAGCTTAACCAGCACCAAGTTCTTCACAGAGGAGGGATGAAAATGGTTGGGTATTTTTCCCAGTGTAGGGTAGTTTGCAGTAAAGGGGCCTGGGGCTGTCTGAGGGACCATCTGCCTGCCTCAGGCCAGGGGTTGGGCTGCTCAAGGGCACCCGGGAACACGCACACGTGTAGGACAGGGAGCAGAGACACAGCACAGGGAGCCAAGGAAAGTGAGGCCCAAGGGTTTATCCTAACAGAGTCCATCAGTGGGACCTCCTCTCCAGCTGGTAAGCTCCACAGGGCCAGCTCAGAGCCCCACTGGCATCACTGAGCCATGCTGAACCTCGTGTGGCATCACCGAGACCCGAACGGAACACGTCACAGTCAGTCATCACAAATAATTATTCAAGGGTGCCCCAGGCTATAACAATGGTTTTAAATACAGAACAGCAAGCAGGGTTAGAGTCTGTGCAACTTAGTTTGTCATTTCCTTCAGCTCTTCTCTTTAAAAATGGATCTCTGTGCTCACAGGGGTTCCCAGGCTGCCTGTGCAGGCGGCGATGCTTGGCTACACTCAGATTGAGGTCACCAGAGGCTTTCCTTCCCCAGACCCTTTGGATATCCACACTGGGGCAATGTCACCATGCTGGGAGGGATGGAAAATCCCCTCCCAAGTTGCTGTGGGGTTATATCCTGCAGCATTCCCAGCCCCAGCATGCACAGAGCCCACAACACCCAGGGATCCTGGCTCCACATGCTGCCAGACCCCCTGGACTCGAGCTCAGCAGAGCCAAACCCAGCTCTTTGCTTCCCACTATTTCCATGCTCTCTCCTTCCCTCCCAAAAGCTGCCTGTGGGACAGAGGATGAGAAAGTCTTGGAAGCCCTAAAAGCTCTGCATTGCTTTCCTGCCCTGATCAGCCCATCCTCACCCAGAGGGAGGGCAGGAAGGGATCTGGGCTGCATGATTGTACAAAACTATTTGAAACGGAAGAATTCAATAAGGAATCACTTCCTGGTTAACAGGATCATCATGTCACTCTGCAGCTAACTCCTTGGCTTTGCAAGAGGCTGGCCTGGAGTCCCTTTCCAGGAAAAACAGCAACAGCACCACAGAACCCTCCCCAGTGATGGAACTTGTCCCTCCTCCCTTCCCCTCCTCTGTGGTCCCCTGACTACAACTTCAGTCATTAGCTGTCGAATTAGTCCTGGATTCAATCTGCAGCAATGCTTATTTAGGCCTGCAGGCAATTCCCTCACCTTTTAAATGCTACTGGGGAGTGCTTAGAATTCTTTTTTTTTTTTTTTTTTTAAATAAAACCAATTTCAGTTAATTTAATTATACTGGAATTTAATGTTTAAAAGCCATCAGCTTAATAAGTACCAGGGATCTGTATCATTGTTATCAGCATCTTTGAAAACTGCTGAACAATGTCTGTGCCATTTAGAGGATGCAGAGATGGAGTTGGGAGATAGCTCTGTTCTGCTCCCTCCTCTCCCAATCCCAGAGGCACTTCCAGGCTCTCCAGTTCCCATCTCTCAGGCCGGTTCCTACATCCCAGAGGCAGCTCTGCCCTGTGGAGCGCAGACATTTGCACCCACCTGCTCCCACATTGCCTCTGTTCAACGCTCAGACCAACATCACAGCTCTAAAGGTCAGCCAAACCCAGTGACATTTTAATTTATTTCGAGTCAAAGGTGTCTTGAACTATCATGTCTGAGCTTAATCTTGCAACTAGGGGCAAAGGCAGGATGTGCCCCGGGAGTAAACCATGTGTGCACCACAGCAGTTGGCACCAGGCCGTGCCAAAATCCCTCCAAATCCTTTACCTGCCTTCCAGACTCCTGTGGGATGTGTTGTCCTTTGTATTTGTGGATCAAGATCACCTCTCTAACCCTCTCTGACCCAGTGGCACCCCGTTCTCCCATCCCTGCTCGCCTTGCTCAGCAGTTTTTCCTTGGGAAAAGCAGGTCTGACTCTCCTGAGCGCTGAAGTTGGGAATGCACAACTCCTGACTGGCCAGAGCAGTTTGGGAACAGCCAGTTCTAGTGGATAAATGGCTCTTCCCAACCCCCTGCACCTGGAAAAGGGGTGGGGAAGCAAGGAGTCCAGAATTGGGATAATTCCAGGGAAAAACAGACTCTTCCCAGCCTTCAAGCCCTTTCAGGGACAGGTTTGAGCTTTGCTAAAGCCGAATTCCCTCCCCTCTGAACACACACACACACAAATCCTCCCACTCCCTGGTTGGAGGGTTTTCCTCCTGCTTTGCCAAAGTGTAAATCACTGCACAAGGTGCAAGGCAGAGCCCAGCTCAGCTCTGGAGTCTGGGAAGAGCCCCAGTGCACAAATGGCTCTGCTGAGAATAACAAATTATCATCTTATCTCCACTGATGCTGCATTTTATTGCTTCTTAATATTTTTCCTGGGCTGTCCATGGCCTTTTATCATTTCTCCTGCACTTGATCACAGCTTTATGGCCTGCTGTTCCCTCCCCAGTTTTTTTACCCCCTGTCTTATTGGTCTCTATTTCTCTCTTCCAAACAAAGGCTTTTTTTGCAGCCACCTCATCCAGGCTGGCTGCAGATATTCCTCAAGGTTCACTTGTTTTCTGCATTGTTATTTGCAATTTATCTGATTCCAAAACCTGACATTATTCTTGGCTGTGATATACAGTTTGCCTGGCTGTTGCTAACCATGTGCAAAGCACATTATTCTGCATTGACAAATTTTATTTATTTATTTAGCTGCCTCCCAGGTTTGGAGCAGCATTCGCTGAATTACGGATTTTTGATGTCTGCAAATCATAACCCCATCACGCAGATAAGACAGGATTCATTACTGCAAGCCCTGCCATCACATGGAAGAATTTAGGTCAAACTGCTTTGTCCTTGGACAGCATCCCTGGAGCTCAAACTCAGTGCATCTTCCTTTAGTGCACGTCCTGTCTGGCCCCTGAGGAAGCAATGACATCACTGATTTTAACTGGAAACCAGGAGCAAAACTTTGGGCTGCCCTGGATGTGAAAGCAGAGCAAGTTGAGCCATGAGCACATCCCCTGGAGGTGATATCAGAGCTTCCATCCCCTGAGGTGCAGGTGGGAAAGCAGCCCAGAGGTGGGTAGTGAATCCAGGTCATGGATACTGTCACTGAGGACACAGCACTATCAGAGCACAGAAATGCTGCAGCTTCACTTCCCTGGGCCTTCATTCCCTGCCAGCAAGATCCTGGACTCATAAAAGGATTCAGGAGAGTAAAAACAAACATAAGGGTTTGGAGGGATTCTACCTCACCTCAGGCACTTAAATGGGATTCCAGGGTAGAAATCCAATGGCTGATAGCAGTCATCAGAAAGGCACCTCTGGAAGCTCTTGGGCTGCAGATGGGCTGAATTCCCTTCTGGAAGCGTTCCCCTGTTTCTCCTATGGACAACTCTGCTCCCAGTTCAGCTGCCTCTGACAAAGCAGGAAAATCCCATGGCAGGATGTCCGTGGGGGACCCATCCCAGAGCTCCATGTCCTTCCTCATGTGAACTCCCACAAGAGGAACAGTCTCGAGGTAACACACACTCAGCCCGGGGCTGCTCCCAGGGATCTGGGACCACAGGCCACCCACTTAACCCAAGCCCTCCATCCTTCCCACAGGACACACACCACAACCTTCTCCTGCCACCTGTGTCCCACTGGATGTCACTTGCTCTGTGCCAGCACAACGTGGTGGGACATGTCCCTGTCCAGAGTCCTGCACCCCAATTCCCTAATCACACAGCAGGAGAGCACTCCAGGATTCCTTTTTATGCAGAGCTCCCGGATCCAAATCAACAACAACGGGGTTTATAGAGACAAAAGAGACACAGAGGAACATCCACAAGCCTGTTACCTCCTGATAGGTGGCAAAGCAACATCCCCCCTCCTTGGCCCTCTCCAGCTAAGGGAAGTTTGGACAAATCCAGCTGCCATTGATCGAGCGCATGATGGGTCTGTGGGATTATTGACAAAGTGCTCTGTAATCACCCTGCTGTAACAAGAAAGGCAACGAGACAGGCCTGAGGAATGGGGAGCAGATCAGGGGTTTGTCACATATTAAAGACCCAATCACCAGGGCTGCACGCCCGATTAGAGGCAATAAGGACGAGCAGCAGGGGCTGTGGCCACGCTCCTCACAAGGGTGGGCAGGCAGGGGGTTTTGCTCTGCCCTTGGCTCCAGGAGCTCCCAGAGGGGAGAAATGGTTTTTCCTTCAGAGCCTTCCCTTGGTGGGTCTGGTCTGAGGGAGCACTGGCACCCTGCTAGGGGGAGATTTTGTTCACACTGTCACAGAATGTGATGGGTTGGAAGGGAGCTTAAAGCTCATCCAGTCCCACCCCCTGCCATGGGCAGGGACACCTTCCACTAGCCCAGGTTGTTCCAAATCCCATCCAACCTGGACACTTGCAGGGATGGGGCAACCACAGTTTCTCTGAGCAACCTGTGCCAGGGTCTCCCCACTCTCACAGGGAAGAATTCCTTTCCAGTATCCCACCTAATCCTGCCCTCTGGCAGTGGGAAACCATTCCCCCTTGTCCTGTCACCCCATGCTCTTGCAAATAGTCTATGTTGGGACACAGTGGGAACAGTGGGCACAGGCAGATGAAATCCCTGTGCATTTGGAGATGACCAGGAGCTGTGTCAGCCTGTCACTGAGCCCTAAGTCTGGGCAGAATCACTAGTTTGGGTTAACTGTGCCAACACAGCCTCCAGAGCAGAACACTTGCAGAGAAGGCAGATTAAGCTTCTGCTTCCCTATAAAATACTGTGTCAATATACTCACAATAACCTGCTCAGATGCAGAAACTACATAAATTATGGAGAGGCAGCAGATCACCGATCACTTATGTCTCTGAAAACAGCAAACAACTGCCATCAGTTCTGCACCACTGGCAAAGGGTGAAATGTTTGCTCACTGCCAAAGGACCATCATCCTGCATGGCCCAGAGCCCTTCCCAATGCCCAGCTCCCAGCCTTGTCCTGGAGACAGTCCATTAATGTGCAGGATGTGCAATCTTCATTTCACAGAGACTAACAAAAAGCCATCAAATGGTAATAACTTCAACTTCCAGCTTGTGTTATATTTGAACTGGTGACCTTGAGGAGAAAGACATTATCGAACCCTCGGGCCACTTAGTCAGATATTAATAACAGATTTGTCTCCTCGTGTCCAGAGCTGTTGTGTGGAGGTACTGTTAAACAGCCAGGGAATTCTGTCCTGGAGAACCTGCATTGCAGGGATGAAGTAGCTCCCTTAACAGGGATGGAAAAGCCTTTTTTACTTAGAATTCAACCAACAGCACAAATTTAGATGATCACCAAGTACTATCGAGCATGAGGCAAGGCAAATAAATCCTAATGCAGCTGCTTAGTAAAGAAAGTGGCAAGAGAATTTGGTGGTAGTGTTGTAGTTTCCTTGGGCTGTATCACATATTTTACTCATTATGACCTTCAAAAGGGAAATTAGAAGACTAAAGGTTCTATTTGCAAGAGTGACTTCAAGCAGGGTCATGCTCTTTCTGCACCCTGTCCCATGCTGGATTCACTAGGATGGGTCCACGATACACTAACAAGTTGTTAGTGGGTTAGAAAATGCAAGAAAATTCAGTAGAGGGAAAGGATATAATTAATTTACACCAGCTAAAAACCTGCCTTAAAAATTAAGGAGTATGATTAGCAATTAGAAACCCTCTCTATCTTTCTCTAGCCGTTATAATAAGAGATGATTTTCATTTCTCAAGAAGATGAGTTGAGTTGGCTCTGAAACCACAAGGTAAGACTGTTCTGCAACCCACATACAACCCACACACAGATTTTTTGGTGAGAGATGAGAAACAACATAAGAGGGGAAAAAAAAATAAGCTCAAATGAACTTATATATAACTAACCCTAAATTCTTACATAACCACTTATAAGATACACTATTTTGGGGTGGTTTTTTTTTTGTTTTTTTGTCTTTTTTTTTTAACTCACAGAACCTGGGAAAGAACTGGAATGTCTCTTCTAAAGGCCAGTATGTGTTTTTTATACAGTATCCTGCATCCAGACCTCCAGAGGCAATCCATCACTGCTGGAACAGGCAAGGTTCAGGGTGAGACTGATGGGCAGGAAGCCCTGAGGGGCTCAGGCTGGGTATGGATACCAGGATCAGGATGGGAATAGGACACATAATGGGATCAGCTTGAGGACAGGATGGAGCGAGACAGGCACATCAGAAGGCTGCAAAAACATTGATGACTCCCGAGAACTCCCCAACCGTTTTATGTACTCTGGTTTAGAGATGCAAGAGCCTCGTCACAAATCTGCATTTCCAGTGACAGCCTTCTCACAGAAAATGTACTTAAAGCCAAGCCAAGCCAACAAATACAGTCGCTTCCCCTGGTTATGAACGATTTCACTTTACTGCTTCACGTGTATAAATCCAGAGCGCAGCCAGTCCTGCACGGGAAGGGGAAGAACAGTCATTCAAGAGTCTCAGAAGGAAGCTAATTGGTGTCTAACCCTAAATCATAAAAAGACCTGTAATTATACCGCTCAGAATTAACACAGAGGGCTTCTAAAAAAGTCCATTTTTTCAGTTAATTTACACCATTATAAGACCTGTCTCTTCTGAGCAATAAAAGCGGAGCTGTTCCGTTGCAGCTCCGCGTTATCCCGTTTGCTCAGACGCTGCTCAGCGCCAGCTGCATCCAGCACAAAAGCACTTTTCAATTTATTTTTATTGCTCCCCTCTAAAAGCATTCCATTACAGGAATATTACGCTGTATGAAGTTTCAAAGCACCACCGGCGGTTTATTTGCTTGTTTTGCCGGAGTGGAATAAACAGTGATTTGCTGTAGCTGTTATTACAACTCCGTGGGTGCGACGCTGCCTCCAAGGGTCAGTGCCTGTTTGCTCAGTGCACCCCGTTTTTTTTAATTCCCCAAGGGGTTTCAGATGCAAACTGGGTTGGAACTTCGCTTTTGGCATTACCAGGTTGCAGGGGGGGTGGGTTTTAGGACGTGGGATGAGATTCTTAAGGAAAAGCGAGAGAAGGTCTAGCAGGGAGCTGAGGAGCAAAATATTCTGACCAAAATGAATTTTTGCTGTTTAAAAGGAAAAAAAACCAAAAAACCAACAACTTGTTTCCATAAAAGTATAGGAAAAAGTATCAGTTGAAGATCTGAACTGGTCAAAATCAGGTCAGAACCAGCGTGTGTCCCTTGAGCAAGAGGCATCCTGGTGTCAGGACAAGGGGGAATGGCTTCCCGCTGCCAGAGGGCAGGATTAGGTGGGATATTTGGAAGGAATTCTTCCCTGTGAGGGTGGGGAGGCACAGGTTGCCCAGAGAAGCTGTGGCTGTCCCAACCCTGGAAGTGTCCAAGGCCAGCTTGGACGGGGCTTGGAGCACCCTGGGCTAGTGGAAGGTGTCCCTGCCTGTGGAAGGGGTGGGACTGGATGAGCTTTAAGGTCCCTTCCAACCCAAACCATTCCACCATTCTGTGACTCTTGGATTAAGATCCATCTCTCCTGCCATTATCTGTCTGAACAGTCGGTGTGGAACAGCCCCCCAGGAGCTCAACCCCCTCAGCTCAGTCCTGGGGTGTCACCAAGGAGGGACACCGGCACCGTGGCACCCACTGCCCCCAGCCCTCCCCAGATTCTAAACCGGACTGGCCCTGAGTGAAGCCTCACTCAGAGGGTTGGATTTTAATTCTTCAGCTTGAGAAGTGCTGAACAAAGTGCTCAGATAATGAGATAATTCTCTTTATGTTGTTACTCCACAAAATAGCCCCTTTCTGACCTGGCTGTGACTCGTGGTCTCACTCCCAAGGTAAGGGAGGTTTAGTGCAGCTTGCAAATAAACCCACATATTTTAACCATTTTTTTAATAGCATCTGAGCCTTAAATAAACCAGCAAACTTGGACAGAAGTTGCAAAACTGTATTCTTAACCCAATTTACAAGATGTCACTGGAATACCTAACCTGGTCGAGCACAATATATTCAACTATTAAACTTGGAGCCAAAGAAAATACATAAAAGAATTCTTTTTTAAAGCCCAGACTGGGGTTATTTCACCAAGTTACTACGTGAAGTACAGAATCAGAGCTCACATACTGTCCTTACCAAATTGGAAAGTTATTCTAAGAGTAATTGCTACCCAATAAAAAATAAAAATAAAAAAATATATACAGCCAGGTTCTTCTTTCCAAGTCTTTAAATTCCTCCATGAACTAATCTTTTCCCTGCGGTGTTGGACTCAACAATTTGATATTTTATTGCTTTTAGGGTCAGAAATTCACTCACTATATTACGGACTCAAGGAAAAAAAAAAATGGAAGAAAAGATTTGTGTCTTTTTTGGACAGTAAAGCCAACAAATCTCTTGCACTGCTTGCTCAGAAAATACAATTAAGTAGACTGTAGTGGACTCTCTTGAAAGAAAATTGTCTGGATTGAGATGTGAAGAGCCTAAAAGCCAAACGTGTAAAAATCAATCCTTCCCAGTCCTTTGGGATATGAATGTTTGGGAAGAAGTTTGTTCTGATTTTCCTGTCTGTGTGTATATGTGTGTGTGTATAATTCTTAGAGCAATCAATATAAGTCCCTGAAATGAGAAATTGAAGCGATCCAAGCCTGAAACCCCTCGCAGATGAGGAGGGTTTGCTCAGGATTTCCAGGCTGGCTGTCAGATCTAATCCTCGGAGTGTCAGCCTGACAAACAGGACCTGAGATGCAGATTCCTTCAGCTGGGCTTAGCCTGCCCCCTTGCAGTGGGTCACTCTTCAGCAGTGGGGGACCTTCAGCACCTGGGACAGTGTTCTGTTGGATCCAGAGGGGTTTGGGGTGCCCCTCACTCAGAGCCACGGCCACCCCCGAGGGTGGTTCGGGTGGGGGGAGTCTGGGACCACCCCCAGTTTTGGCTGTTGATGGGTTAAATACCAGGAAAGCACCACTGAAACCATCTACAGATGGTGAGAGGTGGGCAAGTTGTTTACAGATGAAGGGTATAGAATGATGGGATCCCAGAATGGCTTGGGTTGGAGGGATCTAAGAGATCCTCCAGTGCCACCCCCTGCCATGGGCAGGGACACTTTCCACCAACCCAGGCTGCTCCAAGCCCCGTCCAACCTGGCCTTGGACACTTCCAGGGATCCAGGGGCAGCCACAGCTTCTCTG
>JAYRBT010000075.1:5084360-5122259 GCA_036023395.1 Myiotriccus ornatus
TGGTCATTAGAGACAGTTGATGGTCATTAGAGACAGCTGATGGTCATCAGAGCCTGCTGATGGTCACCTGAGCTCAGCAGCAGTAGGTTCAGGGGCTCCAAATGGAAACAGTGATGTCCTGCTGGGAGGATCCCATCCTTGCCCCCAGCTCTGTGCACATCTTGGTTCCAGTGGGGTGATGCAAGTGACAATATTGGCTCTGAGCAAAAGCCACATGGTGACTGAGGAGGGACAACCACCTCACTCCCAGCATTTCGGGTCGCACAGGGTGGCTGAAGGGTCCATGATCCATTGAGAGGTTGGTCACCCTGACTGCCACTGCTCTGTGGAGTGTGACTGTGCTCTGGTCACTCCCAACCCAGCTGCTGAGGGTGCCAAAAACATCTGCACTGCAGGAGATCTCCCGGGGCTCATGAGATGGATCAGAGGGAGACACAGGAGCTTGGCACAGAGGGGAGGACATGCCCCAGGCTCTGTGTTTTCAGAGCCTGGATCCCACATGCTCCCTTCTTACAAGCTAAACCATCTCCTGTATGGAATCTGGAGCCTGGTCCACATCACCCAAAAAGCCTGGATGTTTGTACCTTCTACTCATCACTGAACTGGATTGACTGAAGTGCTGACCCAGCTATGAAATGCTCCACATCCCATCATTTACCAGCCCTCACAAGCCACCTCACAGCATGAGAAATGCTGAGGAGAAGGAATATCTAAGATAAACAGCTGGTAATAAATTATCAGTAAAAAAACCCAAACAAAACCATATAGAAGAGATGGTGTAAAGAGATAGAGAGTAAACACAAAGAAGGTTAATTTTTATTTCCTTACAGAAAGGAATATAAAACATAACCAGGACTGGGACAGATCTAAAGAAAGGAAAGCAAAACATGAAGCTTGTTGGATTCAACAGAAAGATTCCTCTTTGGTCGAGCAGCTTTGAGCCAGACATGAAGATAAAGAAACCAGAACCTGAGCTGGGATAAAAACATGCACCAGATGCCAGATTTCTTCTGGTAGCTGCCGGGTGATGGGTCACTGGTGATGGATTGCAGAGGAGGAGCCAAGAGTGATAACAGAGGTCTCCTGGCCCAGGGCCAGCAGCTCTCTAGAATTTGGCTGTATTTAAACTCAGCCACCATTCGTGCAGTGACTGGGGTAACTTGTCTATGCCAGGCTGTTTATCAGGACAAAAAAAATCCTTGAATGGAAAAACACAATCTCTGTTACATGCTTGTGTGTAGCATTAATAATCTGTCAGGGAAGATGACAACATTCCTGATTAGAAAAAATGGAAAGGAGGAAGGTCTTGGGGTGGATTTATTCAGCTCTGTTAATCCAGACTTCCCACGGTTTGCTCAGTGTTCAGCCAATACGAAGCAAACTTCCCCTAACAGGTGGTGCCTGTGAATTAAAATGGGAGAGTGTGGGGGAACTGGCTGAAGATTCCTGTCCTCACTGGATAGATGCTGGAAACAATGTTAATGCACGTAAATATTGATGGAGCAGACAGAGAAATCAATCTGCAGACTCCTCACCGGCTGGAACAGGAGCTCCCTGGGAAGGAGCACCTGTGGAGGAACAGGGAGAGGGGGGGACGTGGTCCAAAAAAAAAAAGGGATGTAGACCAGGCAGGAGTTGGACAAAACATGGAAAAAAAGAGTGGAAGGAATTGCTCAGAGCTGGACTCCAGAGCTGAGATGTTGCTCTGGGATGTGTGGAGTGGAGACAAACATAAAATTCCAAGCAAACAGCTAAAATTAAATGTACACCTCTAACACACTCTTCATTAGCACAAAGCCATAAGAGCATCAGTTTCTGTCAACAGAACATTAAAACAAACTGAGCTCTGTGCTTATATTTACGTTCTGAAGGAAAACAAAGCTGTCTAAAAAGCTTTTAACTTCTCAAGTAAAACAGCTCCCAATTTCTGACCAGCTAATATAAATAATTCCAGCTCTGAATTTCCCCACAGAAAAACCCTCCTATTTTAAGCATTTCATTTTGCAAATAGGTTGTTTACTTCAATAAAAACTAGGGAGAAAGTAAAGAGTAAAGATTAGAATAGACATTTAAATTAAGCTATAACTATTTGGCATCCAATCTGTCCATAATAATAAGATGAGAATCTGCAGCTTCAGGAAATGTAGCATATACAGGAGCTGAGATTATGAGCCCTCCTGCTTCAGGTTATGAAATGATGGAGGTCAGGAAGCAATTTTCTTGCATATATTGCTGACAGGCTGGAGACATTGCAGGAATTTTTGCATATTTTTTGAAACATCAGTTATAAGTCACTGTCAAGAAGGAGAGCCCAGACAAGGCAGGTATTACTTTTTGTATAAATGAATTTCAAAAGAAGAGCTGGCTGCTCCAGCTCTCACTGTGACAAAAGTCCTACCACGGGACCGAACCCTGCCAAGTACAAACAGCAGCTCACTGAGTGACTGGATGCTCCCAGAGCAGCAGCAGATAGAAATGACCTGACATTCTACCCTATACCAGTACTGCCTGTTCTTCTACTCATTTGGGAATAATTTATACCAGCACTTCCAGTGATGATCTGAGGTGTTCCAGAGGTCCTGTGAGTGTTTGCCCCGTGGAAAAACCCTGACCCAGCCAGCACTGGGAGCATCCAGGACCATGGGGAGCAAGGAGAGGGACCCCAGGGTCGCACCCCCCGCAGAGAAAATATGAAATTAAACTGTACCACCATGATGTGTGTGTGTGGTGAGAGGAGAGAAATACATCTCTGCAAGAGAAGGAATAATGGTTTATAAAAATAAATCTCTCTTCAAAGTGAAGTGAGACATTCACAGCAGCCTCTTCAACATGACAAACAGCTCATAGAGCAAAACAAAGAGTAGATCTTTCGGTCTCATTGCCAAGACTGAATGTACTCTCCGAGCACTAAGAGGCACTTATGATTTATGCTTGTAAAAATCAATTGTATTCTATTGATTACCAAGATTAAGGTTAAAAAAAAAAAAAAAAAAGTAGTTTGGTTAAACCCAGGGAACTGTTTTATCTTCAGACCTGAAGTTGAACTGGAACACTGGCAGCCTCCAAGCTGCCAGGCAAATTGATCAGCAGAAAGGTGGGCAAGTGCTTTACATGCAGAGCTGAATATTTCATGTGGTGATATCAAAGGAGTGAACTTTGGGCTTGCACGGCTAAACTGACGTCAAGCAAATCACGAAGTCAAACCCGAGGTCGTTTATGACACAAGATGGCAGAGATTCACCCAGCTGTGTAGAGGGAGGGGAAAAGAAAAAGAAAGAAAAAGAGATTTTTGGCAGTTTTGGTTCGCATTTATAGTGTTTAAGCACTTAGAAGCCTGATTCGTAATTGGTGCCAGATGCTCTCCACACACATAGGAAAAGACAGCCTTTGTTCCCATAAATTAATATTCTATAAAAAGCCAGACAGTCAGAGGTTGTGGAAGTGAGGAGGAGGGTTTCCCTGGGTGATAAAGGTCACTGGAAATCGCGTGAGGACCGTGCAGAGGAGGTGGGATGGAGCCCTTGGTCCCTGCCCTGGGTGGGGTGGGCTGGCAGCAGCCCCCCACCCATGGAAGAGAATCCTGGGGCCACTGGGACTGTCCCCTGGGGGCTGTGGCTCTGTGGGGCAGAGCCACCCAGGTGCCACCACGTCACCGGAGCAGCTGTGCCCCGTGTGCATTTTGCTCCAAGGATTTGCCTCTTGTTGGTTGTTAACGTGGAAAGTTTAGTGTGGTACAAAAGACACGGCGGTGATCGGCCCCTGCTATCTAAATTAAATCTCCCTGCTGTAAAATTCCGGGTTTCTCACACAATTTCTCCTCCTGAAAGCGGCTTCTAATGTGGAGTCCCAAGAATGGGAGGAACTACAAGGTCACAGCATTCAGTGAGTGCAAAAAAAAAAGAAAAAAAAGCCCAGCAAAACAGGAGATTAAGTCTTAATTTCAGGGTAAAGTTCCATTTCTTTGAGATTACTCTGGGCTGTATGTATGCAATACCCTGGCTCAGTAATTAAAGGCAGAATGATTTATACAGCTGCAAGTTGTAGAGGAGATGTTGTTGCTGGGCTGGGTACAGTTGGCTCCAGCAGACCCAACTCAATTGGAACCCTTTGTCCCAGGGAGATGCTTTTTTGGCTCATCCTAGTGTCCTGGCCAAATTCCAGCACAGGGAATCTCCCTGCCCATCTCACTTCCAGCTGCCCCATCCCTGGAAGTGTCCAAGGCCAGGTTGGACGGGGCTTGGAGCAACCTGGGCTAGTGGAAGGTGCTCATGGCAGGGAGGTGGAATGAGAGGAACTTTAAGGCTCCCTCCAACCCAAACCATCCTCTGATTCTCTGGTTCTGTGATTTACGTGATTTATGTGATTGTGTGCAATGTTTTCTTTCTCTTTTTTTTTTGTGGAGCTGAGCATCGTGTCACGCTGAGGAACATTGCTGTGAAAGGAAGTGTGGCAGTCACAGCAATCCTGGGCTGGGTGAGGGATCCTGGCAGGAACAGCTGTCACATCCCACCCTGGAGGAGGCTGCTGGATCCGAGCAGATGCTGCCTCACACCCTGTTGCCTTTCACTGATGGGTGAAGAACTCCCTGGTGGGCACTCTGAGGGCACAGGGGGTACTTCATGACGAGGCACTTTAGAGAATCTACTAAATATTGCATGTGTACAAGGACTGGTAAAATTGAAATAAATTGCAAAGAACAGTTTCGTGTTTGGACATTTTCCAGGCTCAGAAACATATTTGCATAACATATTGGACATTTTTCACTTTGTATTTTGCATATGAAGTGTTTCTTGGTGCCGAGTTTGATATCATGGACATACCAGCCTGGTTCTTGTGTGAGGCTCACTGAAAAACCAAGATGAACTGAGCTACCCAGCAGTGGGGAAATTATCCGGTGGAAAAATGAATCATTCACTTCGAGCCAAAATAATAACACATCACTGATTTAATCCAGTGTGCCATCTACTGAACCAGGTACATCAACTAATGAACCCAGAGGATCCCCCAACGAGAGAAATGAATCCCCTGCTGGAAATGGTTGCACTGGCCCAAGGTGTTCTGCTCTTTGGCTTGGGATGGAAATTACAACCTCTTCTATATGAAAGCTGAAAGTTTAGCAAGGCTTTGAATGCTGATTGCATATTTAGATGGCAAGGAGGAACGCGCAGAGGCGTGGTGATGGAATTATGAAAGATTGCAAGGTCGTGAGGAAACCTGAAAATATTAAAACATATTTCCCCTGGGTACATGTTACTCCAAGGGGAAACCTCCATTTTCTTTACAAGTACTCCTGAATGTGATTGGAAAGTTAATACTGAGGACATCAGCCTGATTCCAGGGAAGTTGTTGATGCCCCATCCCTGGAAGTGTCCAAGGCCAGGATGGAAGGGGCTTGGAGCAACCTGGACTAATGGAAGTTGTCCCTGCCCGTGACAGGGGATGGGAGTGGATGGGTTTTAAGGTCCTTTCCAACCCAAACCACTCAGTGATTCTGCTTTTCCTGTTAGCTGTTGACCTCAGAAAGACTACATTTCAGTCCCAGCCCCTTTATTTTAAACATCACTATTTTAAATAATATTTCCTTTCAAAGTTTTTCCTAACCTGATCGAACTACTGTGCAGTCTGAACATCTGCTTTAACTTAAATGAGGGAACCTGATATTAAATGTCCCACAAACAGGTTTTAATGCAAAAAACCTACCTTCTAAATGTGTCTGGCTTGGGAGTAGGAGCTCTGCACACAGGTAGATAATGTACTGAGATATTTTTCCATCTCCCTTTCATTTACTTAGCAGCTCCACATCTCACCCTTCAAGTTGATTAACATCACCCGCTGAAGTTAATTAAAGTATATAGGATGTAATAAGACTAATATGTTTGAGTTCTATCAATCACAGAATCTGGTGAGTCAATATTTGAAATTAATATATCACAGAGGGGAAAATCCTCAACATGGAGCTGAAATTAAAGGAGGAGAGAGGGATTGCACAGCACAGGGTGCTTTGATGAGCACATTTTGGTGATAACAGGAGTGCAGTGCTGCATATGTCCTGTTCCCACACTCTGATCAACGTGGCCCGTGTTTAGAATCACTCAGAGACCACCTGGTGTATTTTTAGGATATCAAGGACTAGTCATAAAGCTGCAAACAAGCCTGTAACTCCGAGAGCCAAGGAAATCTGGGAGATTTAAGCCTTTGAAATTCCGTGCCAGGTGATATTTCTCGAGGAACAGGCACTTACTTCACCCCTCCCAGCAGCTGGCATCTCCCCACGTGCCAAAGCTCGTCTGGTGGTTCCCAGAGCAGAGAAGGGCCTGGCAAACAGTGTCCTGTGCTTCCCATCGTGCTGCTCAGGGGGCCTGAATTAAACCCAGTGTTTCTCCTCCTCTGCTCAGGTTCACCCCAGATCAACTGACCATGAAAACCTGGAAGAAAGCAGAGCAAGGAGACTGCAGATAGAGAACCAACCCTGCACAGACCCAGCGCTGGTTTTCGGTGCTCCACAGCCATCCCCTGTGTTTGGGGTGTTTTCAAACAGGGTCAGAAGGTAGTACTTGACTCCCAGTGAGCTTCCAGGACAGGCTGGGGCAGGGAAAGGGGAACAGCAGCCCTTGGAAAACTGTGGCCACCTCAGCTCCTGGCTCCACTGCAGATTCCTTTCAAAGGGCACATGAATTTTGCCTTTTGAAGACACAGCAACAAGACTTCTTTTGGCTGGCACAAGAAGCATCAAGAGGAGGGGAAGGAGGGAGGGAGGGACAGCCCTGGAAGCTCTGGAGACCTCAGGAGATGACTTTGGGAGTGCAGTGCCAATGTGGGACTGTCTGGAGCAAACCTGCCTGTGTAACGTGCTGTCTTAGTTACAGATCTCTTCCTGCATAAAATATTTAAATACAATTTTATCAGCCATTCAAATCATTAGCTACAAAGATCCAGACTTACCGTACAGCGAGGCCACGGTGCATTAATATTTATCAAGCTTGATTTGTTTAAGGAAATACATTGAGCTTTTTTGGCGTAGGCAATTTCTATAGAATCAAACTGTGAAAGACATTAATCACTGTCAATGATGTGTGTAGGGTACACAGAGCCTATGGAAATGAAAGGATGGATAAATACACGTTGTATGGTGTGTGGAGACTGGAGAGCCCTGTGGGTTGGGAATTGGCAGTGGCAGGTGGTTGTGTTCAGAAACCTGCTCTGAAAGAGAATCATAAAATCACAGAGTGCTTTGGGTTAGAAGGGAACTTAAAGTCCATCCAGTTCCACCCCCTGCCACGGCAGGGACACCTTCCACTAGCCCAGGTTGCTCCAAGCCCTGTCCAAGGTGCCCTTGGACACTTCCAGGAATGGGGCAGTCACAGCTTCTCTGGGTAACCTGGGCATGGTGTGAAGGCCCAGAGGAGGATAAATGAAGTGATGACATCCATTTGCAAACATTTCTGGCGGAGGATAAATGAAGTTACAGTGTCCATTTGCAAACAGATGAACTGAACATCCTGTGATCAGTTTTGCTTCCATTCCAGCGTCCAAAACAGAGGGGGATTTGAGGGGCTCGGTGCTGTGATAACAAATCTGCTCAGGTGCCCGCCCAGCCTGCAAAGCAGAAATGTCCATAATCCAAAGGACCTATCAGCACCATGGAAATACCTGAAGGTGTTCCCAGTGCCTTGCCAGGAAGAAAAGAAGTGGGACTCGATTGCATTGGGGTTTAAATCCATCCCGAGGCAATGAGCTCCTCTGCAGCTGGGAATGGATCTGTGTCCATTATTCTCCTTTGGCAGGGATTGCCAAAGGACACGAGGACAGGCTGTGACCCCTGTGGCAGTCACTGCCCCAAGTGCTGCTGGTGGGTGTGGACCAGACTCTGAGCTCTGGTGTCTTTCCAAGGAAGGTTTTTGGGAGCAGACTGCCTGCAGTGCAGCCATTTGAGTGCTCCTGCTATTGCAAATAACACTCTGTCCATGTGGATGACCACTGAAATATGATATTTGTTGTTTCCATAGCAATTTTGTAAGAGGTTAAGGGGAAATTAGAGACACTTTCATTCTTCCCTCAGCATCTTTTTATTGTGGTTTAAATGAGAATGTGCTATTAAGAAATCGAAAGGTTTCAAGATGTGTATGTTCACAGGGGGAAACTAAGCTTTAAAAAGAAAAAAAGTGTTAATAAAGCACTTTTAGAATTTAATCTGAGAGTTTATTTTCTCCTTTGCTGCCTTTTCTCCCCTGGGGATAGATTTCTTTCTTGCCCTGCTAAGGATTTAGTGTGAAACCTTTTTATTTTTTTTTGGAACCAGCACGAGACAGTCAGAAGTGAGAAGAGTTTAGCAATTCAGAGGTCAAGGAAATGATGGCAGCTGACCTCTTTGTTCTGAGCCAGTGGCTTAGAGAGAGTATAAACACATGAGGGACCTCCATCCTCTGCACCCAGCCTGCCTGGAAGGCCCAGATAAATTCGGATAAAAATAATTTGCACTCCCTGTTCCACTTCTAACACTTCCCAAGCCCGTGGAATGAGATGGAAATGGAAACCCCAAGGAAGGCGAGAAAGGCTCTTTCTGTACATGTCAGGGCTGACCCCAGAAGGAAGTTCTGGAGATCTGATCAAAATCCCAGTGCAGGTGAGATTGCTGCTGTGATGGTCAGGCTCAGGTCAGGTCCTGACAAACAACCAAGGGCTTGGTTCGGGGTCTGAGCCCTTTGGGACCCTCCCTGCAAAGCCTGAGGCCGCTGCAATGTCAGCATCGCTGAGCACTGGGAGGTTTCTCCTGTTCTAAGAGATGTAAAAAGCTGATTTTCCCTCACCCTTGGCCAGCTGAGGTCGGGCAGGGAGTCACAGCAACAAGCAGGCAGGGAGATAATTCCCCTGGCGGGGCTGCCGCAGTGTCAGAGCGGGGACCGGCAGCTCGCCCATCACAACTGCACCGTGTGCCCCCGGCACAGCCCCTGCCTGCCCTGCCCTGCACTGATGCTCTGGCAGCTCTGGGCCAGCTCTTGGCTGGCTGTGACACTGAGTTCTGTGTTTTAAGGAAATGTGAACCGCTGTCAGACTGAAGCATGGTCCTGCCGGTGAGTAACCTTATTTTATGGCTTCAGGGCACTCGCTTCTGCTCCCCTACACTGTGTCTGTAAATCATGGCCTGACTAAAATTGCTACTGGTTTTATGCCATAACTCATAAATTACCAGATCCTGTAGTTTAGATCTGTTCCTCCATTTCTCTTCGAACTTCTATAGTGATGGATTAATTAATTAAATTAAAGAAAGGTTACACTGGCTTTCTGGTAGCTGCGAGTGGTCTGCAACTTTGGAAGTGAGGCTTGGTGTGAAAGCAAATGAAAAACTACTCTAACACTCCATGTTGTTTTTTTTCTACTGACGTGTTTACACCATTTTTGGATAGTGTTGCTATAGAGAAGAGCTGGACAGGACCATGGAGCAGCTTCTGCAGCCCTTAAGCCCAGCTGCTCCTCCCCTGCAGCCAAGCTTGGAACTGGGTGCAACATCTGGAAGCTTGGGAGAGAGAAACGTGGAACAGGCTTAATCTGGAATCAACAGCACTGCTGTGGGGTGTCAGAGGTTTGAAGAAAACAGAGCAGACTTGGCCTTTGTGGGGAAAAAACACAGGCCAGCAGAGGGACACGAGGTTAACCAAAGTGAAACTAAGTCGTTGTGTATTGACCTTGACTTTAAGATGATCAGATCCAATTAACAATCGTTAATGTGGCTGAAGGCAGCCAGGAGTGACCTTCTCTAGGAGTACGTGAACTCTGAGATATGTGATAACAAAATGCAGGAATGCCAGGGTATGGAGTGCAGGAATTCAGTAAACCACTTCCTGAAACTGTGATGGAGCAAAGCTGCCTGGGAGACCTTGGGAACCCATTTCGGAGCAGCAGGTAAGCCCTGAGCACGTTTCAAGGGTTTAAAATGTCTCTCATTAACTCCTTAAATGAGGAAGAGTTTCTGGAGTTTCAATAATGTGCCCAGAGGAGCAGTAAGAAGTAAGATTTAAGAAAACTTGAATCAAATCTGACTTTCATTTTAACTTGCATATGATCAGGGAGGCAGGAGTGCTTTGTGGTTCAGGTACGAGGAGGGCGGTAAAGAAATCTAAAGCGCCCTGGAAATCCCAATTTAAAAGCAGTGCTGTCTCAGGGAGGGTAAAATCCATTTGGCTCCCACTGAGAGTTGGACTTGGCAAGGACCCGATGCTCTTTTGAAACGTGGGATGAAGGGTAAGGGTTGGGCTTGCTGAGCACTCAACCCACAGTCATGGAATCCTGGAGTTATTAAGGCTGGGAAAGACCTCTGAGATCATCAAGCCCAACCATCAACACAGCACCACTAAATCAGGCTCTCGTGGGCAGGGCTGGGTGAGCCAGGAGGGAGCTGGTGGGAGCTTGGCTCAGTGGGATTTCGGAGTGCCCCGTGCAGGTCCGTGGGTGGGGAGCAGTGCAGAGCACAGATGACCAAAAGGAATTTACTCAAAATCTTGAAATCAAGCCAGGGCAGCTTGAGTTAAACCTTCTCTTAAATACCAGCTTCAGTTCCAGTGAGTGAAAGCTTCACTCCAAAACAACCAGCTGAAACCCTCCAGCCCGTGCTAGACAGGGGAGGGCTAATTGATCCTAATGATCCCTTAAGAGGTGGAAATCCGAGAGTGGGTAACTACCAATCTGCTTCCTAATGGAGAGGTGTGAATGCCATTAAAACACCCTTTGTGCCAGCACTTTTCCCTCTGTCTGAGTGGCTGCGCTTTTACTAATCACTGCTGTAAATAAAAACCCTGGGGGATCATTTCCAGGGCCATGGAAAGGTGCTTAGGGAAAATGAGCACTCTGCTACCTACACCACACCTCTTAGGGTTGTGGGTTTTTTTCTTTTTGAAGAGGAGGCTTACACAGAACTATCTTCCCTTTCTAAAATTTCAAGAAAAAGCCATATCCCTCCAGCTGTTGAGTTAAGCAGAGTGTTATTCAAATTATGTAGGGGGAAAAAAATGTCATAACATAATGAGAATCAAATGCTGGCTCCAGGCGCCTTCATATTCGAGGGCTCTAAAAAAACAACAATAGCAACAAAACACTTCAATCTTTTATCTGCCAGTGGAAAATGGTCATTTAAATAAACATTAACTAAGCTGGGGAACTTTGATGTTGCAGTAGCAATTTGTTTCTGGCAGACAAGATAGTTAAAAGCCTTATTCTTTTAATAGGTGGCGTTTTTAGAGACAGATTAGCTAAATTAAAGCCCATCGCTGCTCCTTTCTCTTTGCTGCTTCCCTCTGGCCATTCGCTGCCGGCTGGGCTTTTGCTGGGTGCTGGATCTGGGACCCCCAGGGCCAGGGAAGGGCAGGGGAAGGGGCTTGTTGCTGACAGAGACTGAGACAACCAGTCAAAGCATCCAATTATCCATTTGTCTGGTGTTGATATGTAGGGAATCAATCTTCCACACCTGGTTTGGTTTGCTCCTGAGAAGTGCAATGTAGGGAAATTGGTCTAAAGGAAAGTGTCCCTGCCCGTGGTGGTATTTAGGAACAGGGTGGTATTTAGGGTTCCTCCCAACACAAGCCATCATATATTTCCATGATTCCATGAAAATGGTGGGCTGTCTGGTTTTTGCTACGTGTTCCCCAGCCCTTTCCCTTGCATGGCCACAGAAGCCCTTCCCAAAAGGATGGCACTGCAGGAATCACCACTGAGCTGGCAACAAGGACACAGCTCAGCCTGTCCCACACCCAGGAGGTTTCCTGTGCCACCACATCGTTCCTGAGCAGTGCCAGAGCCCAGAAGATGCCACAGGGGGACCCAAAGTGCACACAGAGGAGCAGCCCCTGAAACCCAACCACCGAGTGCCTCATGTCCCACCTGCACTGGACATTCCAAATGTGTCCAAAGGCAGGACTTGGCACGTGATGGTGGTGTGGGAGGAGGACACACACACCCATGTGCACACACACCACGAGACTCCTGCTTTCGAGCTGAGCACGTTTCCTGCCTCTGGAATCAAGAATGGCAAGTGAAAGTGGGCACCAAAAGCTCAGGGAAGACAGCTGACAGTGGGGCTGAAAGGAACAGAATCCTTGGAAACAAAGAACAGTGAAGATCTATAAGCAGCCACCCGAGGAAGGAAAGAAATTTTTTAATATCATTAATTTGATCTGCAGCAGCTACTTGAAGTCTAAGCACAGGCAGGGAAGCCACTGAGTCAGCGCTGCACAGAATCAAAAGGGAACCTCAGCGCAAACATCCTCCTCAAACATCACAGGGAAAGGCTTTCCACGGCATTTGGAGTGTTTGAGCAAACTGCTCCGAGGATAGCGAGGGCTGAGTCTGACTAACAAGCCCCGGAACAGAACCTCCAGCCCCGACACACACACACACACACGCAGCTATCTCCGAAATCAAGGCCTGAGTTTGAGGGAATACGCAAGGGGGAGAGAACAAAAGGATCCTTTGATGTGCTCAGCCACGGGATGTTTAGCAAAAAATGCAAATGTTCTCTCATGCCAGAGAGCACTTATCAATATTAAGGCATACACGGAGCAGAAGAAAGAAGGCAGAACAAAATACAACACTTAACAAGAGGGTAATTTCGCCTGTTGGCAAGTGCTTTAAGCCTAGTTCATGAAAAATTACTTGCACAATTGTTTTGCAGGGTTTCTGGGCTTTTATGCATAAATCATGATATTGATTCAATGTGAGTATCGTACTTGCTCAGGTGTACAACTGCATGTGGGCCCAGCGAAAGCAAGGAAGGATTTAAGTGTGGAAATTGGAGAGGGGAAAAAAAACGTCCCCCCTGTTGCTCCTACAAGCTCAGCTACAATTGTCAAACAGCTGGAACGCGTGCGGATTGTTAATTAAAACATGGTGGTGACCACCTTCTGCAGCCTCTCAGGAGAACATCCAGGCAGCAGATAACTGCCAAGCTGGATATTTTTTATCCCCCCATTCTTTCCTCCTGTGAGATTGCACTTTGTTTTCTCAAAGAAAAAAACAAAAAAACAGACAGAGTGCACTGGAAGCCCAAGGATGGCCAAGAGAAAGAGAAATAAAATCAATTGGATGCTACAACTACAACAAATGTTGCGGTCAGGGCGAGGGAAGGGAGGGAGGGAATGTTAGGAATAACTGGTGAGGGCTTGTTCGTGGTGTTGATGTTTGCTTTTCATGGTATTCATATTTTCCAGCCACATTTCTGTTGCTTAAAATAGAGGGAAGGGCTCCTGCAGCATCACCATATGCACGGGGGAGGGTCAGCAGGATGCTGTGCCAGGCAGGAGAACTGGGAAAAAGGCAAAGCCCTGGAAATGAAAACAGACACAAAGAATCCCTATCGCTTGCACAGACATGCACTAATTTAATTGCTTTCTATCCTCATTCAGCCCTCGATCTTTCCGGCTCAGGCTCGTTGTATTCAGCATTCAGAGAGGTTCAGCCTGGAAAACTCTTCCTTACCCTTTTCTCCACCCACACGGAGATGGAAAACAAAGGGCCTAAGGAAGCTCGAGGTAAACAACCTGCACGCAGCTCTAACTTCAGTGTTTCACAGAGCCTTTGCCTGCACCATGAGCAGAGCTGCTACCACAGCACCAATCACCCTTCCTGATGAACACTCTCATTTCCAACTCGCATTGCCCTCACCTTGCTGTTATCCCCGTTCTTATTCCCTCAGAACAGCGATCCCGAGGACGATGATGTGGTCACAGCAAGCAGCCACCTCTGTGGCCAGGCCACGTCTGTCCCCAGCAGGGCACCAGGGCTGTGTCCTGTCCGAGCTGCCACGACCAATCCCACACCACCCTCCCGGCTGGCAGGCACGGCAAGTTATTCCCATGTCCAGCTAGTCCCGTTCCAGCCTGTTTTTTCCCCATCCTCTCCCCTTTCACCAGCCATAAATGAGGAAATTTCTACGAGTCAACTGAAGCCCCAGCAGGGAATGTGTCCAAATCTTCAGCCCTAGCCTGGATTTCTTCTCCCCAAACCCAACTTCAGCTCCTCCCAGCTGTGAATCACTCCCAGATGCTCCAAGGCCCCTGGATTGCAGCCCCCTGGGAAAAGGTCAGGGTTGATGCAAGAAGGTTTAAACCCATAATCAAGCTTTTTCTTCTATGTTTATCTCATGCACTAAAGTCTTAATAAATATTAATTCAAGGTTCAGGCTGTCCTGATTTCATTTGATCAATTTTGCTTCTTTCCAGTCTAAATACAAAGAAGTGGAGCAGAGTAAGTAAGGGAATTATTTGTATTATTATTACAATAAAAATAGTTATCTGTGCCAATGTCTTAACTCATATTAATGCTTTTCTTCTGGTTAGAATGAAAATTAGGTTTTGTTGGAAAATTCAGCCCCATTTATTCCACTTCTCCAGTGGTGGAGAGCTGAAGCTGTAGCAGTGTTGCTGCAGGGCCTGATGGGGCAGGAGAGGATATGATAGGATAAAAGCCATGCCTATGCTTGGTTTTAATTAACAATAAATAATACCTTAATAAGTAGGGTGTGAGTTTAGTCTTGCTGTTTTGAGGATTATGCAGAGAAACACTGGCTCATCTCTGATGATTCTCAGTTCCAAAGAGAAGAAACATCTACAGGTCCGCAGTTCTTCCCCAGCCAACACCAACTGTTCACTCTGTTCAGCCTCTGCTGCTTTGGTCAGTCCCATATTAAATTAGTCAAGATTGGCAGAACTTTTGCTATTTCTCCTGGGAAGCTCTCTCAGAAGCAGTTGGGCTTCAGTGTGAGAATTTTGCCCTTTATATTCCTTTTTTTCCCCATTCCTGTGGTATTATCCCACTACACAAGGTTATGTCTCCCAGCAAGTTGCTCCTTCCCTCCTGATCTTTGCTCTGCTGGGTGCCTGGAGATGGATGATGAAGAGCAGGACATCTTCACCCACTGGCACCTCAGGATCAGCCTTAATCTGCACTAATCAAATGATGACAGCCCCTCTGAAAAGAGAAGTAATTACACAGTATAGATTGTATGTATCTCTTAGGAGATGAGGACTTGGATTTGATTATCTAAATACTCCTTAATGCTTTATGATGGAGTTAAGGATGAATATTGCTTTGAAAACAAGTCAGCCAGAACTTCCCCTTAGAAAGAAAGGCCTGAAACATGGGAAAAACAACCAAAGTCAGCAAGAAGAAATTGTCAGCCTAAGGTTTCTGTTCAGTTCTCTGAGATACAATCAGAGAAACTAATTTAAGGGAGCTGGAAGTGAACTAATATCCTGCCGAGGTAAAAGCAGGTTGAACTGGCCAAAAATCAGTCTTCTCAGGTGGCAGAAAGATAAACAAACAAAAAGAAAACCCACAGGGCCAACCTGGAAGTGTCCAAGGCCAGGCTGGATGGGGCTTGGAGCAACCTGGGCTAGTGGAAGGTGTCCCTGCCCATGGCAGGGGGTAGAACTGGATGATCTTTAAGGTCCCTTCCAACTCAAACCATTCCATTATTTTTCCCAAAGTATTTAGATTTGTTTTCTTCTTGATATTATCCAACAAAAGGGAGAAGTAAGAAATTTTAGGGTCATCTTTGGTGCCATCTCAGCTGGTACCCCCAGGAGGAATAAAACACCCCACAGCTGGGTCTGACTGTCCATTGCCTCCGGTCCAGCACACACCAACTTCCAGGATATTCTGGGAAAACTGAAGCCTTGGCTGAGGATTTTCTGGCCTGCAGGTGGATGGGTGGGAGGTCTCTTTAGGAGACCCCTCTGCACTGGCCTTTCCTCTGAAGCAGATCCCTGCCAGGCTGAGCACAGCCTGAGTCACCACCCACCACCCTGAGCAGCATCACCCACCCCTGCTCCTGCCACAATAGGATTTTTCATGCATTTATTTGATCCCAGTTCCAGAGACCTGCAGAACAGGCTCACAGTGCCAAGGTCCTGCTGCTGAGCAGCCCCTGGCATGGGAAGGCTCTTTCTGACTGGAGGTCACTGCTGATAACTCTCCCTCCTCCCTGTTACATCTCTACAGGAGGCTGGAAAGAAAGAGGCACATTTGGATCCTGTTTAAATATTGATCACAGTGTATTTTTGCTAAAACCAAAGTCTATCGATTCCACAGCCTCAATACTTTGCTGACTGTTTTCCTGAAGGTGGGAGAAGGCTCCCTGAGTTATGATGTTAGTAAAGAGCAGCACAGGAGGAGTCCCTGATGTTCAAACCACAGCTTCAGAGAGAACATCTTTCACTGGCAGGAGCCTCTGGACACTCTGTGCTCCTTAATGTTGCTCCATCAGCTGTGCTGATGAGCCTTTAATATAAAGGCTTTGGAAATGAGATAACTGCAGCTCCTGCAGCTTTCTCCAGAGCTGTTCCTGATGGGATTTCAGGGCAAAGAGCCATTTTTGAGCCACACAGGGAGAGCCAACATCAGTGCTGGCGCCGGGGGTCTCCCACTCCCTGTGTCTCTCACACACTTCTCACTCCTACACGCTCCTTAAACACATAATTAACTCCAAGAGGGTGAATTTTGTCTTCAGCATCATTAGGGAGATCTTGGTTGCTCCGAACTGAGCTGGTGCTGGAGGGCTGGGGTTGTCAGGGGCACTCTGCAGCAGGGCTGAGATGCCGCCAGTCCCTGGGTGGCACAGCAGCCCCAGTGCCAGCACCACCACTGTGGAAATCACAAGAGGGAGGGCAGAAGATAAAAGCAAACCCCACAGGGTTCACATGCACACATCTACGTTCCTTTCTGCATTAACCACTGGCAATAAATAAAGAAAAACTCAGTTCTGTGAATCACGACCTGGTATAATCCGAAAACACAGCACTTTTTGATATCCAGAATAAATCAGGCAGCAGCCTGATGGGACTGGCCACCTCCCTCTCACATGAGGTGGGCTGTTGTGCCATCAGGAGTGTCAAACACACAGTGTTTCAGGGAAGAAAAGCCACCCCCCAAACATCCCTCTGTTGTCTTTGACAACTTGCACAGCACTCTGCAAGGGGGAGAGAAAATCCCCCCCGGCCCAGGCAGTGTTTGGGCTGCCATGAAGCAGGAGGCTTGTTTAATCTGATTATTTAAGGGACAAATCTCTCCTGCACATCTCTAACTGCAGAGGTTCTCCAGGGAAAAGCCAAATTTAATCCTGCCCTCCACAGTCCTGGACGTGGGAGAGAGACCCACAGACAGAGCTCGAGAGGACAAGTCTGAGCTTCGCTCAGATCTGACTCTGATTCGCTGCTCTGACAGCAAAGCCCTTCAATTCTCCATTTCTCCTTTCCCCATCTGCAAAGTGGGAATAAACCCACCTCCTTCTCTGGGAAATCCTGGGGATGTACCCTGGGAAGGGCTGCACGGCCCCTGGGTAAATGATACTGTTAGAGACGAAAGCATTTTTTGGGTATTTTAAGACTTCATCCTCCAAGATGTCAGTGATTTGTGAGTGTCTGTGTTTGTGATGCAGCATTTCCGTGCTCCATTTGCAGGAGAAACTAAATTGCAAGGACAATCACAGACATTTCTGTTCCCAATCCTAGAACAGGATATTAGTTTTTGAAGGGAGGAATAGAGCCAAGGCTTCTCCTTTTTCATCAAATCCTACTTGTTTTGTTTTTCTTTCTAAAATAACATAGGGCTATACAATAGAAGGGAAATGTGTGATAATTTTTTAGCAATTGTTGCAGAATTTATTGCTGCAGAACTTTCCATTTCACCAGCTGCTGCTTTTTGAGGACAGCAAAAGTTTTCCCTTTATTTTGTTTTATTTCTAAGAGTTCACTAAAGTTGATGAACCCAAATCATTGCCAGTAATTCTCTTTAAAACAAAAATGACGTCATCAGCCATGATCACATCCATCTTTCATCCTGCTGCCTGTCTTGCAGAGATAAAGCAATAGCTCAAAACTCAAATATTGCCTCATTCCTGCTCTGGGGTCTGACAAGGGCCTTATTTTCTAAAGGGAGATGTTCTGAAGAGCTGCTGTGCCGGGTCAGAATGTGGCAATAGGGGTTCCTATGGGATCCCTCTTCCAGGAAAGGCTGGACCGGGTGATGGCTCAGGTCTCTTCCACCCTGACTCTCCACCAGCCACCAGTTTGTCCTCTTGCAGCTCCAACTACCCAACCCCAAACAGATCTGGGAGAACAGGACTCCCTGTTGTCTCATTATGAACATCCAGCTTCTGACTTCGTGGAGTCACAGCATGGGTTGGGTTGGAAGGGACCTTAAAGATGATGTAATTCCACCCCCTGCCATGGGCAGGGACACCTTCCACTAGCCCAGGTTGCTCCAAGCCCCATCCAACCTGGCCTTGGACACTTCCAGGGATGGGGCAGCCACAGCTTCTCTGGGCAACCTGTGCCAGGGCCTCCCCACCCTCCCAGGGAACAATTCCTTTCTAACATCTAATCTAAACCTTCCCTCCTTCAGCTTAAAGCCATTCCCCACTGTGCTGTCACAAGGTAGATTTGGGGACTTGTTCACCCAGAAACTGCAGCCAAACTGTTTGATTAATGACCCCTATTGACTTATTCTTCACGAATTTGCCCTATTCCTGTCCAAACTCCTTCGTACCCAGTGTTCTCTGTAACACTTCAGGGGCAGCCAATCCTGCTCTGCACAAGTAATTACGGACTGTGTGACAAATGACCTCTTCTTACTTGTTTTATATCTGCTGGGTGAGAATTTCCCTGGGTGCTCTCTTGTTCTTGAAATGAAAGAAATATAAAAATGAGCACAGCTCCTGCTGTTCCTCCAGTGCTGGGTTGTTCCTATTATAGGGAGTGGGACCGAGGAGATATTTACTGCTCTGTCTTACAAATTCTGCAAGGCTTCATGCTTCCACGAAATATATGCAGCCACACTTGTGATTATACTCCAGTATGTTTCTAACATATCTCAAAGCTGTGGATGGTGTCAGAACAGGCTGATTTTTAACATATCTTGTTTCACCCCCCCTTCATTAAAGTAGAATAATTGTCACAGCATAATGCAACTTAATGTCAAACTGGAGCCCACCAGACCATCTCCCCTATCAAGGTAATTCCATTTTAAATCTGTGGTCTGTGTGATGTTTGTTTTTCCAACACGTGCAAGGAGTTATTTAAATGCGTGTTTGTGTTTTTTGGTGTTTTTTTTTTCCAGAATCATCTTGGGAACGGGGACTTTGCCAGAGGGAGTTGGGCACGAGGCAGCAGCTGAGCACTGGTGGGATCACAGAGGGCACAGCCTTTCCCTCCTCCATGAGCTGCTGAGCTCCTGGATACTTGGGAAGAAATGGCACCGAAGGGAGAACCTGTTAAAGGGTGATTTTAGCTCTCTGTAAATGATGCCTTGCAAGGAGCCTGATTTGAGAGCTGAGGGAATCAGCGTAAAAGCAGCCCAGACAGCCCACTCAGAAATGAATTTTTCCATAATTAGGCCACAAAGTGGAAAGTCCTCTTAACACTGCATTACTGAGCACCTGAAAGGAGAGAATAAAACATTTCTCAAGGGTCCACCAAACCTGGAAAAGCAAATCACTGAGGCCAGAGAAAATGAGATTAAATGGAACTTCTAAGATGCAGTGTGTCTATTGACCTCCCTCATACCAAGTGCTTCCTTCATGTTCCTGTTCTTAGAAAAAGAGGGGGGAAAAAATATATCCAGGAGAATGCATGCTGTTCAGCAGATAGCTGGAGGCTGAGTTGGATTTGAATTTTGATCAAAGTTTCTCTCATTTGACATGCTTTCCTGTGTCTGCATTCCCAATCTGCCTTTTTTGCTTAAAATAATGCTTCCCATATAAGAAATCCGAGCTGCCATACATAATAAAGAAACCTGGGCTCATCAAAGCGTGGTTTCTGCTGCCTGGTGGTCCTTCTCCAGCATCCAGGCTGCTGGAAAAGGAGCAGTAAGAGCCTTCTGAGTCCCCCCACGCTGCTCAGAGTGAGCAACCTGGTGCTGCTCCCACATCACCTCCACCTTTCTGCACACCCAAGCTCTCCACGAGCACAAAAAAAAACCCCAAATTGCAGCAAATTGCACAGTTTCCTGAGTTGTTGCCTTGCCTTGAGTTGGAATAACGTCACCACCAAGAGGTGTATGAACAGCAAGTGAGGAGGGTGGCAGAGGGACCATCTGGGAAGGGCCCCCTGCAATCCCCATCCACAGGGATTAACATTCCTGCCCTGTCAAACCTGTGAGGTGTTTGTTTCTTTGGGGAAATGCCCAGTGTGGCCCAGGTTGTTGGTGCAAGTGTTTTAGAGAGCACCTTCCTCGTGGCCTGTGCCCTCACACCTCCTGCCTGAGGCAGCAGCAAGGGAACTTTGCAGTCCTGTTACCCAAGGCCAGGGGAAATATTCACAAAGGAAAAACATCCACTGCTGAAGAATAAAGTGGGGGATTCACCCAAATGGGTTTTTTTGTTGTTGCTTTTCCTGCCATGTGCCTCACCCCCCCTCCCTGTGGCACATTTTGGCTCCAGTCCCTCAGGCTGAGGTGGAGGGAGGAGGCACACGTGCTTCCCTTTCCCAGGAGCCACCAAGTGCAAGGGCAAGGATGTTGGTGTCTCTTCTCCTCACCCCTGTGGATGTTCTCACCTCCCATCCCTGCTGCAGAGGACGAGGATGAAGCTCATTGTTCACGTCTCATTGCAGGAGAGAGCTGTGGGGCCCAAAGCAAAAAAAAACCCACGGAATATTTCTCCCTCCAGACACTGCAAACCACTGCAGTATTTTAAAATATGGATTATCTCCAGCTTCTGCTCCTCTTGATGGTTCCACCTCATTTGTCTTGCTACTCTAATTTCCTTAAATGTGTGTTTTCTTTACAGGCTACTAACTACAGAAAACTTGAAGCAATCAGCCGAAGTTTATGCATCGACATATCACTTTGTTAGCTGTGAATTAATTTCCAAGGGGGTGGTGAACTTTAATGAACTTGGAAATTGAATCATGCTGTTGTGTTCAGGGACACGCAGGAGATGAACAGAGGGCTGTCCATGGGAAAGGCTCCTCCAACAACTCAGAAACGAAAATGCAGCTTGATCAAGTGTTCTTATTTCCTCGTGGTGTCCTCCCTCTTTCTGGAATCTTGGCTGGGCATCTGTTCAGTAAGGAATGTTTCTGAGTTTTCTGAATTTCAACCAGTTTTCTGTTCCTTGTCAAGACCGTCTCAGGGTCATAAGAGGCCTTGGAGACTCGGGAACAGGGAGGAGCAGTGGCAAAGCCAGCCCTGAGGAATTCCTCCTGCCACAGCCCCTCCCAAACCCTGGCTCCCCTCTCTCAGGTTTCATCTGAGGTCGTGTTTTAATGGTGAATATGGTGGTGGTGCTGGGTCGTCTTGAGGATCTTCGAGGTCTTTTCCAAGGTTGATTATTTCATGATTTTAAAGGGCTAAATAATAATAATGATAATCATCATCATCATCCTTATTCTTGCAGCCTCTCCCTGTGTCCCAGAGCTGCACACTCCCAGCTAGTTGGTGCCCAGGGGTCAGGTAAGCGCTGTTATTCCCATTTCCCAGGTGAGCAGTGAAGTCTGTGGCAGTAACCAGAATTCCTTCATGAAGCCATGAGCAGGTACCAGGACTGTGGTGCCCCATGGCCTTGCCCAGTCCCTTGTGCTGCAGATTTTCTCCAAAGATCTCAACAGTCCCAGCAGTTTTTTCCCATGGAATGTGCTGGAAATGGTATCTTCGCAGGATGCACTGTTACAAATGTAAAATACTGCCCAAGGCCACAGCTCGGTGGCTCTCAGTGATGAGCAAGGCACTGACTCTCCACCAGACCCCTCGAACCAAGGAGTTATTGAAGAGGCATCCTAAAAGCTGGGTGCTGGTTGAAGGAATTTGGCTCTCATGGCCCCCTGCTCTCCTTCCACTGGTCTGGCAGATTTTCCTTTAGAACAGCTTGGCCTCTTCATGGCTTTGTTTATTGGGAAGGGTCAGGGTTCTACACTGCACTCCGAATTATCTCTTCCCTGAGTCCCCTGTCCCCGCACTAATCACGCCTTCAGCACCTTTTTGACACTCCCAAATCCAGCTGAGACTTCCCGGGACTTTAATTAATGAGATAACAAAAAGGGAAAACACCCGAAGAGTGAACCCCGGAGTTGAAGACTTTATCTGCTCTTTGCAGCTGCATCTTTTTTTCCCTTCCCCTTTTTTTATTTTTTTTCTTTTATTTTTTTGGTGGAGCTGCATTCCAGGCCCGTCAATACTGTTTCTCATTAAATTAAATAGCTTATTGACTGGTGTGAGACGTCGCCACAAGGCTGATCGGATCCGAGCGCGGCGCTTTCCCAGTGCAAACAATCACAGGTCACTGCACAGTAAATCAGTTGGTAATGGAGTTTGAACTCGGAGAATCAGTTCTGTGTACCCTTTTTATTTGTTTTTAATTTGTATCAATGGTAATTCTGTCGGTTCCAATTTATGTGACGGCAGCGGGTTCTGGAGCGGCGGAAACACCATTTTTCTTCTCGTTAACGGCCGAGTTCGCGGCGCAGTGGCAGCCCCTGGGCTCGCCAGTGCTCAGGTGTCTCGGCACCACAAGAATCCTGCACTGGTCCCTTTGCCTTTCTCTTCCATCTGTGACACCATCAGGATCTTTTTTCCTGGCAGGGGCTGCCCAGGGACGTGGTGGAGTCCCCAGCCCTGGAGGTGTCCAAGGAAGGACTGGACGTGGCACTCTGGGCAGGGTGACAAGGTGGGCATCGGGCACAGGCTGGACTCAGTGATCCTGGAGGTCTTTTCCAAGCATAATGATTCCATGATCTGTTCCTCCCTGGAAGTGTGCGCTGCTCCACAGCAGTTTCCCACCAGGATGCCACATCACAGAGCCTTCAGAAACTGCAGCACCAGGAACAGCTGCAGCTCTGCCTGAAGGTGCTCCTTCCCTGGCATATTCCCTCAGTTTCCCCCTGTTTTTGTTTTCTTTGTTTAGGGGCTTCCACCTGGATTTGAGAACCAGCAATGACTCTTTGAATTTCTCTCACCCCTTTCTGAGCCTGTTTTACTCTTATCATCTGTGACACCTGGTGGCACAGGGAACCACAACTTAATTATGAATCATCTAAAAAAATCAAAATCATCTCCTTCTGTTGCTTTAAACTTATTGCTGGGCAATTTTGGCAGGTGTCTCCTAATATTTGCTATGTGGCAATTAAGGAATAATCATTCCTGACACACTTTTTTAAATCCTCATCCATCACCTCTGCTCCAAGGTGAGGGTTCTGGTCCAGCAGCCTTCTCCAGAGCAACCTGCCCAGTCCACGTGACATCCCTATGGCCACTCTATTTGTCTTTTCCAGTTCTGTGGTGCCATTTTGCTGCTGGAAGAGCTGAACTGCTGGGAGCACGCCAAGGATTTATAAAGCCATGTAAGCTTTCTTTTGTTTGTTCCATTTTCCATTTCCTCCTCAATAATTCACACAGTTCTGTTGCCTTTTGCCCTTTGCTGAGGCTTCAGCTTATGATTTCAGAGAACTCTCCAGGAACACTTCACAGGCCATTTTTGGAGCAAGTGCTCAAATCAGTGCCTGTGCTGCTTGTTGCTTGCACATGATTAGGGTTCCGTTTCCCAAGTGCATTATTTTGTACTTAAAACCACAGAATTTGACTTGCTATTTTTGGCTCAGGCCCTCAATTTGCCAAGATGCTCCAGGAACCAGCAGTGTCTCTTGGTTTAACTGGTGCTGCTCCACTTGTATAAACACCACAGCTCTTCATCTGCATCCAGCTTTCCAGCCCAAAATTCCTGGCACGGAGAAGCCACCACGGTGTCAGAATCCTCTTGCTCCTGTGAAGCTCCTCCCCTTCCAGGATGATCTGCCAGCAGGAATCAGGCACTGATGGCAACATCCCTCCCTGATACCCATCTTTACCTGTCACCTTTCCCACCACTTCAATCCCTAAATTCACAACCAACACCCCCTTTTCCAGGTGCAGCTCTGTCTGTATGGAATATCCACACTGGTTTGCCTCTTGCTGCTCAGACTGAAGGTTTTAAACAAAACCAAGGCAGCAGGGATGGAAGTTTGTGCCCTCATTGCTGATGCATCCAGGTCTCCACAGCCTTTAGAGCTTAATGGATTCATTGAAGTGATAATATGAGGTGACTCGTGTGTCAGGTTGCTAAAACAGTGATAAGACATTGCAGCGAGACAGCATTATTACTCCTAACTCTGTTTTCCCGTGCTCAGGGAACATCTTGTGATATTCCCATACACACCAAAGGACTTTGCAGGGGCTGGGCTGTTTGTTAAAGCCCTGCCCAGTTTTCCCTGGATTTGTGTTTCCCCTTTACAAAGGGGATGTAGGGAACACGTCAGTTTGCAGAGTCACATCCACACACACGTTCCTGCTCTACAATATTTTGTGAAGCTCCCCAGACGTGTTAGGAAAGCTGTCACTGCATAAACTTCTCTGCAACCAGAGTGTGATTTTTTTTAATTTTTTTTCAGAGCTATTAATCAAGAGCTTCAAGTGGAACCAGCTTGGGAAAAAGGAAAAAAAAATACCCATGAACTTAGAAAATGTACCAAGGAAGTACTTGAATGAGGCAGAGAGTTGCACTGAGGAATTTAAAGCTATACAGAGGGGTTCACATTTCTCATGTCAGCTGTAGGCTCTGGCCTAGAGGTTTGGGCACAGGAGGCTCCAAGGCAGCTGCCATCACTCCCAGCCCATCCTGCTCCCCAAAATCCAAGGGATAATAACCCCACCACCATGGTGACAGAGCTCTTGAGGCTCAGGCAGGAGGTGCTGAATGGCAGAAGGAGCAGGGATAGCACTGGGCTTGATTTCATCTGTAATGAACGGGCAGTGAAAGCAACAGGAGGAGATTTCAGCAGCTAATGAGGGTCTGGAGTTTGCCAGGAACACTGCTGCTAGCATTCCTGCCTAAAACTCAGAGTCTGTAAGGATTTTGTACAAGCACAGGCTTGAGGCCGGGCTGATCCATCCAGGCAGGGAGTCACTTCTCACTCCTTGATTATCTTTCCCACTCATTGTGGCCTCAAGGATTTAAGTGATGCCCAAGTGCCAGGAGCCCCCCCACTGGTAAAGAGCAATAAGAAACACCCCTAAATTACAGGGGAGGGATTGGCCATGTGGGATTTCAGAGAATCCCAGAATGGTTTGGGTTGGAAGGGACCTTAAAGCTCATCTCGTTCCAACCCCCTGCCATGGGCAGGGACACCTCCCACTGGACCAACTTATTCAATTTAACCTAAATGAGAGATTTTCTATGGTTGTATGAGCCTCTCTGAGCAGGCCAAGGAAGCCAATAGATGTTGTGATCACTTCTACCTCACAGCAACCAATCCTGGGTGACAAAACCATAAATCAGAGCCTAATGGATTGTCAGCGATGTGCTTCGGCCCGGCGTAAATTTTTTAATTTGCTTTTAATTTGTATTGATCTTGACCCCTTTTTGCTCCCCTCCCTCCCAGATCAGCAGCTCAGAAAGTGTTCCAAGAGGAGGAAAAACCTCACAGAAACACAGAAAAAGGTAAAAGGAGTGTATAAAGATATATGCAGCATGTGTTTTTTTAAGGAAAGCTGTGCTGGGTGGTGGGGTGCCCTCATTCCAAAGGAGCCTTGGGGCAGCACCAGCTGTGGAGTGGAACCATCTGGGGACTTGTCACTGGAGGAGGGTGACATTCCTGGGCTGGAAGCCACACACCTCCTGCACAAGTAGGGC
Source organism: Myiotriccus ornatus (assembly GCA_036023395.1). Taxonomy (NCBI): domain Eukaryota; kingdom Metazoa; phylum Chordata; class Aves; order Passeriformes; family Tyrannidae; genus Myiotriccus; species Myiotriccus ornatus. The sequence goes on from JAYRBT010000075.1 coordinate 5,110,003, forward strand.
TTCACCTGTCAAGGAGGGACCTTGAAGCAGCAGGAAGAGAAAATGTTGCTATTTAAATCCTCAAACCTCAACCCGGGGCTCTCCCAGAACAGATAAATGTTAGCTTATTTATCACTTTTGTCCTGGCTTGCCTGCACCAATTTATTGCTTGTTCAGTGTGAATTCATCAGTATTTTTAATTTTTTAGTGTCAATCAGCAGCAAAGTCCCAGCTTTGTGTTAACTCAGAAGGAGAAGGCGCCTGATGGACAGACACAGGTTGAGCAGAAAGGCAGCGGGGAGAGGACTCTGCTCTATCTCACAGCTCAGTGCTACCCATGGGATGCTCTTTCTTCTCTCCTCACCCTCCCTCTCCCAGAGAATAAATCCCAGATAGGAAATGACTGATTGAATATCCATGATAAACCATTTACAGCTCAGCCCCAGCCATGCAAAGTGCCGTCAAACTGTCCTGAATAAGAAGTGTATTAATAAAAATCATGATCCGCACACAAACAGAAAAGGGCTGAATTCTTCAAATAAATGACTCACAACAAATAATTTGACCGGCTCTCATGATCAGCTTAGGCCCTGAAGCATGAAGATTATCAGCCCCATGTAATTTTCTCCTGGCTGATGTAGCTGCAAAGACCATTCATATTCATATAAACGTCTAATGTCTAATCCTCTAATCTAGTCCTTTTTTATTTTTTTTTATTCTGCTCGTGCTAAAGCTCCCCAGCCCAGACTCAAAAGCCCTCTGAGCAATGGAATTATTGATAAATTACTGCAGAGGGGAGGAGCAGAGCACAGACACCAAACCCACCAAGCTCTGCCTCCTCTGCAAGGGGCTTTCTTTTTTTTTTTTTTTTTTAATCTGTTAAGTTGAGGGGTGAATTTTCAGGACAAATTGCAGGTATTTTTCCCCCCTGATGTTTATCACTTGCCCGGTGTTGGAGTGAGGTGGTTTATCTGTGGCTTTCAGAGAGCTTCAGGACTGGTATGAAATGTCAATTAAGCTTCATTGTTGCAGATAATATAGTAGTCTCCTGGTCATATTATTTATTTTTCTTGAGAGTAACCTGGTGACCAGCAACCTGGTCCAGTGGAAGGTGTCCCTGCCAATGACAGAGGTAGGAATGAGATGAGCTTGGAGGCACAAACGTGGCCAAAATATCCCAGAGAAGGGATGGGGCTTTGGGAGGAAGAGTTTGGGGTCAGATCCAGTGAATTACCTACTTTAATTGCCCACTTTATACAGCAGCTGGCACGACGTGCTCCTGTTCATAAAACACAGAGTAGAGGGTGGTTTATAAGAACTCAATATAATTTATTTCTCTTTCTGTCACAGTTTATATGTGACAATTTGTACTGGTTATTTCCAACACGAGCAGGTTGCTGGGATGACAACTGCCTTCAGTGCTGTTGTTTTTACTGTACCCATGACAATCTAAAATTAATGTACTTGCACTACCTGGAAACTCCCCTTTGCACAGAAAAATGTGCCTTTTGGGGGAAGGATCACGTGAAAGATCCTCATGGAATGGGGAAGGGACCTTAAAGCTCACCCAGTTCCACCCTCTGCCATGGGCAGGAACACCTCCCAGCAGACCAGGATGCTCCAAGCCCCATCCAACCTGGCCTTGGACATTCCAGGGATGTGGAACAGATCATCCAGGAGCAGTAAAAGCACAGCTCCCATGCCCAGACTTATTTATTCCCTCTCCCCTGCCGTGTGTGCAGCCCCACGTTTATTTATGGATATTCCCTTTGCACTCACTCGGGGGTAGATTTGTACCATGTACAGGAATTATAAATCCAGACACTCTTCGTGGCCTCTGAGCATTTCTATAATAAAAATTATCATTCTGGAACTGGTTTTCACTTGGAATCAGGCTGAGACTCATCAGTGCATTATCTCACTTAGACCAACAAATAAGCATCAAATGGGAACTTCTTTCAAATCACTGTGGACTTGGACCAATTTTGAAGCAGTACCCTAAAGCAGAAAGACTTAGTATCCTATTTATTAGTCCCCTGAGGCCAGCCAGCTTCTCCATTAACTTTTACCTCAAACTAATAGCACATTCATAAGCAATTTTGTGGGTGACTCTATCTGAGACTTTAAGCTGCTATATTTTTTCCCCCTAATAAATTATCTTTTTGCTTGATGATATGGAATTATTTAGATGACAACTCACATTAGAAGAACCTGTGCTTTTATAGGCAAAGGCATTTTTTCCCAGACAACACCACTGTAAAATTGTTCTAAATATACCCACTTCAAGGGGCAGAGATTTTCCACGATTAAAAAGGAAGGGAGACTTTTCCATTGGAATATTGCCCTGCTTAATAGCTGAAAGAGGCATTTCCACACCAAGAGGTTTGCAGCTCTGTTGTCGGATGAAGCTGTTCTGTATTAGAATCCTTCCACGTGCTTTTCACAGATACTGAAATGTTTTGTAAATACAGTTTATTTTGTAAATGTTTCTTTGTGTCCCTACTGTTGGACATTCAGTGCTGTCCAAGCCTGGCTGTGGACAGAAGGACAATGGCTCCACTTGCTTCCAGAGCTCTCTCTGCTCAGTTACATCTGTTGCACTCAGTAATGCTGACGAGTTTTTGTGTGTGTTTGTGAGGGTGTTGTTTCTGTGTGTTTGTGAGAGTGTTAACATATGCCTGTGTCCTTCAAAAATACGTGTAATGCTTGAGTCAGCAGTGCTAACTCAATAGAATGCTTAGGGAAACTTGTGGCGAGAAATCTCACCATTAATCCAAGAGATGCAACACAGAGAGAATCCCAGAGTGGTTTGGGATGGAAGGGACCTTAAACATCTGTCTCAGCCTCCTGCCATGGGCAGGGCACCTTCTTCTAGACCAGATCTCCATCCAGCCTGGCCTTGGACACTTCCAGGGATGGGGCAGCCACAGCTTCTCTGGGCAACCTGTGCCAGGGCCAGGAGAAACCTCTGAACTGCCTTTCAGTGGACCCTCCTTATCAACTGCAGCAACAAGTCGAAAGGTTAAGTCCCAACCCAGGCCAGCAGTTCCCCTCGAGTTGGAATTTTACACGGGTTTATGCACTAAGCTCCCCATAAGTTAATCATATTTGCAGCTGAACTCCTGACCCAGGATACTTTTAGTGAATTACATCTGAATAAAGTAATGATCTGATCCCCAGTTCTCTCCAGTGGGTATCACTGCTCAGCAGGAGGTAGGCAAATAACACAGCGAGGAGGGGAAATGCTGATAACACATCACTGAAACTGCCACGGGGGCTTGGAAGCTGCAGGTACAAGAGGCCATCTCCCCCCAAAATAGGAGTGTTGCACTGTTCCTCAGATCCAAGTGATATAAATCCATGACTGTGAGCCAAAAAAGCTTGTCAGAGCTGAACTGTGACCCTGGTGGTGTCTCACCTGTGGGCTAACACGGCTGCCGTGGCTTAGCAGAGGAGAACCAGGGAGATTGGGTTATGATGTTGTTTCCCTTTTGAGCGAAGCTTCCACTCTGCAGAGGTCACATGTAAAATTGAGTTAAAGCCTGAAAGTGCTCTTTCCCTTCACATCCAGCTCCTGCTGCCTCCCAGCCACAGGCTCAGAGCGATGGGATCAATGCTGCCGAGTGCCCACCATGGGGGACCTCCCTCCTCTGCCTCCCCTCAGCCCTCCAAGCACTTGCATATTTAAAGGTTACAGACCTGCTGTACCCACTCTGTCTGGTTAAGATGGAAATGTGTGCTGCCCTGATAACCTCCCTGCAATGGCTTTATTGGCCACTCTGTCCCCTGCTGATTGACTCATTAGCCCACACCAGCAGCGGGGAGATTCCTCGCTCAGAACCATCCTAAGCACCTTATCAAACTTGAGCCAAGCTGAGGATAACAATCTGAGACCCAATTAATTCCTTACTCTAAGGCTGTAATAATAAATAATCATGAAAACACCGGAGCAGTTTCAGTGGTGCTGAAACCAAGAGCTCCTTGCAAACAGCCTGAAATCACAAACAGCTCCAAAATCTGCTTGTTTAAAGCTGCTCTGCTCAAACCTATCACAGGTTGGTGGCTCCTGGCATTTACCTGCTGCACCCCAACCCCTGGCACAGCTTCATCCCTGCAGTAGATCATAGAATCGTGGAATGGTTTGGGATTGAAAGGACTTTAAAGCTCATCTCATCCCACCCCCTGCCATGGGCAGGGACACCTTCCACCAGCCCAGGTTGCTCCAAGCCCCGTCCAACCTGGCCTTGGACACTTCCACACTTGTCACTGTGGAAGTGACAAAGAAAGAGCCCAGGTGTGACAGAGAAACCCAGGACAACACGTCCCAGAGGGACAAGACAAACAGTGGAGAGGAAATACCCAAGAACTGCTGGCAGAGGAGTAACCCTGGGCAGCGACACTTCGTGGGATCCACTGCGGAGTCACAGGATCGTGACGGCTGGAAAAGATCTCCAAGATCTGAGCTGGGAGGAAAAGCTGCTCACACTGCTGCCTGCTGACACTGGCAGAAGTGCCTGGTGCTCTGTCTGGCATGAAAGGATGGAGAGAAACTGTGCCCTTCACTCAGAGCTGCACTGGCAAACCCTTGCACGGAGGGACAGAAAGGACGTGTAGGGGCACAACCACCAAAGGGTTTCTAACGGGCTCTTGGCTGAGCTCAAAGGAAATAACCACTAGAGAAGATCAAGCTGCCAGGCCCAGGCCCACGAGTGGTGCCTCCCAACAGCTCATTTTATGCTCAGACTCTGATGGTCCTGCAAAGCTGCCTCTTGTATCCACACCTTAACTCCTGTCCCTGGGTCTGACAGCGAGACAAGTGAGTATTTATGGACTAGAGATCTCCAAAGCACTTCAGACAGCTTACAAGGCCAAAGCTCACTGCTGGTTTCTTGGGCACTTTTAATCATCTTTCCAACTGTTTTCCAAACACTGACCTTTGTGCAAGGAAATAAATAGACACGCATATAGCAACAGTCTATAAGAAAAATAAAATTGTTGCCATTAATAAATCATCAAAGGATTTTGATGCCCAACAGCAAGCACGGACCTTTTATCCCTTATTTCTAGCTTTGCATCTGGCAACTTACGCTGTGAAAACAAGAACAAATTATTTATATTCTTTTAGTACTCCATAAATCAAATATTGCTGTAAGGACTGAGCTAATATTTTGAGAATTGAAGATGGGATTTGGTCTGTTTTGCTACATACACTGAATCTGTCTGCCGTGATATGAAAAGGCTAAGAGATATGAAATCTAGAAAAATAAGGAGTCTGAAATGCAGGCAGCAGGAGGAAATAATTTACCATAGCATTGCCCAGTTTGGCTTTGTATAGTGAGAGAATTATGGGATGTAGTTATTGTGCTTTCTGTGTGGTACTTGGCTTTTAAATGCAGATAGTGGGAATCTATCAAAACATTATTTGTTTGCTTGTTTCCTTCTCCCTACGTGTGAGAAGACATCGATATAGTTTAACTGCAAAAACACATCCATCCACCCTCTGTACCTCCTTTATTAAGCTACAGTCTAGCAAGAAAAAAATAATAATAAAAAAAAGCCATATACAGCCACTTGTCTTTTAAAGAAACAGCAAACCCAGAAGCTACAAAACTTAAACACAGTTGACTGATTTACACCCTGAGAGGCAGAAGAGCACTCCCAGCATCCAAGTTACAGCCACCTGAAAAGCAAGTTTATAAAACCACCGACAGACCTTTCACTGGAGCTGGGAGAGCCACGAGGGCTCCTATAAACAATATTTTATTGATTAGAATAGGCAGAAACTCCTGTTATTTACACCAGACTTTTTCACGGCGTTTATTGATGTTCCTAAGGCTCAAAGGGGATGGAGAGAGACCTGGCAAACATAACAAATGGACTTGGTGGAATACAGGGCTGCTGCTGGAAAACAGCCCTGTGGAAAACACGGAGGGGGATTGACCTGGAGTGCCCTGTGCAGTGACCTGGGCCCTCCCTACACGATCTCTGAGTAACTCCTGCCTGTGGCCAGATGTAGAAAAGGCTCCCCCTCACCCCCTGAAATAAATAAAAGAGCAGAACAAAGCAGGGAACATGTTGTGTTGCACTGTGATCTCCGAGCACCGGCGCAAAGCAAATGGAAAATTCAGAAGGCCTGGGAGGGAATGGGCTCCAGGGAGCACATCAGCCAGGGAGAAGATGTGACTGCCCCACCCCTGGGAGTGTCCAAGGCCAGGCTGGACAGGGCTTGGAGCAACCTGGGATGGTGGAAGGTGTCTCTGCCCATGGCAGGGGGTGGAACTGGAGGATCTTTAAGATCCCTCCAACCCAAACCAGTCTGTGCTTTTATGATAAACATTATTAAAACTAGAAAAATATTTTTTGAGGGGATAGCGAATTTCTATCCTTTAGGGAGCAGGATAAGCTGGTGGAAATCTATCACCTGTCTTCTGGAGCATCTCCTCTGAGTGTAGCTCATTCCTACAGGTTGGGACGAGTCATCCCATGTCTGGAATTCCTGCTCTCCTCGGGCACCTCATCCTGTGTTCACCAGTGGGGGGACAGCCTGTATTTTGACAAGGCGTGTGTCACTCCCCTCCTCGTGGGGTCTGAGGGTGATGATGACCTGTGCACTCACCCCCAGCCAGGGGTGTAACAAACAGCGCCCCCGGGTATCTTAATGCCGGGCTGTGGATTCCTCATCCTCCTCGGAGCTGGGAGCAGGAAACGCAGCGAAACGCAAACCCGTTGGAGTGTCCTCATCAATGATTTTAACCTCCTGACCTGGAATGAAAGAGGTAATTTGATCGCCATGGAAACGGGTAAAGGGCTCTCCCCAGCCCAACCCATCACGCCTTAAATGGGGCTGAATCATCCACTTGGGATGGGAGGAGGGACACGACAGGGATAACACAGCCTGGGAGGAACGTGCCACCCTTAAGGATGATAACAATGCCTGACAGCTTTAACTTTGGGTCAGTCCTGGTGCACGAATTGTCAAATACTCTGACAGCTCCCCGCTCACCTCCAGAGAACTGTAACAACATTTCTGGGGTTTTTTATTATTTCTTCTCAGCAAGAACGCCAGAAATGCAAATGTTTTTGCAGCTTCTGTGAGGCTCCAGGGGAGGTGTTTTGCTGGAGGCTCTTGCAGGAAGCAAACCCTGGTCACTGGTGATGTTGCTGTGGAGGTTTTAACCAGCGGGCGACTCCGAAGGTCTGGCGTGTGCTGCTTCTCTTTGGGAAATGCAAGGAGACAGAATTTTTCAGGCAATCATCACCAAATCCCCCTCTAAATGAACAGCCCTATAGGTTAGTATTAACCTTTATAATATAAGTATTAGCAGTAGTAATATTGGAGTGCCTGGAGATCCCTGGTGAGAGCAAGGCTCCTGCCCGTGGGGGATCGTACGTGCCCGTAATATTGAGAGAAAAGGACAAACTGCCTTTTTTTGCAGCTGCAAATCCAAGTTCACAAAGACTAAATCACCGTCCCTTGGTCAGCCTGGGAAAGTGTGTCAGCACCAGGAATAAAAGCTTCATCCCACAGAGCAGGACCACACGACCACAACCAACCCCTCCAGCAGGAGCATCCGCTCCTTGGCCAAACCATCTGTGCCAGGAGGTGTAACAGCCACCTGCTCGCAGCAAAGACACCATCTCCTCGTCCCCTTCCACGGTGCCACAGCCTGGAATGGTGGCACAGCCTGCAGCCAACTCAGCAGCACATGAGACAGGCAGCCACGAAGGTTTGTTTAATGATTTTTAATTAATTTTAATTACTTACAATTTTTTTTTTTTTTTGGAGTGATAGCTTAACCTCGCTGAATCTCAGCCCCTCTGATCACTCTGGGACTTGTGCCAGCTTCCTCATTACAGATCAGCTCCCCCAACACCATTTGATAATGAAATGGGTTTTAAAAGAAAGGGACAGAGAAAAAAAAAAAAATCAAATACCTTCAGCAGAACCCTGGGGAGCTGGAAGAGGATTATGATTTGGCAGGGAGATAAAATGATAGTTTGGGGGTTTGCGTGATGAATAACTTGTACCTGTGCTCAGAGTGTCCTACTTTTAAAAGACAAAGGTTGTGGGCCTGTAAGGACTTCTTCCCCAGCTTCCTGCAGGCTCCCTTCCTCGGGGACAGGGAACTGGGCAGGCAGGAAGGCAAAGGGGAGGGTTTACAGCTCGTGTGAGGAGGAGCAGCTATGGGACCCCACACCTGCCCCCAGCTGGGGCACAGGGGTGTACTTCATTCTCCCACGGCCTCTCTCCCACCTCACCAGTCTCCCCAAAGCCTCAGGGTTATTTGTTTGCTTAACACAAATTTTACTCCTTCTTGCTTTCTCTGGTCTCATCTTTACAGCCTTTCAGCTTTTAGAAAATTCCTTACTTGTTCGCTGCCATTGGAATCCTTTTTCCACCCATGTCTTGACCAGCATCCGAAAGCTCCTTCTGCACCAAGAGGCACTTGCTGCATCTCGTTCCCTGTGGAATTCCGTGCTCCAGCCCAGCGAGGTGCAGATGGTGGAAGGCACTGGTAGCACTGGAGTTTTGCCTTTGGTCCTGTTTGTTTTTATTAACACACACTGCTCTGGTTCACGATTCCAAACTCTCTCCCTGTGGCTCTGATCTCCTGCCCAGCAGCCCTGGGCAAGCTTCAAAGGATCCAATGTTTGGGCAGAGTACAGAAGGGAATCTGTAATTTTTGGATGCTCTCCTAAGGCTTATCTGCACCTCGGTGCAGTCTCTAAATCTGGACTCCAGGTCCCCTAAGAGCTCTAATTTCCACTAGAGCTGATTGGATGTCCACACTCAGAGCTGGAAATTCCTCTTAAATCCTAAATCCTTTTGTGGCTTTGCACCTCTGTTCTTGGGCAAGAAGCAAGTGGAAGAGAATAACCTTTTTAGAGCACATAAACGTGGAAAATGATCCAAACACTGCATATATTTATTAGAATTACTGCCTGCATCAGAAATATTGCTGTTACCACGGCCACCACTGCCCTAAAGGGCTTGTGTTTTCCACAGGCTCCTCTTGGTACATATCAAACCCATCCTCATGAACACAAATCAAACATGCAAGGGGGGCCAGAAGCCTCCAGCACTGATTTGACCCTCCCCAGCTGAACATCTGCCCTGAACTGAGGTTGAGATGGGAAGGAGACCCTGCAAAGAGCCCATCAAGGTGCCAGGGAGATGCATCACAGCCACCAGTGCAGGAGCTGCAACAAACCCCAGGAGAGGCAAAGGTGACTGGGACAGAGGGACTGGGACCATCTCCTACCTCGCAGCCATTGCAGGGACGTGCATAATTCATAGCCCATAGATTGTATATATCTTGTTCATGAAAGTTTAAACAGACTGGTTATTACTATTGACCATTAAAAGGCAATTTTTTCCCCCACGTGTGACAAGGACTATTGACATTCCCCTATCCTTGAAAAAGGAGGAGTTGCTGTCCCGACGTCTTCAGAGCCTGACATCACTTATGCACACCCATGTTGAGGCATCTGAGGCTCTGAGCTGGCAGTGAGTGAAAAACACCCCCCAAAAAAATTGCTGCTTTCGTATCCGTCCCCAAAATGTGTCATTAATTCCCTATTAAAAATCGCCAGTCTGATTTTATGCATTTACACCCCATGGCTCGTTGCTAGTGGAGTGAATCAGGATCTTCTCCTGCCACGGGGAGTGTGGTGGGGTTTAGATAAATTATTTAGTTACTGTGACCCCGCTGCAGTGCTGCTGTTTCTCCTGCTGAAGCTTTGCCTGGTGGTTGATGTCGTGGGGAGGACCACGGGGCTGATGTGCAAGCAGTGAGCAAGGGGGGCAAGACAGCTCAGGGCAGAGATTTGGGGGCATCTGCCTGCTCAGAACATCATTTTAATGCCATTTGGAGCCTGGAGCACGGGAAAGGTGAAGCTTTGAGTTGTCACAGGAAGAAGCAGTTAATGCTAAGATAGGGAGGCTGATTTTTCTCCTCTCTGCAGCCTGTAAGAAAATTAAATTCATGCCCAATGGGCCTAAACATTCTTGGTAGCATTGAAGTGCAAAATTGAGCTAATACCTTTCTGATGTTTAAACAAGTACTCATGATATTTTTATGCCCATCGAGAAGAAGCTTTAAAGCTTTTGGACCTGCCATCACAAACTAAAAGGGATGCAAGAAATAAAAGGAAGGGGAAAATATCTTTGTGGGTCATGGGGAGTTCTCTGGATAACACAAATACATGATAATATGCCAGAATGATTCTTAAAGCTTCTACCTCTGCTGCAGAATCCACTTTTGGGGCACATCAGGGTAGGAGCAGAGGGTGCTGGTCTGCTGTGGGCTCTCTGAAGCAAATAAACAACATTTTTGGGCAAACAAAACAGTCTGATGCAGTTCTGACCTAATTTTCATCTAGATCTTCATCTAGATCTTCATCTTCAGGAAGAAATTCTTCCCTGTGAGGGTGGGGAGGCCCTGGCACAGGTTGCCCAAAGAAGCTGTGGCTGCCCCAGCCCTGAAAGTGTCCAAGGCCATGTTGGATAAACTTGGAGCAACCTGGGTTAGTGGAAGATGTCCCTGCCCATGGTAGGGGGTTGAACAAGATGATCTTTAAAGTCCCTCCAATCCAAACCAATCTGTGATAGATCAACCGAACACGAACTTTCTATTTACAGCACGGGGAAAAAAAAAATTCAGAATAAGCCAACAGTGGCCATGAAAAGGATGGATATAACCCAGAGAGGATGGAAAGAGCTTTGTAAGGTTTTAGCTTCATCCTACCTGTGCCTGTTGGAGCACATACGGGGAAAATGATTGTTTGCCTCTCTGGCGCTCGCGCCGAGCGAGCGAGGAGCAGATGTGAGCCGGGCACTGCCGACTCCAGCAGATAAAAGACAATTACAAGCAGAAAATGGAGCTGCTGATAGCATGCAGCTTTCGCTTGGGATGTTCAGCTTAGCTGCTGGGATAAAAAAAAAAAACAAAAAAAACCAAAACAACCAAAAAAAAAGAGGGGGTTGAAAACTAAACTCCTGCTGGCGGCGTCTCGTACCGCAGACCTGCTGATTCAGGCACCGTGCGGCTCCGTGCAGACGCACGGGGAAACGTTTGAAGGCTCAATTTGAGCCATTTGTTTCTCGTTTTTTGAGCTCTCATTAAAATAATCTGTACTGATTGTCTGTGGGAGCTATTTTTCGCTCCTCTAAACGGTTGCAAAAAGACAGCAGAGATCAGAAAAAGAGACTCGACCCTGTTAAGCCTGTGACTCATCAAATCCAGGCTCCTGCTCCGTGCTGGCTGCCAGAGCAGCAGAAGCCCCTGGAATGTGGCAGGAAGGGGGGTGGAGGGGGTGTAAAAGCCCTGTTTTACCCTCTCTGATCAAGAGGTTTGAAGGATTTTGCCTCCATCCATCCGTACACAAGGGATATGGACATCCTGATACCTGTTGGCAAGCTGCAGGCAGGGGATGCTTTCCCAGGCCAGGCTTTCTCCCCACTCCAGGGACTGTCCTGCTACAACACTCATTTGGGATGAAAAGGTCTTGCCTTCCCATGCCATTATTTTATTCTTGCATACAGAGCCCCAAGCTGGAGAGGCCGAGCACTGACAGGATACAGATGCAAAACCAACCCGTGCAAAAGGTGGCTGGAGGGAATTTTTAGGACCTGATCAGTTATTTGCTATTCGAAGCACATGTAGCCCTGAAAACACCAGAAATGAGAAAGTGGATCTTCTTGCATTCCGTCCCCTGTGACTGCCCCACATTCCACTATCACTGAGTATCCTGGTGAGCCTCCAAAACCAATTTAAATTCCTTTTGTTTATCATCACCTCTGGCCTGGACACTCAGAGCTGCTGCCTAAAAAGCAGCCTGTGAGGCCTGAACTTGAACTCTGCAGCCAGCTGAGCATCCTCCAGGCACAGGTGGGCAGCACTGCCAAGGGATGCCAGACTCTGATTTTCCAGTCAGGCTGGAAAATGAGCTTAGGAATTCCAGTGCACAAGGAGCAAAAGTCAGACCCTGCCTGTGGGTGCTGAACTCTGAGCCACCCCCAAATAATTCTTGCCATATCACTTCTGCAGGCAAACCCCGTGGGAGATTCAGAATCCCTTGATGTACCTCCTGGGTTCCCAGCTGATCCCCCAAAACTCCAGGTAATTTGACTGACAGGATGCCCAACACCTCTCCCACTAATTAATACACAGGGGCCAGCACCTTTTCACTTCTTCAGCACTGTCGTGGTTTTGCCTTGGGTCAATTTGTTTTTACACCCCCCACACAATTACCATTAGTAGAGAGAAGGTTTATGC
>JAYRBT010000075.1:5122359-5138124 GCA_036023395.1 Myiotriccus ornatus
GGGTTTTGTCCGGAAATCTACTTGGTCAAAACCATTCACAGCCCCAGGGACGGGCTGGTGGGCAAAACCACGACAAGCACAAAGGATTTAAAACTCTTGCTTTATTTCTTCACATCCTTTCTCGATAAACCTGCAGAAAACGCCTTTTGTTTTAGTGCCGTGCTACAGAGGGGCTGTTTGTTCTCTGGGCATTTAAATGTCCCCATCACTGACATTTTTAAAGCTAGGAAGAAGGATTTTAATTGGCTGAAATGCTGATTGCCATAACAACTGGCTAATGAACCATCTGTTAGCATATGTAATATTTATTTATACATTTTAAAAATGCGGCTAAAGATCCGGACAGGCTCTTTATCAAGGACAGGGGCAGCTCACTCCCGGTGCAGATGGACAGGGCGGGGAGGTTTATGGACTACAATGTCCACAGGGACCACTGTGAGTCTGAATCAGCCCTTGAACTTCCATCAGGGAGCCGTGAACTTGTCCCCCAGCCATCCCTGCTGCAGGTTTAGCAGCTCGTGACGGGCGACCTGGAGGGGACAGGACACCCTTCCCTCCTCTGATCCATGGAGCAACATCGGGAAAACCGGTGCTAGAAGATCTGGGGAAAGGTGAATTTCGAAGCAAAAGATTAATTGGGAAGCCCTTTTTTGGAGCAGCACTCAGAATTATAGAGTGGTTAATGTTGGAAAAGACCTCCAAGGTTATCGAGTCCAACCTCTGGCTGAACACCACAATATCAATTAAACCCTCAAGCTGCTGCTGTCCTGCTCCCACCCCTGTCAGGGGGAAGCACCAGAGCCCGAGCGGTGAGGGGAAGGCTCCCATTCCCGATGAACAAGCGCTGGGATTTCCCCCAGAGCGATTCCCCCAGAGCTTCGCTCACGAGGAGTTGGCATTTTTAGAAACAGCCTCTCCCTGGCAGCTCCCGGCTCCCATCTGGCAGCAAACCCCCGGCAAACCCCCAGCCCTGTGAAAGACCCTCCCTGCGGGCCCGGGGGCTGACCCTGACCCCCCAAAAAGAGCCGCTGTTCCCCCCCCACAGCGACGCCTCCTAAACCCTCCTCGTCCCTTCCCAGAGCCCGCAATCCCCCTTCCCGAATCCAGCGGGATGATGCCCGAGGTTTAATGGGGGAAATGTATTTTTAGCCTGTTGATGAAGAGGGAGAGAAGAAGGGAGCAGAGAAAGCCCCGTTCCACAGAAGTCACATGCATATGCAAAAGGCTCCTAATTGCCCCTCTTTAGAAACTAATCATTCGGGATTTCACAAGCCACATTATAGAACCTGACATGCTTATTTTTCCTTTTATTATGTTTGTAAGCAGTGATCCTATTGAAAAGAAAATCAAACCCTATTTTTACCAGTCACAACCATCTCCCTTTCTCTTTCTGCCTGCTTTATTTTATTTTATTTTCCTTTCTTTCCAACAGTTGAATAGAGCAGCATTTTCATGTGTATTAATTGCCCTGCAAAATGCCCTCGAAGTCATTAGAATTCCCCATTCAAAACTATTATCTGTGCCATTATGTCTTTGCATTATATTTATTTAAATGTGGCTCTTCTGAATTAGCTTATTTTTAACAGCTAGCCATGCCTGAAATATTGTTCCAGGCCAAGCTGTTCTCAAATCTTTATTTTTTTTAAAATGATAACTTCATAGAAGCTCTTGTTGTTTTATCCCAAGTGGAATCACAGTTTTAGGCTTTTAACCCTCTTTCCTTTCTCTTCTTCTGTTTCAGCAGGACAGGCAACAGCCTTGCAGTTTGTTTTTTTTATGAACACACAAGACTTTGTTACTCCAGAAGTGCAGGGTTGACACTGAGGTTCGTGGCTGTCACACTGAGTTAAATCTGTTGATTGCAAAGTTGATTAAGAGAAAAATGCACCATGATTTCCTAAATGTAGTGCAAAGTTGCTTTTTTATTTCCACTCAAAATACCCACCCATGATCTCCCGCTCATTCTGACAGGGGATTTTGGGAATACCAGGAGCCACCCCTGTCTGGAGCGGCTGCATTTTGGGAAACACTTGATGGTGGAGGATTGGACACAGCACTCCCTGCCCCCAGGAGCTACTTTCTGGAAGGTCCCAGAGTGGGAAGCTGGTTTCTGATGACCTCCCTCACTCTTTGACAGGTGTCATCCCAACACTGTCCATGCTTTTCCACGCTGAGATCTCGTGCAAGGCTCGAACAACTCCAGGTCTGGACCCGAGCACTGGAAAGGGTTAAAATGAGAGCCCGGGGACTGAAATCAGTCCTTCAGCCCAGTATTCTCCTTTCCCTGCTGCCTGCCCAGCAGGGTTATCCCTGCAGGAAGGAGTCAGCATCTCTCCCTGCCCCGGGCAAAGCTCCTCGCACCATTTTCTTACTGTAATGCCTCCAGCCGTCCTGCGTCTGCCCTCATTAACCCACACCCGCAATTACCCAGCGTGTGCCTGTCCAAGCAGCACCTCCCCCTTCCCTGCCCCTCCAGACCCTGCAGCTCCATCCCCTCTTTGTGCTCCCTGTTTAAACATTCCCGAGGGATCCTCTCCCAGGGCAGATCCGCTCACGCCTCCGGCCCCACCAGCCCTTTGGGCGCTCGGGGTGTTCCTCTTCTGCCAAACTGTGCCCCCTCCTCTCATCCTCTCTCCCCCAGGGACCATTCCTGCTTCCTGCTCGTGCCACACACCTGGATAACCATCAGCTCCTGCTGAACGATGCCAGTGGGCAGGTTAACCTGCCAAGGTGACGTCCCTGCCTGCTGCTCCTTGCTGGTGCTCCGTGCTTTGAGGTGAAGTTTTTAAATGCTGCAACGCCTCCCTTGGTACCCTCCTTGCTTGGTACGAGTGAGGAGGCAGCCAGGGATGCTTGGAAGCGTTCCCTCCCTCTGGGCTGTAGGAAAGCCCTTGGTCTGTGCATGGGGAGACAAACACACACACTTGGTCCAGCATCTGAATTTATCTGGTGTGACAGCGAGGCCTGGCCAACGCACACGAGTCCTGTGTTGGCATCTGGGGTGGATCCTCTGCCAGAGCCCAGCCCAAAATATAAAAAACCCACTTGTCCCTCACCCACATGGGCCACCCAAAGGGATGGGGCTCAGCCCAGATCACAAGGCCTGAGCTGGACCCCCCTTCCCGTGTGGCCTCATCTCCAACAACCACCTCCACGGGCAGGAACAGCCCATTGTTATTTCTTATGAACACCTTTTCCACAGGGCATCAGCAAAATCTCTCCATTTTAATCCCATCCCTCATGCAATTCTTTTGAATATTTAAGAGCCAAAGCAGCTCTCAGATCCTATCTGGTGTTATATCCTCCTTCATTTCCTTTTACAGAGCTCAGATAGCCCAGTGACCCACATGGGCCAATAGAAGTCTATAAAAAGATGGACAGATACTTCTGACACCTACAGAAGCTTCTGTTTTACCAGCCAGCCAGAATTCCCCCGAGGCAGCTGCAGCAGGATTGCTGTATTGCACCACAATTGCCTTATTACACCACCCAACACCTTTGTTATCAGGCAGAACAGCAGCACAGCAGGTTTAACCCTTGGGAGAACAACTCCTCCTGGTTTCTGGATGCGCTCAGGAGTAACCAGGTCAAGCTTCCAGTTGACACTGAAGGAGCTGAGCCCACCTCTGGGCGACATCAGCTCCAATCCAGACCCTCCAGGTTTCCCACCATCATAAAACGACACGTTTTTTGCCACTAGATGGAGTTTAAGAAGCCTGAAGTTGGCTCAGCCTTTCCCAGCCCAGGTTTCAGCGGGAGATGTTGGTGTTGGGGGTCAGGATCGTGGGGACGTGAGGTGGGAAAGGCGGCAGTGACCTGGTAAATCACGATTTGGCAGCCACTTGAACGCAGATGAAAATCAACCAAACAAAATGCAACCCACAGCTGAGTGCTCAGCCCTTCTCCAAGGGCCAGGTGTGGAATCCTTGGAGTGGGCAGAGGGACAGATCTGCCACTGCCATGGCACGTGTGGCTGGTCCAGGGAGCAGGGACAGGTCCCCCAACTTGACCTCAGAGCTGACCCTGCCCCACTTTGCCCTGCTGGGCCACCCCAACCCAGCAGCTGCCTCAGGATTTATATAAAATAATAACTATCAACCACACGGGGAAGGATATTGATCTGCAGATTTCACTGACATTTACAAATAAGTGATGTATTGCAGTTTTCATTTTGCTGGCTGGGCTGACCCTAATGGCCTTTACATAATTTACTTTTGATTAAAGAAGTGCTTTGACGCAGAGAACCAAAAAAAAATGAATCGATACAATTATGAGATCAGCTTTAAAACAATGTGTTATGGCAGGGAAAAAAGAAAAAAGTCAAATCCTTTGAAGACGCTCATATTGAAGTGTGATGTCTAAAGACATTTCAAGAGATCAACAGATTCTCTGCTTGCTGAGACTTGGAAATTAGCTGAGGACACATTAGAAGTTGCAGAGTGATTTAATTGCAGGCCAGACTCCTACAGCAGGGTCAGCACTGGTCCCTTCAGCCAGGTCTGTGGCAGCATTTTATATTCCCAGACAGACAGAACTCACTTGCATAAGAATGCAAAGGAGGAGCAGCTCCAGGTTCCCTTCCATACATTCAAATATTTACAGAATACCTGCTGCAGGGAGGGGAAAAAAATAACTTAGGCTGGGAAAACAGGGGCTTGCATTAGCTAGTGTAGTGCCATATGTTCATTAAAACCCCACAATGTGCAAGATAATGGTGACAGTAGGTTGAAGTGATATTCTGGTGAACAATATCCAAAAATATTATTTTTTGGCAACCAAACTGTGCACATCATCCATAATTAATGAGTGTTCTTGCAATTAGTCTGCCCTTGCATAAAGGGAATAACCACAACCTGTTTGCGTTTGTGAAGCACGAAGGGAAAAAAAAAAAAAAAAACCACCAACTATTTTTTTTTCACTCCTCCCTCTGATCAGCGATGTCACACGGCTCCAACTTATTTTGTCTTCGAAGAAAACTGGGGAAGAAAAATGTGGGTTTTTTTTTTTTTGGAAGTGCAACTCCCTGAGATGGCGCCAGACTAATCATCGATATTCCAGGATAACGGTGTGTGTGCTGTCTGCCCTATTTTCTCTCTCATGTTCTCTGAAAGGCAATAACACTGAAAGGGAAATAAAAAAAAAATAAAAAAATAAAAAAAGGGAATAAAAAGATGTAACTGCAGGCGACACCGTGGCTGTGCCACACTTATTCAGAGAGGCAGGAGGCTGCAGGCACTTCACTTTGCTCTTTTTGCATTGTTTAGCAAATTCAAGGCCTGAGAGAGAGAAAAAGCATCCGAGCCCGGATGCCTGGGTGGGAAGTAAAGATGCAGCGGAGCTCAAGTTAACAGAGAACTTGCTTTTGCCATCGGTGGGCACAAGATGGAGTCTGGGAAAGTGAAGCGAAGCACAGACCGGGCGGCTCCTCATCCCCTCCCTGCCATCCCCTGCGGTCCCGCGGGGTGCCCAGTCCTGCTCCTGCCGCTGCCATCCTCACCCCCAGCTCTCCTGCTTCCCGTGCAGGGATGTCCCTTGGCATCAGGAGGCGGGAGGGATCATGCTCGGCGCTGTTTATTACGAGTGACTTCTGCCTTCCCCGAGCAGCGCGGCTCATCCATCCCGTTATCCCCGTTATCCCCGTTATCCCGAGGATCGGCGCCCCGCGAGCCCCGCGCCGCTGCTGAGCGCAGGTAGCGCTGTTCGCATTCCCGTTTCCCTCACCAGAAAAACCGCGGCTGCCAGAAACAATCCCGGACAAAACGGAAGTCCCGGCGCTACATCTGTAAAATCAAATAAATACAAATGCGGTGACTGATCGGAAGGAAAACAATCAGCTGCGAGCCAATTTATTCAATCTGCCTGATGTAAGAAGGTTGCAAACATCCCGCTGTTTACCTTGACTTTTTTTTCCCCTCCTTTTGGCAGCAATAAAAACAAATAAAGCAGAACCACTTGCTATTCAATTTGAGGCCTGAATACACCAAAAGAACTGAAGCCAGCAGTGGAGAGGCAAAAGACATTTGGCCCAAACCCTTTCTGCAAGGAACTCCTGCAAAATTTACTCTTTGTCAACCACATGTAGGAGGATTTTTTTTTTTTTTTCTCACTGTGATGCCCTAAGATTCACTCAAAGCTGCTGCATTTTTCCCCTGATTAACCATTTGAATAATTTCTTTAAATCTTCCAGGCATCAGCTCCTGTCACACCTTCCCCCGCTAGATTAAAAAATACTTTGTACCTCGCGCTTTCTCCCTGTGAACATATTTAAACAGCACGATCAGGTTGCTTTCTAATCTTCCCTTTGATAAGCTAATCAGATTGATCTCCAGCAGCCTGTCACCGCCAGGCACGGTTTTCAAGCCGTGGAATATTCCTCACACCTCCCGACAAAGGCAGTGCCAGTCCCTGGGGATGAAGCGTCCTCAGCATCCCCCGTGTTCCAGCAGCATCCCCCGTGCTCCAGAGGCAGGGAGAGACCCTCAAGGCACTCCAGGGATGTGTTCCTGTCGTGCCACAGCCCAGGCTAATGAGTGGCTTGGCCTAATCACCTGAGAGTGGCTTGTTTTGAAAGCAGACAGATGACACCAAAATCACATCTGTCCTTTGAACCGCTGCAAAGGCATCAGAGGCTGCACCAAGCCAAGACCCCACGGAATTCCTGCTTGGGATTCCAGAATTGAGTGTAGATAGTGCTAAAAAATGGATTAATGACAGAATTATAGTCCACAGGGAATGTTTTGCTCTCCCAGGTCAGGCTGGCACTGCCCTTCCCTGAACAGACACCAAAGGTGGGCAGCAGCAAAGGCAGCTCTGGTGCAGGGGACAGTCTGTAAATTGAGAAAGACTTTAAATCCAGAAAGCCCTGGAGTTGAAAGCATGGGGTTCAAGTCCAACCCCCCCCCCCCAAGAAATATATTGCCATCAAGAGACAGGCAATCATACTTAATACAATAGTTATTTGATAATATTCTCTTTTAAGTTCCTTCTGTAAAGCAACACTTCGAGAAACTTGGTTGATATAAAAAGAATTCCAAGAAATTACTTCTTTTCACTTCTACTATTCAGTGGGGAAAACTTTGTACCTATCAGCTGTCCCACTGAAACGAATTTTAGGCTCTGTCTGATAAACACTGAGCTCAGTGCTCAGACATCCCAGGGACACAGTGACATTTGCCCTATGCTGTCTGTGTAGGGCCAACCCACACCTCAGAACTCCAGAATCACCGAGGTTGGAAAAGACCTCCAAGATCATCAAGTCCACCCTGTGGCCCATCCCCACCTTGTCCCCCAGCCCAGAGCACTGAGTGCCACATCCAGTCCTTCCTTGGACACCTCCAGGGGTGGGGACTCCAAACCTCCCTGGGCAGCCCCTGCCAATGCTTAACTGCCCTTTCCAGCAAGAAATTCTTCCTGATATCCAACCTGACCCTCCCCTGGCACATCTGGAGGTCGTTCCCTCTCCTCCTGTCCCTTGTTCCCTGGGAGAAGAGCCTGAACTCCACCTTCCTCCACCCTCCTCTCAAGGAGTTGCAAAGAGTCAGAAGCTCTCCCCTAAGACCTGGGACCAGCACACAGATTTTTCCAGGCTGCATTTGTGGTTCTAAACAACCCCCTGGCATCATCAAACCACAGATTTGCTCAGAAATCCTCACTCTGTATCCCAGAGGAGATGAAACACAGTCACTTGCAAGGGAGAGAACAACAATAAAAGGAGAATGAACACTCCCTAAGTGCTTCCTAAGACAAAAAAATTTGATATGCAGCCTGTGTACCCACACAATTATGGAGCTTCTTGCTCTGAGCTGTAGCAGATGGAATTTTTTCCCCTCCTGTCTCTCTTTGGTGATAAGGTGAACATTTCCTCAAGGGAAGAGTAGACAGAGTTGCTGAGTTGGCAAAGCTCGTGCCAAGCAGCTGGTTGCTGATAAAATTATGGATCTGGATAGGCATGGCCTGGGAGGGAGGATAAGAGCCTTTCTGTCACCAGCCTTTCCAAGGAAGGAGTGAAGCAGGTCATGGATATATTCATTAAAGCACATGAGATGGGAAAACAAGGGAGCTGTGCTACAAAGGTACCAGAAAACTGTGCCGATTTTCTGTTCATTTATTAAAGGGGTGTATTTCCTTTGGACCTTTTTGTGCTGCAGCTTATAAATTCAAGCTGAGCACTTGATTCCTGGGACAGTCTCACCAGAGAGGGGGAAGGAAAACTTACAGCCTTCAACAGAACACAGGGAGAGGGGAAAAACTGCTGAGGGCACAGCTTTGCTCCTAAACAATTTCGTTCTGGAAGGTCTCAAAGCTCTGTTTGAATATTAAAATCAATCTGTAGTCACACAACCTTTACTTAAAATAAACACGTAATTTTAACCTCATTTACAAGGATGAAAACAGAAAAGAGGTTGGATGGGGCTTGGAACAAGATGGGATAGTGGAAGGTGTCCCTGCCCATGGCAGGGAAGTGGAATAAGATGGTCTTTAAGGTCTCTTCCAACCCAAACCATTCCATAATTCTAGGAGGTAAGTTTAGGTGTTTGCACACCCACATTTTGCAGTCTCTGCCCTGAGCTCACTATTATCACAATTCCTAGTGCAGCACAAGCACTTGGACCTGTAAATCAGGCTCTGGACAAGCATTTACCTGATTAGATGCTCGGATAACACAGGTAAATATTGGAACATCCACACACCCCCCAAAGCAGAGTGTTGCAAACCCATTTACAAGTGTTCACCAACTCAATTTGATATTCACACCGGGAAGAAGAGAAAAATCCAGAGAAACCTGTGCAAGCTCCAAATTAAAACCAGTTAGCTCTGGCTTCCAGTTCTTTCCCAGTTCCATTGGTTAAACCACACTCCAGAAGCAGAGTGTTTACTCCAGGTAGCTCATTCCTGCAGGGACAGAGGGTACCGTGTCCGCTGGAAAAACACACTCTGCCTGCCTTCCCTGAGGAATTGTTGGCAGTCTGTAATGTCAGGGGCTCTGCCCTCCATTCTTTTCCCAATCATAACACAACAAAGCCATTTGGATTTCTGAAATGTCACTGTGTCTGCCCAGAGACCTAGGGCAGACAAGGTAATTATCCCTTCCTGTCACCCTCCCTTTTTCTGACTTGTTTAAAATGAAGTGTTTTTACTGAAGTCTGTCAACCAGTGTCCTAGGAAATGTTCCTGGCTTCCAGATCCTGGATGGATCCCAGCCCTGCAGTCCCTGCCCAGAGCTGCCACAAAAAAGCAGACCAGGGGTTTTAATACCTGGACAGGTAAATCCCTACAGGAAAAAATGTCTCCAGAGCTGATTCTCAAAAGCTACTTGATGCCCAGATCGTGTGGCTGGGAGACACAAAGAACAGCCATGGGGGAAGATGCCAAGTTCTCATGGATTTCAGTGGGATGAGGGAAACAAGCTGCAGGGGGCTTGCCTGAAAAGCAGCTCCCCCACAGTGATGACTCAAGTTAATACCGACCACGGTGATTCCCACTTATTTTGTTGCTGCAGGACCGTCCTTGGATCTCTGGCAACAACCACTCAGACACACAACCTGCTTCCTCCTGAGCAAGAGCCGGTTGGGATCCGTGGGATACAGCCTGGGCTTGGGCTGATCCCAACAGCAGCAGGGCTTGGCATGTTGAGGTAGCCATCAACACTTAGGAACTAAGTTCATTACTAAAATAAGGTTTCCTCTGGCTTTCCTGCCTCGGTAACAGATTCACCCAGAGGAGAGGGAAGGCGGTCACTTAAGTCCTCCTCAGACCTGGTCCCCGGTCCCTGCTGAGCACTGGGATTCGACAGGAACCACGAGCACGTGGCTGCTTTTCTGCTGGAGACCCCCACATTTTAAAGGGAAGAGCTCTTATCTCTCGATTTATATGGATCAGTTCTGCAACATCCCGATATATTTATGGTTTTAATACATAACCATAAATGCCCCCTAAACAAGGGATATTGCACCTTTAGATTACTATTATTGCTTTATTGCTCATTGGAACCATAAATTAACACCTTCCCCCAGCAATGCTCCAAGAGTACAGAATTGGATTACAATGTACACACACAAGAGCCTATTAAGGCATTGCTATTCCATAAAAGTCTTTATAGTTTTTAAGTGTACACCTATAAGTGTTTCAATTAAAGCACTACATGCTTGCCTAGTAATTGCCCTCCCATTTGTGATAGGGCTTTGCAGCAAGGAAAAGAAAGAAGCAAGACTAAAAGGTGGAAAATTGGAATATAAAACACCGAATATGAAACCGCCATAAAAAGAAAACCACGGGTTTAAATTATGCTTATTAGAGTCATTTGCATGGTTTAACTCTTGCACTCTGCTGGGAGGGATCTGTTGTTTGCTTCTCAGAGAGAGAAAAACACTTCTGCCCGTGACACGAGTCCTCAAGCCTGGCAGGGAATCAGTCACTGGGAGAAAATGGCTTCACTTTTCGGTTTTGTGGAGAACAGCTGCCGCCATAAATCACTCTGCAATGACCGTAGAGGTCCTTCAAGGCTGGATGACACGACAGAAATATGAAGTCCAGGCTTGGGATTCCCGGAGAAGACAGAGGAGGTGACAAGCGCCGTGTCCCTCCCTGTCGGAAGGATGACACCTTGTGGTAGGACGGCTCAGAGGACCAGGACCTAATTAAAAGCTCTAAATTAAGCTGTACCCAACATACTCCAAGGAGGACACGCCTTCCTGCAAGCATTACAGGTGGGAAGGAGAACTTCAGTCAGCTGAGCTTTGAATCTCTGGTGACTTTAAAGTGCAGGGCAGGAATTTCTCTTTTGTGATTTTTGGCCTCTGAGGCCACCCGGCAGGGAGAACCCCTCCAATCTAGAGCCTCAGGTGGGCTTTTCTGCTTCCCCTTCATGGAATTTCTGTGTGGTTTTTCTGAAAACTGAGCCTCATAAATGGTTTGAGCTGCCCCTTTGGGTTTTATTTCAGCCACAGCAGTGGTTTTCATGGTTTTTCAGCAACACGCCGTAATCCGGCGTCTCTGAGGAGGCACAAAGATGAAGTTGTACTTGGAAGGTTATGGAGAGGGAATTAATAAGGAAATTCATCTGCAGAGTCACTCAAAAATGCCCTCAGCTCCTCAGCAAATCCCATTTTACTGCTAAGTTCAAAAGAAACAGCTCTTTGTATGGCACAAGACTGGGGTGGCAAGGGGCATCAGCACCAAGATTTGCCTCCTTCCATCCTGGGAAGGTTTCCTGGTGTAAGTGAGAGTCTCTGCAGGATTTCTGTGTGTAATTCCTCGAGAATTAAAGAGAGGAATGGAAGGTAGAAATGGGTCCCACTCGATAAGCAGCAGACATTAATTAATGCTACGTTACAATGGAATTCAGCTGGAATAATGTATGGAGGCCACGTGAATAGTAAAGGGAAATTCATCATGGTTAATGTTATTACACTGAATGTCAAAGGAAGCAGTGATGATTTGCCACTTACTGTATAATGTAATGTAATCTAAATGCAATTTTGGGTGGATAGCCTGGAACATCCATATTACACAGAAGTGGCAGGAAAAACCAGGATTCAACTCCTACTCCTTGGGCGCTCCTTGGTACTTGCAAGTCCAGCTGGTGAGTGATTCACCTGTTTGCCAAGGAGTGACCAGGACAGATTTTAAAGCCAAATATATCGTATTTGTCCTCCCTTTTTGAGGCTGACATGATTTAGCAGGCCAGGGTCAAATTCTGGCATTATTTTGGGATTACCCTGAAAAAGCAAATCAGCTTTTGGTGGCTGGTTTCTCCTCTCTATCAGACACTGCTGGAAATCTTCTTGATCTACAGGTACTTAAACTTTTTCCAGTGGAGGTTCAGGTGCCCATGTAGGAAAATTTAAATGTACTTATGGACCTCTGGTTGGTTTTAGTTCCCACTGATGGGACCCTGGGAAGCATTTGAAGGGCCATGAGAGCCAAAGAAGGATGGTTCCTCCAAAGGAATCTATAAATCTCAGTTATCCTCTAGAATAAAAGCTTTTCCCTTACAAAATAACTGCTGTGCCAGATTTTTCTTGATATTTCTTCAACAGAAAAATGCTTTTTTTCACTGGTGAATATTTGTTTTGGTGGTTTAAAGCATTCCAGAGCAAAACCCATCCACCAGTGTTGTGTCTGTAAGGCCGACCCATCAGCAAGTCCACCACAGAGAAAAAAACATCTTCATGGGTTATGTTTTCTAATTTCTTATCAAATACATAATTATAAAATAATTCATTGTAAATTATAAAGCAGAATTTATTATAAAATCCATTATCAAATAGCATCAGGGGTTATGCCCCTGAGTTATATTGTTGTTCCCCCCAGCCACGTACGTGTTGGGTTTCAGCAAAGGCTCTTTGGGGACAGAATTCTGTTCACCACGTTTTTGTAAAGTCTTCCTGATTTTCCCTGCTATGTGACCCCACAACTTTCAGCACCAGAAACACGACTCTGCAGAGGTTGCCTGATGTAATATTATTCCAAAGCAGTGCAAAGCCATCATTACACGTTCCCTTTTGAAATAAAATAAAATAAAAAAAAATATCTACAGGGATTTATTTTCTTTCAGATCTCTATACATCAGCATTCATTGCAGCACTATAAATCCTAATTCTTTAAAAGAAATAGTGTCTAACACTTGCAGCTTATTTCATTGGGGTCCCACACAGCTGTTCTGCTGCTGTTGTGTCGTTGAAATAAAAACACTGAGGTTTCCATTGACTCTAGCTCTGAAAAGAAATACACTTATGTATCTTTTAAAAGATTCTAAATAGTTATTATTTATTTATACAGCCCTGGAAGCATGGGAGGCGTTTCACAGGCACGCACAGAGAGCTGCAGACTGAACCACAAGCAAACAAACCCAGCTGAGAAGAGAAGGGGAAACAGAATTTCTGTGCTCGGCGTCGTCGGCCTGTGACACCTCTGCCACTTCACACCCAGCTTCATCCTGTTGCAACTGCTCTGCACCTTTCCTGGGATCATTTCTGCCAAATCAGGCACACGGTGGGTGGGAAATATTCCACAGGGTGGCTCCTGCAGGAAGAGCATTTGGTTGTATTCAATATATAATTCAATATATATATATATATTCAGTGAATATATAGAGTCACAGAATGGTTTGGGTTGGAAGGGACCTTAAAGATCATTTCATCCCACGCCCTGCCATGGGCAGGGACACCTTCCACTAGCCCAGGTTGCTCCAAGCCCCGTCCAACCTGGCCAGAAACTGCCTCCCCTCAGTGTTTCAGACCATTTAGCAGCCCCTGTGCCCGAGACAATCTGCCTCGGCCATAATGCAAATGGACAATCATTATTGCTCACTCCCTTCCCCATTTAACTGCTCCAGGTCTACTCCCCACCCCGTCATCATCAGCCAACAAATGCAAAGGGGAACTCTGGAGAAAATTAGGGTTTTTTTTTCCTTTTCCTTTGAAGGAACTAACAAGACCCAGGGTGACATTTATGGATAATTAAAGGCAACACTGATGAGCCCAATAGTTCCAATTTCTCTTTTCAGTTGAAGAACCCTTTTTAATCCTGGTCATCTTTGCTCACCAGCTTTACAGCTGTGACAAGTCATTTTTACAGAAACCCTGCTAGAGGTTGTAAACTTTAACGACCTTTTACTTTCTGGGCCCTTGTTTTTCCATACCTGTAACTAAGCAGTGCCATATATACATTTAAAGGATAAAAAGAAGTCATATTACTGTAAAAATCCTCTCTGTGCTCACCACAACAGCCCTGCAACCACAGCCTCAGCTGTGGCCAACAATACAAGGGGAGTCATTACTGTAACTAAATTAGACCGTTTGTTTTCTTTCCCTCAAATCGAATTGTGGAGGAGCTGCTTTATTGCAAAACAGACATTAAAATTCCAGCTAGACCTCCGAGAGAAAGTAATTTCTATTTTATCAGCACTGTAAAGCTGTCTTTATGTTCTGAAGCAGGAAATATTGCAGGGATATTTATAGCTTCAGCACCAAAGCCAGTTTGAATAGAAATGTTACTGCGGTCGGCAGAGCTGTCACATTGCTCAGTGGAGCAGGGAATTTTAGTGAATTTGTGAATTACTGTTTGAGTCTTGACAAGTCTTTCAACGAGGCCTGTGTGTGTCTGGAGCTGCTTTGTGCTTTCAGGATAATGATTAAAGACTTGGATCCCTTTAAGAGGAGGTTTCAGTGGTATCTCGGAGATAATCCGTTCCCATCACTGAGACCCTCTAATGAAGGCCAAGGTTTCCTTGGCTTTCCAAGGAGCTCCCTTCTGCTCCTCCTTGTCCATCTGCTTCCTTGACAAGTTGGATTCCCAAATACAGTGCCCTGCATGTGTCCTGCAGCACCAGGAATGCATATTCTGGGTTGCTGCCCAATATTTCCAAAGGATTAGCAATCTTTCCCTTCCATCACCTTCGTGGTGCAGGAGGAATTCTGCTCTATTAATCTCTGTCCTCTACAGTGGGTTTAATACTGCCATTATCCAGCTGAATAAACTGATGCATGGAGAGAAGAGGATCATTTGTCTTTGCAAACTTTCTGACTTCGTGGCAGAGGCAGGAGAGTGCCTTGGATTTTTCACGTGTCTGTGACCACCCTGGCCTTTGTAATTAAACAGGGTTACTAATGGGCTACACTGGGAGAAAATCTCAAATAAATACTCTCTCTCCCTGATTAAAGTCATCCATTATCATTCACCTGCTAATGGATTGTTTCAGTGATCCACGGCAGAGGTATTGCAAACACACTGCAGAATTCAGCCTGACAAATGTTCCTATCACGCTGTAAACAAAATAATCTATATTGTGCTGGTCAAACACACCCAGTAACAGTTGAGAAGGTCAAACTGAGCCTCCCGTTGCTGTGGCAGGAGTGGATTTACCACGTGTTGTAAGTGGCTCTTACCAGGAACCAACTGGGAGGTTTGAGGAGCTGCTGCTGCTGCTTTTCCTGCCTTTAAAACAGAAGTCAGCCAGATCCAGTTTCACAACCCCAAACCCCCCAGGTGATGCCCTGCAGGTCACCTCCTTTGCAACCTCCTAGATGCCCTCGTGGCACCCCCACTGCAGTGCCCATAAGGTCACTCTTGGGGTACAGGGAGAACAGACCCCCTCCAAACGCAGCAGGTCATTCCCAGGTTTGAGTCCCAGCAGCACATCCTGGGCAAGCCTGAACTACAGCACAGGGAGCACTGAGTTGTATAAAAAACACACAAAAAGACAGAAATCAGGAGCTCAGGTTCTTGTTCTGCAACTTGTCAGAGTCTTAACAAGCTCGTAAAAAGACCTTGACACTCACACTTCACCTTTTTTTTTACAGGGATTGTTTTATTGAGCTGATTTTGATCCCAGTCCTTTTTTTTCCACAGAGCTGGATTGTGAAAACCAGTAAGTGGAGAAGGCTGGTGGAAAAGATCCTGCCTGTCCCAGGCTGCAGAGCAGCAGCAGCACAGTGTGTCCTTACTATGATTCCTTCTCCATGGTGGATTGAAGTCTTCTCTGGTTTTGTATCAGAAGAGAAGCTTCAGGGTGACCTAATTGTGCCCTTCACCTGAAGGAGTGACAAGAAAGATGGAGAGAGACTATTTACAGTGGCCTGGAGTGACAGGACAAGGGGGAATGGCTTCAAACTGACAGAGAATAGTTTAGATTGGACAATAGGAAGAAACTGTTCCCTGGGAGGGTGGGGAGACCCTGGCACAGGTTGCAGAGAAGCTGTGGCTGCCCCAGCCCTGGAAGTGTCCAAGGCCAGGTTGGACGGGGCTTGGAGCAACCTGGGCTGG
>JAYRBT010000075.1:5138224-5160016 GCA_036023395.1 Myiotriccus ornatus
CCAGGTTGGACAGGGCTTGGAGCAACCTGGGCTGGTGGAAGGTGTCCCTGCCCATGGCAGGGGGTGGAACGAGATGATCTTTGAGGTCTCTTCCCACTTCAAACCTTTCTGTGATTCTATGATGAGACTGTGAACATTATGGACTTTCTGCCACTGAAAATGAAAGGCAGCAGCTCTTCCCTAAGTCCGACAGTTTATCCATAATTGGAATTTGTAGTGGTGCATTTCTCTCCCCCACACCCATAAAGAAAGCTGCTGTTTTGGCAATTACTGATGTCTGCTGTCAGGTTGCAGGGCTGGGGTTTTGATGAAGCGTGTGGTGTTAGGGGCTAATATTTCTCATTTCCATCATTCGCTAATTCTATTTTTTATTGAAATTGAGCTACAGTTTTATGCACAATGATTCTATTATTTCTTTTTATCCCCCTCAAGAAATGGGAGGGGTGTGAGCGATGGAGGGAGAGATTTGGCTGAGTGTGGCTCCCTTGGGGAAGGGAGGAAGGAAAGGAGGCTCCACATAACTTTTTGGAGGGATCTCTATGGAATAGAAGGAGTTCCCCAGCACCCTTAGCAGATGGCAGAAGAAAGATTGCAAGAGCAGAGAGGAGGAAAAACCCTTCAAAAATGTAGAGAAGTGTGTTTTGAGTCTCAGTAAGTAAAACACATCCCTGCCTCCACACAGGGCAAGAGCAACATCAGTAAATGTTATTTCTGATGGGTTTCCACTTTACTCTGAGCTTGATTCGTTGCCTGATTTGATTTTTGTTTCAACTTGCCATTTCCCTCCCCTTCACCTTTCATTCTTCTGCTTCTTTTTCATCATCGCTCTTTTTCCTCCATAAATCTGTGCATTTCCTCCTCCCCCCCTTCCCTGTCAGCTTCACTTCAGCCCTAAAATTCACCTATTCCTTCCAAATCCTGCTAAATCCTTCTCCCATCAAAATTACCTGCACACCATCCCCTTCCCTGAAGTGTTTGGGGTTTTTTTCTGTGCCGTGCTCCTCTTTCTGTGTACCTATTTATGCCACATTTAATTGCTTATTAACATCACAGACCTGATCAAGTTCTCACTGAAGTCACTGAAGACTCCCCTGACTATTAATAGGGGCTGAACAAGAAACAGGCTTTGTACCTGGAGGTGATAAGAGCCTTTTAGAGCTGAGGGTGCTCCAGAAATAACAGGATCAGGCCTGATTCTCTGCATAACTAATGCAATCATCCTGGAAAATAAATGCAGAAGCCTTGTCTTCTCTTGTACGGGCCTTCAATGGTCTTATGTCTCAAGGATGCTGATAATCATCAGTTGTTTGAAAGGAATTAGCTGCCTTTTCATTCTCTCCCTCCCTCTATCTCCACTTCATGAATTTTCTCTTGTGTTTAGTAGACCCATTTATAAAATATAGATTCCTATTGATTCCCAAGGAGAATGAACAATAATATACTCCGGTGTCCATCTCTGTTCTCCCTCCCATGGCAGAGAAAAGAAGATTTATATGGCTTTTCTGGGTATGCTGCTGACCTGCAATTGAGTCAACAATCAAGTCACACTAAATTAAACATAGATGTATTTCTTTTCCAGAGCATTTTCCAGGAATGCTCTGCCAGTGTGTCTCTGGGGGAAGGCACAAGTCTCCTCCCTTAGGTCAGGAAAAGCCAAATTTGGACTAAACTTGGACATGAAGAACACCTGAGCAGCTGGATTGAACATCTCCATTTACCAGTGGCAGCTTTGTGCTGCTTCAGGGTATTTGAGATAGGACACTATATAGCTAAATACATATAGGAATATATATATATATATATAAAAATCATAGAAATCCAGAATGGTTTGGAAGGGACCTTAAAGATCATCCAGTTCCAACCCCAGAATAAAATATACACGTGTGTATCTAAACACATATCTGGAAGTGTCCAAGGCCAGGTTGGACAGGGGTTGGAGCAATCTGGACTAGTTGAAGTTGTCCCTTACCCAGAGGGTTGGAATGAGATGAGCTTTGAGTTCCCTTCCAACCCAAACTATTGTGAGATTCCATGTGAAATCCAGGAGTGTCCCCCTCCCTTCCCAGATGTCCTTCATAATTAGGTGAACAATTCCTCCCTGCCAGTGACCAGGGAGCTCTTGGCTCCAGCAGGTCCAATAAGACACAAAAAAAAAGCCTGGAAAAATGAAAGACGCCACAAAGCATCCCCAGATCAATTCCTGAATCACTCCTGGAATAATTTTCCAGCCATTCTTCAGGGCCTGCCTATCCACATGAAAGGCCACTTTCAGGCCAAGGGGGCTCCAGGATTTCCAGCTGGTTGTGCAGCAGAGACTCAACGCCGCGCCCTGAGGAAACCCATCGGCAGATTGTTGTGAAGATAAGGATAAAAATATAAGTTCCTTTCATCTTAATGTCCTTTATCTGCTGCTCATTACTGTTCAATCCATTGCCTGGGAAGCCTGTGACAGTGACAGACTCGGTGCCTTACAACTACACAACTTCTTTTCCCTGTTTCCAGTGGTGACATTTACAAACTGCCAAGCAGCCGGGACGGATGTACCAGAAAGCAGCTCCTCATCTTTTTTGCATTAATTCAAGGTTCAGGCTCTCGCTGCACTGCCAAGGGAAGGGATAACAAAAGGGACAGGCAAGGTTCATAAGCTCATAAATATGTGACAAGCAGTCTTGTCTTATTGCTCCTTTTAGCACACGGTGGGACTGGAATTGATAGCGGAATAGACTTCCCCCTAAACACGCTGAAAAGCATCAGGAGCTTTTTCGGGGTTTTATCAGACCTCATTTTTATGCTGACAAAAAATAAAAAAATAAAAAGAATTATCAGTGAAAGGCAAAGTGTGAGCTGTTTGCTACAGCATTAATTTTAAACATCTGGAATGGGCTATAATGCATGCAGATGTTTTGTAATGGAGACAGGTTACAAGGAAAATAAAATATATTGTGTGTTGGCGCTGCTTGTTAATATAAATTGACATCTGCTGAGTCTGGAGGTAGCAGCTCTATGTTCTCCTGCCATCCAGGCTGGAATAATACTCCATCTGCTATGTTAATGCAGCTGAACATCACTTGTCCCTTAAGTCATCCTTGATAGGAACAGACCTGGAAACACTATTTGAGATAATATGGAGGTTATATATTGGCCTTATCTAAATATCTCCTTCCACTGCAAGAAAAACTACTGAAAAATATCAGCTTAGGCTGCCTAAGCCAACCTGGAAAATCTCTCACCCCCACACAGCTTTCATATTCAGACACTGAACATAATTATGAATTTATTTCCAAAGGAGCTATTTAGTAGCAAACAGTTGGAAGCTGCAGTCACAAGTCCAAGAATAAAATTCTCCTCACACTTATTACACTCACTGGTATGTAACGGGAGTGATGGACTCAAACAAGCATTTTGTACACGTGGAGTGATTTTGCATTAATTTCAGACATTTGAAACAAAGACCTGCTTGGGATTTTAAAGGAAAATCCCCATCGGATCGTTTGAAAACCTGACCGTGGATGATGGTTTTTTGGAAAGTGTTCCATGAACAGGAAAACCAGAGGAGGAACAGGGAAACTCAGGCTTCTTTATAGTTTCCTGATCTCCCAGGATTCCCTTTTTTCTTTTTTTCTTTTTTTTGGAAACATCTCCAAAGCCCCACAAACCACGGTCACAATCTGAAATCTCACCGTGGGTTTTGCTCCTCATTTGCTTTCAAAAATTTGTTCCCTGATTGAATCCACAGGGATCCTGAAGGCAGGAAAATGTGCTCTGCATGATGAAACCATTAAACAAGACTGGGGTGAGAACAGGACCAGCTCCTGCTCCACTCACACATGGGAGGAACTGGGTCACATGTCAAACATTTCAAAACACAAGGGGGGGAAGAAAAATAAGCTCAAGGCAACTCCTGGAATAAACCTTTGGGGACTCAAGGAAAAACTGCCACCAAATGAAAGCGTTACAAGAAAACAGATAGAGAGTAAGAGAGGAACATCAAAAAATCAAATGACATGTTTAAAAGGGCAAAACATCAATACTGCCCTGAGAATTGATAAAATGTGTCATTTTAAAGGATGCTGGAAAGCAAAGAAATCATGAAATGCATCATGACTATGAAAGGGAATGAGAGGGGAAAAAAAAAAACAGCACCTGCATCTACCTTTATAGACGGCTTCAGAATCCAGGAAATTAGATTTGATTTTCCAGGCTGAGTGTACACATACATATATATATGTAAATATATAAAGGCAGATGCTTTCCTGTTCAAGAAAGGTTTGAAGTCATTAGAGAATGACAGAATGAATATGACACGTGAATATTGGCAGGATTGCTTCAGTTACCTTGATAAAAGTTACAGGAGCCTCTGTTAGATGTGTTTGAAATCCCCCTTAACTCCATTTCCTCCCAAACTCTGGCTCTGGTGTGTTCCTGCACCCTCTGTTTGATTTTTCTGAGCCCCAGGAGCGCAGGAGGGGGACACTCCACTGTGTATCCACTGGCAAATTGAATATGAAAAACAATTAACTAAAGCTCTCTGATCAGTATATTAAATACTGGCTGTTTACCTACGGGATCCCTGTGTGAAGAGACTCTGGCCACATTATCTGGAATAACTTGTTTAAGAAATGAGACATGAGATGTTTCAAATATGTGTAAATTTACTTTTTTTTTTCATGCTGGAGGGATTAATTCTTTCATTTCTTCTGTGTGTAACACTCTTAGAAGTCAAACTACATCCTTCACAGGAACAAATGAAGGCAGCTTAGAAATTAAGAATGGCCTGTGCTGTTCATTGGAGCTGTGTGTTCATCATCTTAATTTATATCATCAGGACCTGTAGCTACTTCATTAATCAGGTGCAACAGGTGGGAAGCAGTAGAAATAAATTATAAAACCATTTTTTAACGGGAGCATTCGCCACTCCAGATGGGAGGAGATGCTCAGAGGAGCAGTGTTTGGCTCAACAAGCCAGTCCCTCACACTCCACGGGGGTAACAGGGGTGTTGACAGCCTGGAGAGAGGGTGGCACAAAAAGGTTGTTTTCAAAAGGCACTGGAGCTTCCCACACACACCCCACGAAACTGGGGCAGAAGCAGAGCAAAATTGGACTTTTGCTGCCCCATTTCAGTGTTTTGGATCAAGATATGTTGGATAAGTTGTTGCCCAGAGAGGTTGTGGAACCTTGGAAGTGTCCAAGGCCAGGTTGGACGGGGCTTGGAGCGACCTGGGCTAATGGAAGGTGTCCCTGCTCGTGGCAGGGAGTGGAATGAGATGAGTTTTAAGGTCCCTTCCAACTCAAACTGTTTGATCATTCTAAGACACAAGGCAGAGCCATTCAGATATTTTGAAACTGTGAAGATAAATCTGGTTGGAGTTTGTCTGCACGGATGAGGGAAGAAGAAAGTGGAGTGATGTCTAATTTATCCATTTTTTTTCATGTGTGTGTTTAATCACAGAAGAGTCACAGTTTGCATGAAAATCAGCCTGCATTCTCTTCATTTGAAATCCCTGCACAGGCACAAGACTCACTAAACTGGCTCATCCCTCCAGGCCAGTGCTGCTGTTGGCATTACAGAGACTTTGCATAGAAACCATCCTTGGGATGCTCAGCCCATGCTTGGATTAGCAGTGCAGGATGTGTGGCAAAAACAGAGGTTTAGGTGGATTGCAAACAAATCACACAGAACTATTGAGTCTCCATGAAAAATAAGCTGGTTTTGCTGATAATGCACAAGAGCAGCAAACAAAGAGGAAAACAGCAAGATCAGATGAAGGACTCGGAGTTCACACCCAAGGCATGGAAAATGGTAACATGAAAACACTGCAATCTGCTTCCTCTTGGGGGAAAAACCCCAAATAATGGTCAGCAGCAGCACTGCTGGGGATTCCTAAGCCAACCACTGTTCCCATTCCCAGGAGCAGCACGTCCTGCCTTTCCAAGGAAGGGTCCCCAGCTGTGAGATGTGAGTCCCCTTCCCACCCTGCCGAACTCTGGACAAGTCCCTGCTCCCTTCCCAGGCTCTGTCCATCCTTCCTGTAAAATTATTCAGGGGGGTGACAGCTTTTTTTCCAAAGTTTGACAGATTTTGGTGTCTTAGTGCTCCTGTAAATACAAGACTGAGGTTTCTTTCCTCAGTTGCCTCAGACCACCATTCCCAAAGGATCAGAAAACATGAGGGAGCCCAGAGTTATTCAAGGGGTATTTTATATCCATACACTGTGAAGTCTGTATTCCTTTAGATGTCCAAAGGCAAAATACAATTACTGAGATCTCCTGTTGGGTATTTTTTGGTTGGTTTTGTTTGTTTGCTTTGCTTTGTTATTTTGTTTGTCTGCTTTTACTTTCATTTCCAGTACTAAATAACTAAACATTTACTGAAATTTACTCCAGTTATTCACCAAAGTCACTGAGCTGAAGACAAAACCCACCAATCTATGAAGCCCATTATGGCACTATTTTTTGTCACAAAGAGTGATGATGTTCTTTTCCCCCCTGAATTTTCAGCTCTTAAGATTACTGTCAGGCTTGCACTGAAATTATCTCTGTGATACAAAACCTAACCACTAATTACATGAATTATTATTTACCGAGGTGTGCTTGAAGCACTAAGACTTGAAAAGAATTGATCAAAGTCTTCATAGAAGAATTTCACAGAATCCCAGAATGGTTTGGGTTGGAAGAGACCTTAAAGCTCATCTCATTCCACCCTCTCTGCCATGGGCAGGGACACCTTCCACCAGCCCAGGTTGCTCCAAGCCCCATCCAACCTGGCCTTGGACACTTCCAGGGATGGGGTGTGTTCATCCCAGTCTTCCCAGATTCCTCAGAACAGAACAAATGTGCAATCAGGGATGAGTTGCAGCAACAAGAGACACTTTTCTCACTTCAGAATCATTCAATGAGCTGCCTCTTCTCTCTTTTTTCGAGTTCCATTTGTTTTCAAAGGAAGTAGATGAAAATGGAGATATAATTTTGGAATAATTGCATGCAATCCATTGGTCACAGAAGAATGAATCACACCAATTTCTCTTTCAAACTTCCTCACTGGTTTCTCAGCTGCTGGTGCTGGGAGATGATAGGGCTTTATGTCCCCTAAAAAAGGGCATCTGCCTCCTGGTTGTCTATCACATGATTAAATAAGCAAAATAATCGATATATCAATCACAAATTCATGCTTTTACGACAGTAAAATCTCACTTAACTCCTACTGGTTTTTCTGTGTCTCCACCTTCATTGAATCATGACCAGGTGCTGTTTATAAAAGGACTCTTGCTGCAGAGACCCTGTTATTCTGCTGGGTTTTGTTTTTTGGTTTTTTTTTAGCCTTGCTGGGATTCCTACCAGTAAATATTTGATGCCATTTTCGCGTGGGAAGCAGGAGGAAAAGTCTCCCCAGCTAACTCCTGCCTCCCTTTGTGCTGCTGTGCTGGGCAGCCACGGCTGCTCTGTCAGGGCTCTTGGCATCCTGGAAGGCTTGAAAGCAGAAAATGAGCGACTCTCCCACTCTGATTGAAAATTATGGAAAGCAGGGCTTTGTTGTGGCACACTCTGCCTGCCTGGATCTCAGAGGCAGCCCGAGCGTTACCTCCGCGTTTCATAATGGATGAGATGTAAAACTAATTTTAAAACAAACTATTAGCATGAAAGTGTTTCGCTTTATCTCTGTGTAAAGGCTGCTTTTCACATCTCTTGCCTGAGCCTCAAGCCCCGGCAAATAACTCATGAAGAATTCATTTGTGGGGATGTGTAGCACCTGTACCAGAATTCCAACCTTCAGCTGAAATTATCTGTCATTTATTCCAGCCCAGGTCAGCAATTGGTGCCCAACTGCTGCCTGTGCTCCGGTGACTGAGATCGTGTCACCCCCAAACCCCCTTTGTCTCTGAATTATTAAAATATGGGAAGTTCTAAATTGACTGACAAATGGGCCATGCTGTAAATCTACACGTGTGTGTCTGCACCTGCTTTTTAGGCCAAGCTCACAGGCTGGGGAAATGGCAGCACTGGATATAAGATAATTAGGCAGAGATCAGTACTAGGAGAGCAAGTCAGGCACCCAAGTTGAAAAATCAGACTTCCACAGGCCAGAGCAATTTAAACCCCCAGTGAGAGCAGGGGAAAGTGTCCCTGCCCCTGGCAGGGGGTGGCACAAGATGAGATTTAAGGCTCCTGCCAATCCAAGCCATTCTGGGATTCTGATTCCATGGAAAAATACTAAGGAACAGCGAGGTTTCCAGAGGTGATCCCTGCTGCAGCTCTCCTGAGAGGAGCTGGGCACAAAGTGTTTTCCTGTGTATTTAGGAAATAACACACCAGTTTCCCCATTCTGCACCAAAGTGGCCTGAAATGTCACAAAATCCGTCGTGGGGGAAAAATAAAATAATAAATAAACCCACAAAATTACTATCACCCAAACAACAGAGACACTTCGAGCTGTGGAAGAACCTACTTTGAATTCCTGTTCCCAGCAATACATAATTATTTATGTTTGGTTTATTTTTTTTTTAAAAACAGGAATTCTAGTATAGATCTATGTTCCATTTTAACTGATTTATTTCTAAGAAAAGTTGTGTTACAAGTAGCTATTCCTTGGAAAACACACACATACCCAAATCCTGACTCAATTCACATGATTTTTTTCCAGGGCCAAAGTTCCCTTCTGTTTTATTTATAAGGAATGCCTGTATCCAAAGCCTTGGGAGTTCAGAAGTGAGGGAGGGCGGGGATGAGCTGCACATCCACCCTGGTCTTGGCTCCAGCCAGGAGCAGCCTCACATTAAAATGATCCCTTTCCAGTCCCCAACCACTGCAGCCCCTCTGCTCAGGTGTGTCTGGCTGATATCCTGGATTATACAGCTAAGAATTAATTTCAGAAGCACAATTGCAGCGTATAAACTGGGCTGCTTGTTTGCAGATGCCATCATTTAGAGAACGTTCAAGGGAATTGTAAAACAGGATTCACTTTATGATGCGGATGAAGTCGGCGCTGAATTCCAAACGAGCTGGATACCACATGCTAAATTGTGTCAGCAACACCTCAGTGAACAGAAATATGAGCTTTTCTCTGCCTCTGAGACACCTCTCCTCGAGTGATCCATGGAGTGGCATCCTTATCAACGCAGACAGAACAGACTAGATTTTCTGACAAGTCTGTCAGTGGTGCAGGGTTTGAGATACGTTTCCAGCTGGGTGCAGCCAGCAGGTGGAACAAGGATGTGGGCTCTCAGATCAGCACTGCTCAGAGCTGTAGTTTAGATAATATATTAAAACCATCTCAAACACTGTTTGCCATTCCCTGCAGAGCTCAGCTTTCAGTGGAGCTCTCAGACATGACATGGTTTCACGGCCCCGTCTCCTCCTTGCATCACTGCAGTGAACACCTCCCACGTTCAGCTTCCTTGGGCTGGAAGTGACCTGCAGCACCCACAGCAAGAACTCGGAGGCAAAGCTGGAGTTCTGACCCTAAAAGTTTGAAATCCAAGTGATCTGCAGGTATTGGGCACAAGAGTGAAGAAATGAAACCCCAATAAATAACCTTTAAAGGCCCCTGGTTGAGGCCTTTCATCTCCCACATACCCATGTGACCCTGGGAATCAGGTGCACAGAAAAACACATGGATTACAGCATTTCCCATGTCATGGCATGTGCAATATTTCATATGCTTAGAATAAGGGCATAAATGCTAAAAACAGGATTACCTCCCAAACACTAAGACCATGTTTACTCAAACCACTCCCCTTTCAGCACCTCAGGATTTGTGCCCGGCTCAGCTGGGCAGGAATAATCAAAATGGAACCTTTGCAGCCACCAACAGATCTGAGAGTACAGCAAGTCTGGACTTTTGAAGGTTGTGCATCCAGCCATGGAAAGAAAGAGGTGATTGCATCTGGCATGAGAGTGGTAGATTTTCACAGGAAGGCTTCAACCTGAAGTACCAGGATACAAGCAGTTGATAAAAGCAGCGTGCTTTCATGTTGTTTCATCTCCTCCTGCAGCCTGGTAGAGCAGATCCAGGCCAGAAATGTGAGGTGCTTACATTTCACAGCCGCTGCCACACTCCTGATACGCCGTTCGGGCTCTACCCGTTGCAGGGTAGAATCTTAAAAGAGCATACTTTATTATCTCCCAATAAAAGGCAGTGTGGTCAAAATAGCAACTGCCAATTTGCAGGACGGTGTGGGCTTCCAATCTGTCTGTTATTTATGTTGGGATGGAAATGGGATGGAAGGAATGACAAATCCGCTTCACGGATACGATGAGCATCCAGACGGAAAGGCATTATTAGCAAACATTCATTTAGCAGAGGCAACTACTGCTGCTACAGCCTGGGTACTGCAATGGGCAGAGCACGAGCTTGGAACAGGAATACCTCAAATGAACATGCAGGGAAGAAAAATGATGGAGGGAAATATCACTGGCGCGGCTGCAGATGGCACGAGTGCCGTGCCAGGACTGGGATTCCTGCATCCACCGAGCTGAGCGAGTTCTGCATCCAGACATCACCATTAACTCTTTGTACGTCCCTCTGGGCTCTGAGAATTGGGAGAAAAGGGGGAGGAAGGGGCTCTGACCCCCCAGTGGGGTTTCTCTGCTGCCACAGCCTGTAGCTGACACCAGTGGGTTTATTCCTGATGCCTCTCCCCCCTCGTGCTTTCCTGTAGCACGTGCTGAAACTTGGAGTATAACAAAAGCATATGAAGAAAGCAAAAGCAAACAAGCCACCAGCACAGCCCCTTCCTGCCTTCCCCACCGAGGGAATTCATCCCTGCCCTGCACGTGGCGTCAACTCACCTCCCGGATCCCGATTCCCACAAACCCTGCCCTAAAACCCAAGCGATTCCCTGACTGACCCCACAGGACAACCTGTGGCTGCCTCTCACAGTGTTGCAGTGGCCCTTTTTGGCTTTGTTTTGGCCTCTTTGGTGTGTTCTCCAGCCCTTCAGAGCCCTCTGCAGCCCTGCTCTGCCCGAGCCACGTGCGTCCTGGCAGCGGGTTTGCCGTTATCCGCAAGAACAGCATTCCCAGCAGGACTCTGGAACTCCGAGCCAGAGAGAGACGGGGAATATTTTAAACTTGTCATGTTCAAAAGTTCGTTTATGTCACAAAAAAAAAAAAAAAAATCTAATTTAGCACAGAGTTTGCAGACTCTGGTGACAGGGCCCACTCTCTTCTGGGAAAAACAGCGATGAAGGAAAGCGTCTCCCGAACTTTCAGGGAGCTCAGCGACTTCAGGCTCTTCCTCAAGGGAATGTCAGTCCCCAGGCGTGTGCAGAGCTGTTGCCATGACAGGGGTTTGATCTGCACAGAAATCTTTGAGTCTGCCTCCAACACGAGCGATAATAAAGTAAAACTTAACCTTTTCCCCAGGAAAAGCCAAGTGGGTGCTTCTCGGAGCACAAGCAGCTCTTGGCTCTGCCTTTCTCTCCTTTCTAAAATTAAGTGAAGCTGGAACAATGAGGACCCAATCCTTAACTCTTTCATCTCCCCTCAGGATTCAGAGCAGAGTTTTGACAAGGAAGCACAAGAAAAGATCACCAGCAGCTCAGCATCCACTGCCAGCCCTGACCCACCACCTCCTGCCCTCAGAGCACCAGCTGCCACTGCCCACACAAAGCCTTCACCCCAAACCCAATCCCAAATCCCAGCAAGACCGTCTGCCCTTCATTTATATTCCTACTCCTGTCAAAATGGTGACATTAACGAGCACACTCAGAGGGGGGCTTTGTGCCAATTAACAATTTCTCGTTAGCTTAATTAGAGGACACATGTTTTTAATCACAGCTAAGAATGTGGAGTGACTGAAGAATTGATTTGGAGCTTTTGAAAGCCACAGTGTCAGTGCAAGGAATTAATTTGGCAGATGTGGTTAAAGGAAGAGCAAAGGTCTCAACTGACTGTGGCTGAATGGGCTCAACAGTGGCTGAGGCACAAGGAGACTGTTAGAGGGACAGTATTTCCCCACCAACACCAAGGAGAGTCTGCCCTGAATTTGCAAGATGTGCAGAAATGTGTGCAAAACCAGCACCAACACCACTGATTTAATTCTTGGATGTGCAGCACAAATATGTCCTGTCTGCTGTGCCTTCTCTGAGCAGGACACACTCCCTCCCAGTCTCCTCCATCATCACCTTCCCCAAAGATGAAGGAATTACAGCAATCTGGTCTTTTTATCCCAGACATTTTGGCTACATTAAGAAAAAAGAAAAAAATCTTCTCCTGGACTTCTGGATGCAATTGATAAATGACTCTGGGACATCCCTCACCCAGGAGGGGTTGGTATGTGCAGCGAGAAGGTGTTCAACAGCCAGAACACACAAGACACTTCTCCAGGGAGGTTCTGATCAGACTTAGTGCTGACACAGCCTTGTGCAATGGGAGACCTTTGCCAACCAGATGGATGGTACAGCTTTGGTCACAAAAAGAGTCAGCCCACATCTCCTTGGCCAGAAATGATCACCTAAGCACAAACCAGGCCAGTGCCACCTCCCTGGCATGAAGTTCAGCCACCTCAGACCTCCTTTAGTGTCTTCTAAGTCAACCCCAGCAGTTCTCAGAGGAGAGGAGAGCAAGGAAAAGGTATTTTGGAGCCACCTGTGCTAAAAGTTCCTGTCACCAGACGCCTGAGCCAGAGCTGGTGGCAAAGGATCAGGGTGGTGACACCT
This sequence comes from Myiotriccus ornatus, assembly GCA_036023395.1. Taxonomy (NCBI): domain Eukaryota; kingdom Metazoa; phylum Chordata; class Aves; order Passeriformes; family Tyrannidae; genus Myiotriccus; species Myiotriccus ornatus. The sequence goes on from JAYRBT010000075.1 coordinate 5,150,882, forward strand.
GAACTGGATGCCTGGAAAAAGTAACTGCAGCTCCACTTGATTTCTCATCAGGGGATGAGACATCCTGCCCTGTGTCACAGCAGGAGATGGAGAAACACAGACCTACCACAAAAAAAAAACCCAAGATGTGATATTCCTGCCTCACAAACAAGTGGAAAGACCAGCAACTCTTTGCCTTTCCATCTTCTGGATCAGCAGTTGCTGTTCCCCTGCTCGTTTCAACTCCAGCTTTCATTTAATGCTATTACTGAACATATTCCTTTTGTCATCTTGTCCTGACCTTGCCGTTGAAAAGCTGGAACACAACGTGCACGACGCAGGAAACACTGACATTTATCAGCAATCACATCTACAGAAATAGAAGCCCCAAGGTCTTGGAAAGCAGCAACAGTATTTATGCAAGTGCTGAAATGAGAGGTTTCAGGCAACAAAAACATGCAAAATGAACAACTGACAGCGTGGGCCTGGCAGAGGTCACCTCTGATGCAGCTGGGTCAGCAGATCTGAACCTGCTCCTACACTACATCTACAGATCAGAAGTCTGTAACCAGACACCACCTTATTTTTATCCAGGCTCGTGCTTCATAGTCCACATCCCTAAATTCACCTGAAAACTAATTACACTACAGACTTCATTGCCCTGACCTTTGTGTTGGCATTTCCACTCTCCGTTAGAACTTGGCACCATTTCACAGGTACACTCTAAACGACTGTGCAGAGTTTGGGGTAACAGAAGTTTAGGAACCACAGCTTTGCCAAATACTGCAAATCCTGCTGGTTTAATACCCCCTCCCCCTGCACCCTCAAGCCCATTCCCCTTTCAGGACACTGAGCTGAGCAGTTTTGCCCTACAGGATCTCTTGTCTACTGGTTCCATTCATAGACTTTGGAGAATCACAAGTTTTTGTTTCTTCCCTATCAGCCACCTCCAAGGAACTTCCCTGTGAGGTTGCAACGACAAATTCTGGTTGATTCCAAATCATCTCAGAGCTGTTTTTCACAGGCTCATGCTGACCTTGTTAAAGCTTTGTTGTCTTAACAAATTTGGAATATACCACCTCAAACGAGAGCGAGCTCACTGTTTACTAAACTTGTGCGCAGATATCTTGCTTCTCCCCTTGATTTGTTTTTCAATGTATTCTCTTCCCCCTCCCCCTACCCAAACATAATAAATACTGTAGAAAGGTTGAGGTCAGAAATAGATGGATTCTCTAAGCTGGTAGACTGGAAATATTCAAGGAATGAAATCAGCAGAACCCAAGCCAGCTCTAATAGCTTTCATCTGTTATGTTTGCCTTCTTTCACTAATCTAATGCCCATGTTTTCGTAAGAGAGGAGTTAAACATAATTTTTTTTTCTTCCTTCCCAGATTTATGAGTAATATGCAGCAAATCAGGCAGATCACTCATGCAAACAGTAGCTTTCCAATTCTCAGAAACATTCATCTCCAATAAAAATGGAATGTGGAATTTTTTAGAAATGTCTCAGCCCTTGTGCAAGCACAGCTATTGATTTCACCTTTAGAGGAGCAATTAGAAGATATATATGTGATGTCAATGTTGTTGTTAATGAAACATATCTTTCCCTACTCAGTATTCTGCTTATTTTCTTAGATACAGAACTTGAAGGAAGTTAAAAATCATGCTGCAGTATGAGTTGGTGAGGTATTACAAAAAGATGATCGTATTTTAGAGAGCATCACTCATCCTAAGAGATCCCAAACTGCCCGTGGAATATTTGCATAGGCACGTGTTTTCTAAAACAGTGGCAGAAAAGAGACATTGTGAGGATCCCAGTGTCCTTCCAACTTCTGCACAGAATTCAGGAGGCAACAGGTCCTGTAGGAGTCAGGCCACTGTTCACTCCTGCACTGGAGGGCTCAGAGCAGGAATCTCTCCAGGGAGGGGACAGGGAGATGAGCTCCCTGTGCCACATGACACCTCAAAGGACAGACTTGGATTAAACACAGCAGAAGGAATCCTAATTTTAATGCCAAGTGTAACATTGGTTGGACCTTCTGTATTTTCTTTACCTCCGAGGATGAATCCCAGAATCACTGAAGCTGGAAAAGACCTCCAAGAGTCCCCCCCTGTGCCCCATCCCCACCTTGTCCCCCAGCCCAGAGCACTGAGTGCCACGTCCAGCCCTTCCTTGGACACTTCCAGGGGTGGGGACTCCACCACTCTTCCAATGCCTGACCACCCTTTCCATTAAGAAATTCCCCCTGAGAAGAATTCTGTGCTATTTTTAGCCCTTCATTCTCTTCCTGAGAATGTCCTACAGACACCTAATCCGTGTTTCCAGCAGAATTGCATTTATCACCTCTGTTGAGTCACCCAGCTGGATCTGGATGTCGTGCTCTTTCCTTCTTTCTATTTCTATTTGTCTCTCTCCAGCTAACTTTTCAAAGTCAAATTGATGATGAATTATGGAAGACAACTGCATTTTATACAGCATCATGATTTCTGCACGTCTTTGTCAGCCACACAACAACAATTCCTGTGCTCTGGCTATGATATTAATGGATACATCCCTTCAGCAAAGCTATAACACCCCAGAGAACCTTCTGATGAGGGCAGGGCAGTTTATGGGGTGATCCATCAGAGCAGTGGCCTGAGACCCCCGGGTTTGACAGGCTCCAGCAGCAGCTCCACAGAGCCAGCAGTGCACAGCTGGAAGGGAACACACTCACATTCTCCCTGTTTCCTTTTCCCAGGAGCCCACACCACCAGGAGCCCTTTGGGAGGGGGACACGTGGCATTCAGTCATCTCGTGCCACCTGGAGACACAACACTCCCCCCACTGGCTTCAGATTCTGCATTATCCCATTTCACAGAGGCACTGGATTCGGACCTGGAGTGAAATCTGTGTCACTGCTCCAACCCTCTCCCCAGGACCAGCAGAACCACCAGGGAAGGTTAGAGAAGTAGAGTCACACACCTTTTAGGATCAGCTCTGCGAGGAAAGCACTCCCTGAGCTGGACTACTCAGCAGAAAGATAAATATCTCCCCCCTCAACAAGCAACACTTGAGCAGCATCACCTCCTAATCCAGACTCCCCCTTTTTTTTTTTTTTTTAATTTTTGATAGTAAAATGGTGATTTTCACCGGAACTGATATTCAGGCACTGCTTGGAATGATGTTGTCATTGTCAGTGTTCAAAGCAGAGCACGAGGCCAAGAAGTCAAGGGCCAAACTGGTCTGTAAAAGCAGGTCAAGGAGAAACAATGCACTGGGGAAAATTAGAGAAAATTATCTATAATTTTGGGCCTTGAATGTCAGCTGAGTCTTCTGGGCAATACCAGAAGCAATCAATGGGACACCAGGCTGAGGTGCTTGGAAAGTAACTGAAACTCACTGGAAAAAAACTCTTAAAAACAGTGAAATAAAATCATTTTTATGAAGAATTAAATGAGTTTAAATATTTACCAAATATGAAATAATTACTGAAAAGATTAAGAAAAAGAGGGGAATTGTTAAACAAATAAAATGACTACAAACAAACACGTTTCTCAACAAAATAAAAGGATTATGGCAAAGCTTGCCTGTGAAAATTGATAAAAAGCCTTATTCCCAATTTTCTCTCAGTCCGTTAAGAGCCAGCCATGTGGAGAAATTATTAGGAGCTGTAATATCTCAACCTGTATTTTTAATCAGTCACTCAAATTAATGCAAAGCAGATGGAGTGGACCATATTTTCCTAAATCACACACATTAAAATATGTAATTGAAGTTTTTGAGCTTAGAAACTAAAACGGGCTAAAGCCACAGTCCCAGGTTTTCTACCCTGATCCACCAAATCAGTGGAAGGTACAGGAGGTTCAGAGAGTCACAGAACTGCAGAATGGTTGGGGTTGGAAGGGATTTTGAGGATCATCTCATCCCACCCCCTGCCATGCACAGGGACACCTTCCACCAGCCCAGGTTGCTCCAAGCCCTTTCCAACCTGGCCTTGGACACTTCCAAGGATGGAGCAGCCACAGCTTCTCTGGGCACCCCGTGCCATTGTCTCCTTCATTCATGACACATCTGGAGCATCTCTTGTGCCAGTTTGTGGACAAGCCCTGTTTTGGGAGTCCTTGCTTGGAAATGATATGTAGAAAACAAGGCTTTTTTTTTTTTCCCCCCAAACAAGGACTGGTGTGTCTAATTTATTTTTGGCAGATATTTGCATAACTGATTACTAAAAATCAGCAGGAGCAGTCCAGATTAGGAAAGATTTCCTCACTGGAAGAGGGGTCAGGCATTGGAATGGGCTGACCAGGGCAACGGTGGTGTCACCATCCCTGGAGGTGTTTGGAAAACAAGTAGACCTAGTTCAGTGTTGTGATTTAGTGGCTGTGGTGGGATCTGTCCTAAGGTTGGGCTCGATGATCATGGAGGTCTTTCCCATGAATCTGTGATTCCATGAGATGCAGCCTCGGGGCTGGTGGGAGAGGGGGGATATTTGCTGCTCTAAATATTTGCTGCCATTGGAGCGGAGCCACCGATCCTTCCTGGATCCACCTCCCACCCGTAGCTCCCGTTACACCCACGGGGGATGGCCCAGGCTGGTGCACTGTGCTGGGTGTACAAACCAGTGGGTCCCTGCATCCCAGTGGGGGCTCCTGGGTCCCTGTGAGCCGGCAGCAGCGCTGGGATGAAAGCAGGAGCATATGGAGCACCAGGACAAACACGTCTCCTCGCGCAGAGAGAGTCTGGCAAGAGCCCGCGGAGAGGCGTGAAGGAAGTTGCGAGGAAGGAGGGGAGCAGACAGCTGGCCCTGGAGCACAAAGCACCATCTCTCACACACATGGCAAGGCCAACAAAGCCCTTCCTCCCCCGACGCCCCTTCTGCTCCTTCCCATTCACGGGAATGTCGCCGAAAGACTAACGAAGGTTTGCGCAAACCGCTCCTGATGTTTGGAGACCAGTTAACCATATGTGCATCCACCTATGGAGAAGGGCAGGGAGCTGTGCAGCCAGGCCCCCTCTTTGCCAGGGGAGATTTTGGGATGTCTCCAGTGATTAGGACGTGGTTGGTCATGCAAAAACGTCACTGCTCCAACAGGGTCAGGAAGCAGCAGCAGCTCAGAGTTGTGAGTCCTTTCATAGAGTTAGACAACATCCTGGGAAGGGATCCACAAGGATCATCAGCCCAACTCCTGGACCTGCACAGGACACTCTAAAATCCCACCATGTGCCTGAGAGCCAAACACTCCTTGAGGTCTGGCAGGCTCAGGGCTGTGCCAACTGCCCTGGGGAGCCTGTTCAGTGCCAACCACCCTTTCATCCACACAAAGTGGTTAGAAAAAGTTGTTGCATATTAACCTGGTCAGTGTGGAAATCAGAAAACTTAATGATCATTACTGTTCTCACACCTGGGAGGGGCACATGAACATCCCACCACTCATCCATACACGTTGATCTGAGGATTTTATTTGGAAGCTTTGGACTAAGAGAAAGGGGAGGTGTTTTTTTCCCTACATTTCTAAACTCTTTAGTGATCAGAAACTCAAAATTTCCCTTCCACTTCAGATGTTAATGGGTTTGCTTTCTGATTTGCAGAAATTGCCATGTTTATACACTAAAATGGGAAGCACTAAGTGGTGATAGATGAAGATGTGCACTGTGAAAAAATGAACTGAGATGGGAAGGCTGGCTTAAAAAACAACAAGTTTGAAGGACAAAAATGAAGGCTTCAGTGAAAAACAGAATTAAACAGGCCACAATATTCCCTGCTATTTCGATCAGAACTACCAGATAGACTAAAAAATGGGCCCAAAATTCACTGGAGGTCTCTTTGCAAGGAGAACCTACTCAGTGAAGACAGGTCTGTTTCTCAGTGCAGTGTTGCTCTCTAGATTATAACTTGATAATTATAATTAAATAACTATTATTAAGTATATATCATAATATAAATACATTTAACTGTAATTAAATACATATATTAGTATATAAATACATCCATGGTACTCTTATTTCAATATAATTTCAGAGGAGTAACTGCTCTTCTGTTTCAAGCCCAACACACATTTTCATCCCTATAGGAGTGGGTTTGATTTTGCTCTTTGTAGATCTGTCTGTATCAACTCCTGCAAATGAAACCAAGGCTTTCTTTGCCTTTACAGTTCATTTTGCCCCTGTCAGAGCTGGCAAAACCCACCGAGCAGCAGCGCTGCCACCCCAGGTCAGGCTCGTCCAGGAGCCGCCCACCCTTGTTGTCTCAAACCTTGTGCTTCATTTCCAAATATTTTCCTCCTGGCAAAATCCTGTGGTTTGTTTTTTTTTCCCAGGTGAGTCCAGGGAGGGAGAAAGGAAGGCCCAGACAGCCACAAAGGCTGTGATGTGAATGGTTTGGTCAGTTTGGTTGTGTGTGGACCCCGAGATAAACCCCCCCGGTTAATCCCCCAACCGCAGGCTCCAGCCAGCAACAAGCAAGTCCCCTCTGCTGGGATAAATCCACGGGCAGGGAGCCAGTGGAGCTGTGATAGAGAACACTGACTGAGAATCTGGTCTGCTGTTTCCAAATAAATAAAAAAACCCACCGACAGAAGGTTGGCTACGTGTGTGTGTGTGTGTGAGTGTGGAGAGGGAGGCTTCAAACAGATAAATCAGGAGGAAAGCGCAGGGTCTGCAGGGGTTTTTGATGGATTACGTTGCATGTTTGAACATAATACACATTAAGGCTGGAGACACTGATGCTTTGAATGGTGTGAAATTCCATCTAATGTGGGTTGTTTGCCTGACACAAACGTGTTTAACACGAGATGGAACAAAGGCGAGAAAATCACAGCAGAGTTTCTGAGTGACGCTTGAGAAATTGTTTGCTCTTCCTCCCACCTCCCAGTTTAAAAATGCTGCTTCCCTCCTGCAGCCCCACACCTCTCCCCCCCCCTCCCTCAGCAATGGGTTAGTAAATAATTCAGGGGGAAAAACAAGCACCAGAACTCAGAGTAATAAAAATGATGTCTCTATCCAGTGTTGAGGCGCATCGTGCCACTTAAGCAAGACAGATGGGAGGATGCGCCGTCCTTTGCTTGGTAAAACTGCACTGAGAGAAACTGGATAAGCCTGAAATTAGAGCAGAGGGTGAGCTGGGGGTGGATGTACTGGTACAGTGTTGCCTGACAAAGACGCAGGGAAGAATAATTTACTCTGAAATGACAGTTTGAAGGGGGAAGAAAAATAAACACGCAGGAGGGAGCTCAGACTCATTAGCGGCCCAGCCACAGTGTTTCCTCGTTAATAATAATAAAGGACCCGGCTGAACCAGTGACTCACAATAACACTCAGGTCTCTGGGTCTCCATTTTTAGTTACCACATCATAACTGGCAGTGCAGCAGGGCCGTGGGATGAGGGATGGGGCACACAGGACGTGGGCAGGGACAGGGGGACTCTTCAGGAAGCAGCGCTGATTTACGCCAGGCTGAGGTGAAGGAATTAGGGCTGCAGCATTCCTTGTCTCCAGCTCCAAGAACCTATGGCAGCAGGGCTGCCTGGGGTTCTGTAGCTCAGGCAACTTCCACTCAGTTTTATAGATATTCCCCTTCATGGGAAATATATTCCCTGCCTGTGGGAAACAGGGAGGAGCGGAGACAAAGGGAGATCGTGGTGGTGGGTTGTGTGCCGTGATCAGCCACCACAACAGGGAACAAACACATGGCTGGACCTTAAACTGAGACCTGAGCAGCCAGAGCTCTTTGATCTGATCCAAGGTCAAGGACCAGGGGTTGTCAAAATAACATTTTTACCCTTCAGTATTTCAAGTCTTGACAGAGGGACGTGTCCAAGTGGGTTTGGGATGTCTCCAGAGTGGGAGACTCCACACTGTCCCTGGGCAGCTGCTCCAGAGCTCTGCCACCTCCATGGAAAGAAGTTCTTCCTCATATTGAGGTGGAACTTCTTGTGTTTTAGTTTATGGTCATGCCTGCTTTAACATTTTTCCCTCTCCACATAAACCTGGCTATGTTTTTTTCAGCACTGCCAACTAAACAAGCTCTGCCTGGATCAGTATTTTGATGGAGAACCAGCCAGGAAAAGGGAGGATGAACACGGTGTTCAGATGTCAGGAAATGCCCTGTTTTCCACAGTCAGTAAGAAGCCAGGCTCTCAGAAGGACAGCAGCTGTGTTTACTGTGAAATCCTGCACCCCTCTTCTTCAGCTTGTTGCCCTAATTCTGCAGTGCTGAGGTATCTGTGTGATTCAGCTGTAGAAAGATCTGGAATTCCCAATGGCCAGAGATCACCTAGAACTGAAAGTGCATTTGCAGTTAAGCCTCAGACTCAAGGTGCTGAGCAATTCTGACAACCTAAGCACTTCTTTTGGTGCCAAAACGGAAGCTGAGCTACTTAGAAGAGCTTGCCTTTGAATTCTGAATGTTGAAAACTTGGCTTTCAGTATCCCCCAGATTCTGGCCTTTGCTATTTTGCTTCCACTGGAAGCCAGACAAAGCCCAGCACCCCCAGAACGTTTCACGTTGCTTTCAAGCTGAAGAATAATTTATAAATATTGATTGTGTGCTGGAGGTTCAATCTTGCAAGGTGCTGAGTACACACACATCTTTCTGCTGCCCTTTGGACAGCCTCAGGGGAAAGGCACTTGATAAATGCACAATACAGTTATTCTGGCAAGAAGAAGTGCCAAGTGCTGTTATTGTTCTGTCCCTTCAAACACAAGTGCAGATTTATTTTGAAAGCACACATATAGTGGGAGTTGCAAGGTAGAGGTAAGACATTAATTACGCCTCAGCATGAGAGCTCTGACAGATTATGGGCAGACTAATTAAAGTCTTTTAATTAAAATACATGTTCCTTGCAAATCTCAGACTAGGTATGGAAGAGGTGGCTCTGAGAAGGTTGGAAACACCTGAATGAAGGTGCCCAGGACTGAAGAGAGCCCGGTGTCTTCCCTCTGCTCTGCATCAGCAGATCATCAGGATCTTGGAGGGGTGTGAGTAGGTGACTCCAGTGCCTAAAGGGCTTACAAGGCTGCAGAGAGACTTTCCTCAAGGCATGGAGTGATAGGACAAGGGGATTGGTTTCAAACTAAAAGAGAGGAGGTTTGATTAGGCATTAGGAAGGAATTGTTCCCTGTGAGGGTGGGCAGGCCCTGGCACAGGTTGCCCAGAGAAGCTGTGGCTGCCCCAGCCCTG
>JAYRBT010000075.1:5167907-5179892 GCA_036023395.1 Myiotriccus ornatus
GACACTTCCAGGGATGGGGCAGCCACAGCTTCTCTGGGCAACCTGTGCCAGGGCCTCCCCACCCTCACAGGGGAGAAATTTTTCCTAAAATCTCTTTGGTTTCTTGAGCTCAGATGCTGAAGCAAACCAGTCCTGCAGCACCATCACTGAGGGATTTGCCATCCAAAGTTATTTACTTGTTAACTGAGACTTCGAATAAAATTGAGCAAGCTCCTAATTAAGTTAGAAATGTAAATCTCAGTTAATTTCAATGATGCTGATCTTATTGATATGGCAAATCAGTAGCTGTCTGGAAATGACAGATTAAAACTGATAAAAATAATTTTACTATTGAGCACATCATTTGATGTCGTAAAAACGAAATTGTGAAAGCCAGTTAAAATGATGACTATTGAATCTGCTCCCAGTGATAGATGGCTTTTAAATGCACCAAACCTGAAATTCATAATAATTCTTGAAAATGTCCCTATTAAAGGAACACTCACACATAAATACACATTTTTGTCTGACAGGAAAAGTATTCTGCTTTAAATATCAATTCATATTCTCACACCTTCTACTCAGTTTAACTTTAGGGGAGGGATGTGTGGGGTGCCTGTACCTAAAAGCAGGCAGCAGGTTGCACCTAAGCTGGTCCCCACTCAGGTTTAGCCTGAGACTGTTAGTTAGGGCTCTGAAATCCATATGGAAAAGTAAAGCTGGGAATATAACCCCTCCTGCACCAGACACTATGAGACAAAGTGATTAAAACTCCATCAGTCATTGGATGCAATAGGAACACTGCCCATGGAGCGATTGCTGCTGCTGGATCAATAGCTGCTGTTTTATAACAACACCCAAATTCCTGGGCTTTGCTGGCAGTTTTTCTGGCAGCAAGGGGCTGTTATCCAATGGCTACACTCAATTCCATTGACAGCTGCTCTTAAATGTTATGGATTCTCAAAGAGTTCCTGCAAATTCCAGTTACTTCTGGCATTAAAACACTCTGCTCGAGTCTCTTTGGGAGCCGGAGCAGCCATGGGGGGGTGGGGAGGTAAACTGAGCACAGTTTCACATCCAATTTTGGGCTCTGACAGCTTTTGTACAAACTTTCCTCTGCACAAACATCAGCCCAGGCTCCAGATGTGGAGGCCAGAGGGGCACAAGGACCTGTGCTCTGCTGGGCTTGGTGGGCTGGGTGCTCACGGACCAGCCTGACCCAGTTACCCCGGCAGGGTGGGGATAATGACACTTATTTGTTGTGCCACAAAATGAATTACAGAGTCACAGACTGGTTTGGGTTGGAAGGGACCTTCAAGCTCATCTACTTCAACCATGGCAGGGACACCTTCCACTAGCCCAGGTTGCTCCGCGCCCCGTCCAACCCAGGCTTGAGTCCCTCAGGAAATTTTAAAGATTAGCCAGCTAATGTGTTCAGTGCCTTGGAGATGGAACATGCTGATCCAGTGGAAAGCAGGGTGATTAGCTGATCCCTCAGCCCTGAGCAGGATTGCTCCCCACTGTCCCTTTCCCAGCACTCAGCTCCATCTGCTCTGATGAAGCCCAACCTCTCCCCATGGGACAGCACAATGCAGCTCAAGAGTCATCACTGCTCAGAAGCCATTTCTGATACTAAACCTCAATATTCTTAATTTCAGCCCATATTTCCTCGCTCTTGCATTTTATTTGTCATTAATAAGACATTCCAGAATATACAGTGGTAATAACATAACGGCACATGAGATTGTTCTTCCTCTGACTTGGGACTTCCTTGCTCTTTGCTGATTTGTGTTGCAGCTCCTCCTCATGTATTTCATGTGTGTGAGGCTGAATTTATGCTGCAGTGATCCAAGGCACTGCTGTTCATGCATCTTCTCCCCTCGCCTCCTCTGAGTGCATGAATCTTGCACCTCCCCGGTGCCACACAGATATTAAACACATTATTCTGCTTTGATTGAATACTAGTGGAATTAAATTTCTGCAGTGACTTACTCCTTTCTGAGGGAGCTGAGCAGGGAATATGCATCCAGGAAAGCAGAAAGGAAAGAGGGGCTTAAAAAAAAAAAAGAGAGGATCAGGCACCGAGTTCAGAGTGACCATTTTCACCTCCATTAGCAGTTTTATGCTAGATATGATAAATTTTAGCTTCATTGGTGCAAATTCCAACATCTGCTCCATCTCTGCCTCGCAGACGTGTTGACAGGTGTAGTCTCCTTCTCAGGATTGCTTGGGAGCCGACAGATGGACTGTCAGCAGTAAATAAAGGGTAAATCCCACTGGCAGTGGCAAGGGGCTCCTGAACTTTTCCTTTGTTTTCCCTCATTTGATTTCACATCTTCAGACTCTGTGCTCACTCTCTTAACAGCACTTAGCAAGGAATTTCCTTCTCTTTAATCCTTTCTCTTATCTCCCCTGAGAAGATGAAAGCCAAATGATGTTAATCTGCCAAATATTTCTGATCACTGAGAGTGCGATATAAATTACCACCCTGACTGGAAATTAATTGTGAAATCAAACGAGGTTGGAGAGGAATGTCAACACCTGAGCATCCTTTCTTCCTTCTCACACATCCAAGGACAGCACTGTGCAGGTCTAGAATTCAGTGTGCAACCAGAATTTGTGGAACAGGGCATGGACCAGCCCGTGGGGTTTGTCTCCAGGTGCTCAGGCCAGATTAGTTGGAAATAAGGATGTGCACCAGCACCCCAGAGCTGCCCCTTCATTCTGCTCTACTGTAGCTCCCAGTGTTTGCTGGGATGATGTTGTGACACTCACATCTGGCTTTGGCAGAGTCACAGAACGGTTTGGATTGGAAGGATCCTAAAGATCACCTAATTCCATCCCCCTGCCGTGGGCAGAGACACCTTCCACTGGACCAGGTGGCTCCAACCTGGCCTTGGACCTTTCCAGGGATGGGGCAGCCACAGCCTCTCTGGGCAACCTGTGCCAGAGCCCCACTACCCAGTTTTTTTGCCAGTATTTCAGCAAGGCTGAGATGTTCCCACCAGTTTCCCTTCCTTTTGGTGCTGAACAGCCTTATAAATTCAAAAGGATAACCACCAAACCCCACAGATCCCTGCACAGGTAAGGGCTGTGGCTGTCCAGAAAAGCCCAAATCGTGGCTGGTGGGACAGTGACAGCCAAGATCTCCTGCAGTATTTTGTTTCTCCCTTTAAAAGCCTTTTGCAGTTGTCACTATTTAATGCTCAATAATAACTGCATCCATGAGACACTCAGTAATTGTACACCCTCACAAAACCCAAATGTAAGATGTTTTGGGGACCACAGATATGATTATTGGAGGGTTTGGTTGCTCACAGGTTTTAGTTCTACCAAGAATAGAGAAAGTCTTTTTATTTATTTAATTTTTTTATTCCACTCTTATTCATGCAAAACTCCTGCTAATGTCAGCTGGAGCTCCAGGGGAACAAGGGCAGTGCCACGTGTGAATAAACTGATCCAACACCTCTTTATTCCAAGCTTTCTATCTACCCAGACATTGAGAGACATCCCAGACAATGAAAGAATCTCTCTGTCCTCTAAGGGACAAAAGAAACATCCTTAAGATTTGGTCATAACTATGCAGGAAACTTTGTTGCTTCCTGATAAAGCGAGTTTTTCTTAGATTTTGTAATTCCTCCTGAGCTGCTGTTGGTATTTATAATACTGGGGCATTACAAGTAGAAAGAAAGAGAATCCTGGACATTCTGTGGAAAGAATTAGCTGTCCCAATGGGAAATTAAAACATGCAAAAGGCACTTTGCTGTTCCTATTTAGTCAGATGAAAGAAGCTAAGTTAAGATACCAAGGAATTTGCTGGCTTTCCTGTTGGATACACCACTCTTCCTGTGTTATAAATGACATCTGGTTCTTTCCTTTCTTTTTTTTTTACATTAGTTATACAACTCCCCTCAGCTTAAAATATTCTGTGCTTATCAAGGTTGTGATAACCTGGCTGTCTCCTGCAAGCAAGAAGTACAAAGGCATTTTCTGGGTAATACAAACTGTTCTCACCAAGCAAACACAACCACTCAGGGGACCTGACCCAGCTGGAGGAGGGACATGACATCAAAGAATCTTAGATTTTTTAAGGTTGGAAAAGACCTCTAAAGTCATCAAGTCCAAGCATTAAGCCAACAACTGCCGGGGCCACCACCAAAGCAAGTCCTCAGGCATCACATCTCCGTGGTTTTGAACCTTTCAAGGGTGGAAATTTCACCACACAGTAAAAAAAAAAAGAAAAAACAGGGCTGGGAGGGAAGTATCTGGTATTTTCAAGCAGGGTGAAGGAGGGGGATGTCCCAGCACTGAGCACTGGGGGTGTTTCAGTGGAGCACAACCCAATCTTTGTGGCATTGAATCAGAGGAGAGCGATGAGCTGAGATCCCTCAGCTCAGCAGACAGGGACTTGGCCCACGCTGGGTGAGGGTCTGGCAGACACACCCCAGAGCTCCTGCAGCACCCCCTGTGCCAGGGGAGAACTGGCAGGGGGTGTCAAACACTGAGGGTCCCTTTGCTCGTGCAGAGCCGAGCTCGGGTGGTGCTGCTGATCCCATCTGTGCGCCCTGAGCTGCTCCTCCAGCAACCCCCAAATCCCGAGCCAGAGCCTCCTGCCACCTCTGGCACGTGAAGGGGTCGGGGCACAGACGCTGCTTTAGCTTTCACACCCACACACATGTCAAACCCAAACTGATCAGGAGCGGAAAGCTCTGAAGTAACTCGGACAAACACTCGGAAAGGCTCGGAACGCGCGAGGAAACGACAGAGCAGGGAGAACAGCCCCACGTTTGAACTTCAAAGCCTTTCCTCTCCCTCCATTCCCAGCTCCTTGCCAAGACCCGGCGAGTCCACAGATCTGAAGTTTCTCTGCAAGAGCTGGTGATAGTCAGTGGCTCTGAAAACTATTTAGGGAGACAGTCTTTGCAGTCATCCGACTCTTCAGGCTGCTCTCAGCCTGAGAAGCAGCTTTCCAGGGCGAAACTATCTGAAGACGAAACTTAGAAGAGAAATTCTGCAATATTTGGCTTAAAAATATTAATTTGGGGAATAAGGGGGGGGGGAGTTAATGAATTTCACACTCATGAAGTGTTATCAGATTTTGGTGCCATCTGCTTAGGCTCAAGACAGTTTCCAAGGCAGCTTCTCCGTGCTGCCCCCAGCCTCTGCTGGTGAGAGACCACGGACAAGGGAGAGGAGCAACCTCCTTGCTTGGCCCCCCAGGGCAGCCTGTACCACGCCCTGCAGTCTGACACTGAATATATGTGCAGAATATTTATAAATAGCAACAGCTTTTAAGTGCTTTGTTGAAGGAAAGGGTGAAGTGAAATAATAGCAGGGAAAAAAAAATGGTACATTGTGTGGCAGAAGAGATTCACACTCTCACAAACACAATTTTGCACTTGTTCTGTGCTGCTTTCATTTATTCTCCATTAATCCTAAAGAATGAAAAATTCATAGAGGAATTACTTTGCCCACCAGCAGCAGAACAAGCAAAATCCTACCACCAACATAAGGCAGAAGGAAGCTAAAGAACATAAGGCAAGTTGCTGCACATTTTGGATGGAAGGAGAACAGAATTGCTCTTGTGAGAGACTTCTCAGGACAGCAGAACCAGCCTCCAAACAGCCATGAGTCACTGCTGGTACGAAGACACAGGACACACATCCCAGTTATTTGTCTGCAGAAAAAAACAAAGCATCTCTTTGAACAAATAAAGCCCCAGCTCGGGGAGGGTTGTTTTGTGAATGGAAGGAATTACAACAGAGCAGCTCAGGGATCTTCAGTGCAAATTGTCCCCTCCCCTGACCCCCCTCAGCCCTGAGATGTGACAGGATCCCACGGCACAGCACGGGCTGAGCAGGGGTTAAAGCTCCTTGAAGACACTCAGACCGGTTGGGAGGGCGACAGAAAACCCAGGAATGGCACTTGTGCACCCACAGTTACTGGGATGAGGCTGGAATGTAGGAGCCTTCTGGTTTGGGAGGGTTTTTGCCTGTTTTCCTGCAGTCACAACTGATGGCCAGATGACATTCCACTCCATAGTTTGTCTGGGTCTGCTTTTGCTTGAGCGTTTTTCTTCTGCTCTGGTCACTCCATCCTCACAGCACTAATGGCAACTAAAACCATAAACTATACTTAACTATTTATTACTTCAAACATCCCTCAGAAGTCAAAGATCCTGCCTGATTATTCACCCTTCCTTAAGCTCCCAGAAAACTGAGCCTGACACCACTGAGGTTGTGTGGCTGTTCCAAGTTTAACAAAAAAGTGTCAGTGGGGTGCAGTACTGCCCAGCTCAAGAAATAAACCAGCAATCCTTGCCCTAAACAACCCCGAGCTCAAGGAATTCTGCTAAAAACACAGCCTTGCCTCGTGCAAAGGGACAAAACAAGGAACCTGTGGGGCCCTGCACCAGCAGGACACGAGCGCTACACGCAACGTCACGTCCTTCACGTATTGCTGGAAAGTGGGAAGGAGAAAGGCCATTCTGGAAGACATGGAAAAGGAGCAACAGTCCTGCAGAGATTTGCTGGAAATATTGCACACGAGGATTTCACAGAGAGCTTTCTGCTGTTGACCCCAGGTGGTACATACATAACTCCTCCAGCACAGAATACACACAAACCTTATCTAGAGACATTAAAGAAAGCTGCTTGACATTGAAAATCAAATTGATTTCTTGCCAAGATTTCACAAGGGCATGTGTGACAGCAAATGACATGCTTAAGCCTTGCAAGAAGAAAATAAACATGTCCAATGCAAAACCCATCAGTTTCTGTGCCAGCTTGAATTATGCACATCTGTACTGATTTGACACCCAGCTTGCTTGGCAGCACAGGCAAAGTGTGTGTTGCCACAAGCTGAAATAGATAAATAGGGTAGAACAGAGCTTGCTGTCTTATATAAGGCTGCAGAGAAAGCAGCTCAGAGATTTAAGGAAATAGTGTCCAGTCTCCTCATTTCTCACTTTGCTGCTTGGTAGTTGCTTGGAAAGCCTCTGTTGCTGCTGCCCTTGGACTTTGTTTCTTAACTTTGCTTTTTATGCTGTATATGAACAATTAGCCTTCAGAAAATTGTCGACTTCCTGCTTTCTTGTAACCAGGATGGCATTTCAAGTCAGGCAGAACCAGCTTTTTTCCCAAAACCAGCAATTTAGGGTGCTTTGATGGGTGCCTGGAGCTCACTCCCCAGCTCCAAACCTGGCACTGGGAAGTAAGGCTGCCATTCCCAGGGTATTCTCCCCATTAAACTCTGGGAATTTGAGGGTCCCTCTCACCAGGTGCCTTCTCCTGGGGTTTTATACTGCTGTGTGAAACGAGGTCAGCTGTCTGAGCTCCAGTTTTTAAACAAAAGCAAGGGAAGCAGAATTGCCCACGCTGGATGTCACGAGCCCCCTGATCCCTCTGAGCTCGTTTCTCTTGGATTATTTATCAAATCAGAGCGTGGACTCTTCAGGCCAAGCATCATCCTTCCCAGGAATGTGTGTCATGCCCAGCACGCTGGGACCACTGCCCCCTGGGGTGCTAAAAATAACCCTTCCCATTCCACTCCTGGGGAGCAGAAACAAATGGTGAGGTCCCTGAGTACCTTCCACCCACCAGAGATTAATGGAACTGCCACCTCCCTCTGTGCATTTTGCTACATTAACATAAAAGTTTCTATTGCACAGCAGTTTGATCCATTTGTGTTTATTTAAGTCCGTTGTTCTGACAGAAGAAGATGGAGAATCTGCATAATTAATAATGACCCGAGCAATCTCACTTAATGCCTGTTCTGAACCCCCTGACTATCCCTGTTAACTAATGACACCTATAATAGTGTCAGACAGGTAAAAGACTCCTTTAGTCTGCTGAGATATTATTCACCTGGGATTACCAAGGGGTGTTTTTCAGCTCCAGCCATTAGCTGGAATTGCTCAGGTCATTCATAAAACTTCTTTTACTTTTCACAAAGGGAGCACAAAAGCAGGGCTGGAGCAGGAGGTTGTGCACCAGGATTAATCCCTTTCATATATATATATATATATACACATATATAGCCACAGTGCTCCTGCCATCACCAAGGCAGGAAAAGGGATAATCAGAGTTTTCCTGAGAATAAGCAGCTCTTCCAACAGCTTTGGAAAAGCCAGTGACTCAGTAAATGATCACAACAAGCTGTGCTTGCTGCAGAGGGTCACCTGCATCCCTCAGGACCCTCCTCTGCCCCTCCAAAAGCAGACAAACCATTTTGGCTCCTGCTGGGTCTGGGTGCTGGTCCCTACAAGGTGCTTGAGGAGCACCCATGGCATGTCCAGACTTCCAGAGGCCACTGAGACGAGCCCCAGGCTCAAAACCCAGTCCATGTGACCTCAGGCCAGACTGCCCATCCACCCTCCAGCTTTGGGTCACCTTCCCTTTGAATTAAACTCTCTTACACAGCAAGCCAACCCCTCTGCCAGCCTGTCTCCAAGCTGCAGCTGGTGTGTGACAAGCAATGAAGCCTTAACTGTTTGTCCAAACTTATTCTCCAGGGAACCTTAGATGCCCCAAGCACTTTGTCTGCACTGACACTATTTTTATTTTCATTTACTAGCAGCTTTGAAGGGATTTAAAGACCATGCTCCTTGTGTGTCTCTATCACAGAGCATGAAAAAAAAAACAAAACAGAGGAACTGTGAATTTTAAGGTCAGAAGGCTGAAGGAGACCAGGTTTAACTTCATTTGCTCAAATAACAGATTTAACCCAGTTCACACAAGAAGATTCCCAGGTTTTTCCTCACTGAGATGCTCCTGGCCTGAGCAGATCTGTGGCTGCATGGATGGTGGGTTTGGGGTTTTGACCCCTGTGGCAGCCCCACCAGCAGCACTTCTTGTCACCTCTCCCATCACTGCCCCAAGCTGAGCAGCTGCCAAAAACCCAAACCCCTGTGCTAGAGGCAGCCAGGAGGACAGACAGGACCACAGGCAGCACTGCCACCCCCAAATTTCAATTTAAACAGCCCCCTGGCCACAAGGTGCTTTTGAAAGAGGCTGTGGGAGGTGTGAGGCTCTCAACAGGCAAAGGCTTTATTTCCTGCAACCAAGTAAACTTGTAATTCCCAATATCAGAACAATGCCGTTTGCCAGATCAGATGAAATGCTTGTAACAGGGGCTAATCAGATTCTACATTAATGAGAGAAAATATGAAGCTAATCAACACCCAGGCAGGTCTCTAGGCTGCAGGCCTATTAAACTTCATAAAAAATTAATGACTGAAAGAGCAAAATCGTTTGTAAGGGGTCTCCAGTGGCAGTGGAAGTGTCTCGAGTACCGTTCACCTCTCATTACACTGCATTAGCCTCACTTTCCAGCCCCAACCACATCTCCTGAGCAGCAGCTTCTGCTCAGCCCTGCACTGCTCTGCCTCAAGACTGTCCTGACAGATTTATCCGTCCTCCTTCCCTCCCACCCACCTCCTGCTCCAGTTTCGTGGTGGCTTTTTCCCATTTTAATTAAAGATGTTTGTGCCCCGCCGGCTCACGGGAAATACCTTCGTTCTCGAGGTCTGGGGGAGCCCACGGAGAGCAGGGAGTGGGGCTGCTCCTTCAGGCACCTGGAAAACAGGGATGAGACAGTGTAGGAAAGGAGCAGGCGAGAAAACCTGTCACCAGTCCACCAGTGGTTTTGGCTTTAGGACATTTTCCTGTTTGGAAGGGGATTTTCGTTTGGAAAAATGAATCAGAGAAACACAGAATCGAAGAGTCACTGAATGGGTTGGGTTGGGAGGGACCTTAAAGGTCATCCATTTCCACCCCTTGCCATGGACAGGGACACACTCTACTAGACCAAGTTACTCCAACCTGGCCTTGGACACTTCCAGGGATGAACAGGGCAAAGCTTCTTTGTGATGTCTGCAAGATGGATTTTCAGCCGTTGGACTCCTGTTGGAGCTGCTAAATTCCCGTTGGAATTCAGTCTCAGTGCTGCCAGTTCCCCTGTGCCACCTCCAGCAGGTTATGAATTACTAATAAGATGCAAAAAGGAAGATCATAATACAATGAACTGTACAAGAATGGAAACAAGGCAGGTTCTTCTGGCTTACATCTGTGGAACAAAAAGGAGGCTCCACTGATTTTGGCTGTTCTAGTCAAATATAAATAAGACAGGCTCAACTTGCCTGGTCCAGTCCTTTTTCTCACATGAATTGTTAAGCTCTCACTTAATTGCAAGGTTGTGCACAACAGATCACTTTAAGTGATCCTCTGTTTTCAGTGTTGTGGAGGTAAAACAATCATTTCTTAGATATTTTGGCTGGGGAAATAAAAGACCATCAGAGAACATCTTCAATATTTAATGCACTATGGAAATTAGCTGTTTAAGTACATATCTACTCCAGTGAAAGAGGAGTAGAGAGGAGGTACACTAAAAAGTGTGAGAAAGACATCTGGAGGATTCAGCAATCACTGCTTCAGTACACGGGTCTCAGAAGACCCAGAGGTTTTGATCTGAAATATCTTCATGCCTGAATGGTTGTCAGGGGCGTAGTCCCTGGGCCTATTTATAACCTGGTGCAGCTGAATTAAGCCCCTCCTGCTTCTTAAGCAGGTTACAGGAGGCTGTCATTGGTGTCTGCAGTATTGAGATGTTTCATTTCCCCTCCTGATGTGGGGTTGCAGTCCATTAGTGGGAACTCATTGCCTGTAATGAACCTGCTTGGAGGATGGAAATCCCACGGCTAATCAAGGCTTAATCTCTGCATGGTCCACTGGGGACAAGGGCACGTTCTCTGCTGCCTTGGCCTTTGAGAAGTCATTTACCTCTGCACAAAGAAGTGCGTGTTTGTGCCGTTTTGGTGGAGCAGCAGCTGAGATCAGCTTTGTTCTCAGCCCACACAACTTTTGTTCTCATCCCACAAAGGTACTGCACGAGATGCAGAGCAAGGCAAAGTGTGTTTTCTCTGCCTCAGTCGTACCAAAATCACAGAAATCTGCTTCAGGAGCCGGTCTGTAGAGCAGGGAGGAACTGCAGAGTGTTATGGTGGCTGGAGCTGTGGGATCCACACTGTGTTCCTCTCTATTCATACACACAAACAAGCTGTGGTTGCAGTTTGAGCAGTGCCTGGGTGAGATATGAACCAACTGGAATCATGGATACACCCTTCCTCTTCCTTCCCCTTAAAGACTGGAGCCAAATTCTCACCTGGCAGATGAATTCTCAGCTACACAGTTCAGATTTTGGGAGTCCAGAGAGTCGAATTTCACAGATGAAAGGAAGCAACAGCAAGGACAGATCTAAAATTCATCTTTCCTGACTAACAGCTTCAAGTGCCTCTGTTTAAAAAAACATGCAGGCCCTTTGGAGCTGCAGGTTTATCTCTGAAAGACCTTCCTCTTACAGAAGGTAAAACCAAGATGAAAAATTTATTTGAATGCAAACTGTGCAGGTAAAGTGCTGGCTGCAGCTCCAGAGCAATAAAACTGCTCTTAATGCCTTCATCATCTGTTCCAGCTCCCTCCAATAAAATGGTCCAGGATATTCAGGAGCCATCAGTTTGACTTATCCAGCTGGCTCCAAGCTCTGCAGGATCTCATGGTAGTTTTTGCAAAGAATAATTCTTGAATATTTTTTTCTTTGCTGCATAAAACAGGAGGAAGTGATAAAGCTGCCCCTGACTTCAATATAAAGTTGTCATCCCCAGACGGTCTCACCTTCAAAAATTTGCAATATGACAAAAAAAAAGGGCAAGAATAAGTAGAAAGGAACTGGTTTGACACCTGAGGGTTCTTTAGGACTCCAAGACCATCGAGTCCAGCTGATGAGCAAACACCACCTTGTCCCCCAGCCCAGAGCACTGAGTGCCACGTGCAGGCTTTCCTTGGACACCTCCAGGGGTGGGGACTCCACCAACTCCCTGGGCAGCCCCTGCCAGTGCCTGACCACCCTTTCCATGGAGAAATTCCTCCTGGTGTCCAACCTGCCCCTCCCCTGGCACAGCCTGAGGCCATTCCCTCTCCTCCTGTCCCTGTTCCCTGGGAGCAGAGCCCG
>JAYRBT010000075.1:5179992-5233933 GCA_036023395.1 Myiotriccus ornatus
GGCTCCCCGCTCCTGTCAGGGAGCTGTGAGAATGAGAAGGTCCCCCCTGAGCCTCCTTTTCTCCAGGCTGAGCCCCCCCAGCTCCCTCAGCTGCCCCTTTGGAAGTTGTGACCCACCATCAGAATTTCCCTGCCTTGCCACAACCTTAAACTCCACTGCTGTATCCCATATCTGTGCCACTGATGTTCCTCCAGCACTTATTTACCTTAAAATTATATTATTTGTATATTATTAAGTAGCAGAGGTGGGATCCAGCTGCCCACTGAAATACTAAGAAACCTCTCCTTTTAAAAACCTGTATCTGTGATTTATCATCCCTTGTCGCTGCAGGTTGGGAAGGTGGATGTGCTGGATACCAAAAAGGAAAGAACAAAGCAGGTGGGAACAGGTGGTGGGAGCTTTTGATGACCACACAGAGAATACAGCATCATTAAGAAGATAGATGCAGCTCTGCCTCTAATTTATTATCCAAGTTGTCCCTTCCAGGATCACATTGTCTGCAGGGCAGAGGAAGGGGCCGTGTGATCTCACATGAAGTGAGAAGGCAGGAGCTGCAGAGAGCTCTGGAAAAAATAATTTAAAAAAGGAATAAATCAATTGCTTTGGTACCTTTGGATTCTGAACTTTTCCAGGCAGAGTGTATTTACTGCTGAATCTCATCTTGTTACTGATATTCAGCTGGAATGCAATGAGTGAAATCAGCTCATTAGAAATCCAAGCAATGTATTCCTGTGGGGGGTTTTTTTCTTCTCTTTTGGGAATCCTCTCCTGTGTAAATAAGACCCATAATAACCCTCCTCCACATTTTACACGTGTGAGCTGCTTTTCAGCCAGAAATGTCACAGTGCTGGTGCAATTATCCCCATTTTCCACGACTAAAAAGGAGCACAGAAAGGTCTGATCCACCAGCATTAGATGTGACAGCTAAATTTGGATGCCCGTGCACAGTGCAATTTCCAGCCCTCCCACCATCTCCTCTGAAACAAGGGGGAATCCTCCAAACCTCCAACCCTTACAGTCACTTTAGATTGGAAATTAGGAAAAATTTCCTCATGGAAAGGGATGTAAAGCTTTGGAACAGGCTGCCCAGGGCAGTGGTGGAGTCACCATCCCTGAGGGTGTTCAAAATACCTGTGGATGTGGCACCTGAGGACGTGGTTTAGTGGTGGACGTGGTGGTGGTTGGACTTGATGCTCTTGGAGGTCTTTTCCAAACTTAATAGTTCTGTCATTCAGTGATTTCCAAACAAACTCAGGAGATTGGTGACAGCTGGATGCTCATGCCTTGGAAAAAAAACCCTAAACCTCATTTTAGCATCTGCACTGGGAAACCTGGGTTGTTTTTTCTTAAAGACACTGTTTTAAATCTGTTATAAACACAGGAGATGTGTGTTTTTAAAAATGCACCCAGAGCAC
The DNA here is from genome assembly GCA_036023395.1 of Myiotriccus ornatus. NCBI lineage: Eukaryota > Metazoa > Chordata > Aves > Passeriformes > Tyrannidae > Myiotriccus > Myiotriccus ornatus. Next base: position 5,181,408 of record JAYRBT010000075.1, read on the forward strand.
AAACAACAAGGAACAAGAAACAGCAAGACACAGCAGAGCCCAAAAATCCCTCTGTTTTCCATCTATCCCTCCAGGACTGCCCATTTTCAGCTGACAGTGCCATTTAATTTCTGAATTTACACAAAGCCCCTGTAAGTGATTGTGATTTTCCAGTGGAAAAACCAGGGTCTCGCTGTATCTAACCCTGGGAGTATTTTAATCTTTAGATCAATAAAATCCATTAAACAAATTGCTTTCCCCCCTCACACCCTCTCCCCTCCTCCATGCATCCTATCCAAACTGGGGGGGGGGTGGGTGTTGACATTATTTATTTATTTTGGAGCACATTTCCCATCTCTGCTGACGGATTGAGCACTTCTGCTGGTGCAGAAGGGTTGCAGCAGAAAAAAAAAAAAAAATTAAAAAAATCACAGTTTCAAACTTTGAATGGAAAACAAATGGCCTGTAAATGCAGCGCTGGAGAAGGGAAAAACCACTCCATCAGAAAAAAAAAAATTAAGCCTGGAATGTTTATAGATTTTAGGCTTCATGCTCTGTATGTGCAAATCAGAAGTAATGATTAAAAAGTGCTTTTCTCTTTGGAAAGGTTAAGTGTCTCCTCTCATACAAAGGAACTCTGTGTACCAGCACTCTCAAATCCTGGAGTGAGATCAAGTGCGTGGAGTCTTGATAGTAGAATATTTAGTGATAAAGAATGACTGTCAGGGAGGATTGAAAATATGGAGAGCAGGCAGATGTGCTGCAGCACTTGGAGCTGCATTGACAAGCCTGACTTGGAAATTCACCCAAAAGAGGGCAGGAAAAATAAAAAAGAGAGGAAATAGTTGGAGAATGATGTATTTAGGTGAGAGGGGATCTTCACCACGCGGGGGGAATAAAGGGATGAAAAGATTTCCCTCACTAGGAATTCCTGCTCAGTCTGACAGGAAAAACCTCTTGGAAAACTACACAGTAATCAAACAGTGGTTAATTTAATTTGATTTTTTCTCAGGTTCGGGGATTGTGGCATTCATTTGTCAAGGTGAGGGGGATCAGCTCGGGGCTGCCTTTCCCAGGCTCAGCCTGCACGGCCAGGCTCACTGATGGACTCTGCCCCAGCCTACGAGGCTGGCAAACCACTAACTGAACATTTCAGGATATATTTTAAAAGGATTCTGGGTCTGGGACATGAAGTCACTGAAACTGCAGAAGGATGCTGTGCACGAGCTCGGGGCTGAAGCAGGAAGAGATTTTCCTGCTGTGTATCAGCCCATTTCCCACTCACCAAACAACTCACTGGGCAGAGCTGCTCTGGTGAGAGAGATTTCCCTCCCTGCTCTGTTGGAGCTAATGAGAGAGTTTTCTATATTAAGTCTCTAAATATGACATTAAGCAGAATGGGGAGGAGAGGAAAGGGGCTGGCAAGAGGCCATAATTAATTTTCTGACATTTGGAGAACTGTGACATTGGGTCTTATCTGTCTGTGATGAAATACTCTTCAGCCCTAAGGCAACTGGTAGTATTTAACCAGGCTTCTGATATCCAGACAAATAACAACTTATTGTGTCTCTGACTCAACAGAAGGACAAAAAAAAAAAAAAAGAAAAAAAAAGAAAAAATATTTAAGGGTTTAAAATGAAAGCACTGAAGTATTGTTATGACTGAGCTTCTCAAGCAATGAAAACCCATTTCTGGCATGATAAAAGCAGGGTTAAAACATTGAGTTCTGCTCACTTACAGGCCAGAACTCTGTGTCTTCTGCTTCAGATAGCAGGGATGTGGGAGAAGAGATGCTCTGCTGGGAAGGGGAAGGTGATGGGAAGGAAGCACAAGGAATGTGAAGAGAACCTGGGGCTGTGGCTCCTGGGAGGGGGATTTGGGTCTGCTGGCTGCATTTTTAGGGTCACCTGCAGGGAAGGACGTGGCCAAGCAGGTCTCTCCAGAGAGACTGTCCAGCATTCCCAGCAGGGATCTCACACACAACATGGAACTGGCCATGTCACCTCATTTTCCTGTTTCCTGGAGAGAGGAGAGGAGTGAGAGGATAATGTTCTCCTTGTCACTCTTGTCCATACAGACCAGGGGCTCTTTGAGAGCTGAGCTTCTCTTCATGAGTTTAACACAAAGGCACCAGCAGTGATGTAAAACCACACAGGGTCTGTTTGGGTTCCTGTTGAACAGGAAAAAAAATAAAGAAAAAGGCAAGTGCCCAGAGTCTGAGCAGTCAGAGAGCGATTGGGACCAGCCACCAAAGGAACTGAAAGGGGATTTCTGTCCTCAGGCCACAGGAAAGCTGCCAGCACAGAGACACAAGAGGAGGTTTGGTGAGGGATCCTCCCTCCTGCCTTCCTGAAAGTGCAAAAAGCAGCAAATCGAGGAGTACTTTGAGACCATGTTTAGCAAGAGAATTGCAGCAGCTAATTGCCAAATAATAATAATAAAACATCTTGAAGTTTGCTAATGGAGGGGTTGAAACAGTGTAATTCTTAACAGATAGCAATTAATACAGGCTGGAGTAGCCAATAAATTAAGAGACCTCATCTGTTCTGTTCTGGAAGCACATGATGACATGTTATATGATGACAGCTCTGGCTTAGAAGTCAGATATGTCTGGGATTCCTTTATTTTTACAGGGACAGACAGGCATTCTCTGGTGGGAGCTAAATGAAGTTAAAGCCCTTTTGTAAACAGTTTGCAATCCCTGTATTCATTAAAGTCAAAAGTAATTGTGCTGTTAATCAAGTCTTCATTTTAAAAGGATCAGAACTGGACCTGCCCTATAACCCTCTCTCTCCCCCCACTTGTCCAATAATCACAGATCAACCTGGTGTAACTTAAAGCCTACATTTGGCTTTCTGTTTAATTTAGTTCTGTTCAGTCCTGGCCTTTCAGCCACAGTATCACTTCCAAAGTGTGGCCAGGAGATTGGGGGGTAAATTTTTTTCCTGCTTTTCCTTCGGTCTGGGCTGCCGGATCTAAATCTTCCCACAAAGTTCTATTTGCATAAAATGCATATATTTTCTTGCACCATCTGAAGCTGCCAGTGGATGAGCACATTCCACACTCTGAAATAATTTTATTCCAAGCTGAAAATCTTGAATATCTCGGGGGGAAGGAGGGGAGTGCTGGGTTTTCAGGGCCATTGTTTTAGGCAGTGGCTAAAACACTTTTTGCTTCTTCCCTGTGAAGCAAAATGGACCCAAACAGGCCGTTATGAGTCACTTATTTCTGAAATTTCCATCTCAGGGTCCTCGACATCGCAGCGTGTTAGGACTGGCATGATCTCACACGGCATAGCACTCAAAACCAATTGATTGATCAAAGCTCTTTTTTCTCAGAGTGTAAAATTTCCTCTCCTCCAAAAGGAGGACTCAGCAATGGTGCATGGAACCGGCAGCCCCGGAATCGGGAAGGGCAGGGCTGTGCCATCAGCCCGGGGTGTGTTCCCTGCCTGCAGACACACACATACGCCTTCCCCAAGAGGCAGAACGAACAGTGGAAAAAAAAAACAAACCCAAGGAAACCTATGAATGAGCCTGGAACTGTCACTGCTCTCGTTTCTGAGCCGTCACCGCTCCAAAAAGGAGCGTTTCCACCACGCAGCCGAAGCGTGGCTGGGATTCGTTCCCGGCTGGGCACGGAAGGTTGGCCCTGGCCCTTGATCTGACACCTCAGCCCTGTGGGCACCACCAGGGCCAAGAAATGGCACAGCCCTGGCTCTGGGAGGCAGAATTCCAGCCTGCTCATGCTCGGGCCTTGTTGGCTCGGAGCTCTCCTTTAATTTTTGACATCATTCCCATTTTAACCCAAACGGTGCAGGCTGGAGGGAGGCAGCTGCAGCAACAGCCAGACCTCCACCCTTGAAATGCCTTCAGCGTGGTTTCATCTATGCCTGAAATGTCTCATTTGAGCTGCTCCAAGTTATAACCTCAAACACACCTGTGTTTGACAAGAATCTAAATCTAATTTCTGCAGTACTGGGCAGCATTATGTTGGTGGTGTGGGGGGTTAATTTTAAAGAAGTGTGGCGTGGGGAGAGATTTTCAGAGAAATATCTCTCCCTGAAACGTTAGAGCAAGCTCAGTTGCTGCCACTCTCTGAAATTAAAGGTTAAATTTAGCCAAAAAAGGGGAAGTGGTGTCTTCCATCAGTGAGCATTCGATTGCAGTGACATAACAATGCCACAAGAGCAATTTAATTCTTGGCATATTTAGAGGTGGCATTAGGGAGTCTACCAAGGTAGCAATTTTCTAGATAATCAACTTAATGTCTTCATTCTAAGTGCATTTATATGTGTAAGTTAATTAGGGGAGTTAATTTTCACAAATGGCAGAAAATCTGCATTTTTTTTTTCCAGTAGGCTTTGCCTCGTGCCAGTTCGGGATTCAAAGGGAGCTCAGAGACAGAACCCGAGGTTCCTGTCACAGCAACCAGCCAGTTGGGCTGGCACCTGCCCTGATGGGCTTCTGGTGCTCCTGCTGCCAAATCCAAGTCCTCTTGAGGGTAAAGGGACACAGGTTGTGTAGCTGTAGAGGGACTACAGCCCCTAAACCCCTGCAGATTCCTCCACGTGGCTCGGCACAAAGTGTAGGGAGAAACTCGCGCTGGTGGAAAGAAGGAAATGGGAGCAGGAGCTGAGTGATGGAATCCCAGAATGGGTTGGGTTGGAAGGGATATTAGAGATCTCCTATTTTCAGTCCCCCTGCCACGGGCAGGGACACCATTCCACGAGACCAGGTTGCTCCAACCTGGCCTTGGGCACTTCCAGGGATGAGGAGTCCACAACCCCCCTGGACAACCTCTTCCAGTGCCTTCTCCTCGTGTCATTTCAGAGCAGTTCAAAGGGCCACACTTTTGCAAGGCTGGTGCAAATCACCAGGGAACCAGGATGAATATGGATCAAAATCCCAGGCAGAAAATAAGGAATTGCAAAAACACATCTCAAGGGGTGGCAAAGCATCTCTGCTGCTCCCACAGAAGCTCCCCACCACAACACCACCTCACCGAGCTGGAGGGGAAAATGCTGGAAAGGAACCCTGTGAATGATTGCACAATGGTCTCAAACCTTTATGCTAAAATTCTGTAAAAGAGATAAAAGCAGACAGTGATATCTGGCCTCAGTGAAGCAAAAGAGAATTTTACCACACGCTTTAAAAAGCCTGGAATTTCAAATTGAGTCTGTAAAAGTTAAATTGCTCTGAATAGCCATGCTGTACCTCCAAATTTAGCAGGGCTATCTGAGTCCACAGCAAGTGCACATGTATTAAAATAATGACTGCCATCCACTTTTGAAAGCATTAATGCCTTGGGTTGAAAGAGAAAGCATTTGTGCTGATTGCCTTCACACATGTCCCTCTGAGGATCTCTCAGCATCACTCCCTCCCATCCTCCTTTCTGCTGGGCTTCTTCATATTTTCCTCCAACTTGTCCCCTTTGGCCCCATTTTCATATTCATTTTTATCTTACTGAGTAAAAGCCAACTCGGAGCAAAGACAGAGGGCATGTGACAACAGGGCCACTGGCCCTTTAGATGCAGCCATGAGAGCAAATGTGGATTTAAAAGCACAGCTTGAATATGAGCCACTTTGCTGTGGGGCCAAAAATCCCCTTCTTTGCTCCCCAAATCCATCCAGGACTCAGAGATTGAAAGGCTGAGAAAAACTGGGGTGTTCAGCTGCAGAAGAGAAGGCTCTGGAGAGACCTTAAAGCCCCTTTCTGTACCTAAAGGGACTCCAAGAGAGCTGGAGAGGGACTTTGGACAAGGGCCTGGAGGGACAGGACAGAAGGGAAAGGCTTCAAAGTAAAAGAGAGCAGGTTTAGATTAGATATTAGTTAAAAATTGTTCCCTGGGAGGCCCTGGCTCAGGTTGCCCAGAGAAGCTGTGGCTGCCCCAGCCCTGGAAGTGTCCAAGGCCAGGTTGGATGGGGCTTGGAGCAACCTGGGACAGTGGAAGGTGTCCCTGCCCATGGCAGGGGATGGAACTGGATGAGCTCTAAGGTCCCTTCCAACCCAAACCATTCCATGATCCACCCAAACCGGCTGAAACGGGAGCAGGGAGGAAGGATTTTGCTCTTGCAGCAGCAGATGAAGGATGTAAATGTGCAAACTCAGCGGAAGGCAGGGGGGAGCAGGGAGAAAATCTGTGTTTCTCCCTGGTTTGTGTGAATGGGAACTGCTGGTCCCCACGTGGCAGCACAGACACGTTTTGTGTTGTGACATGGCTGATCTGCCATTACGGTTTGTGGAGGCAATAGTGGAGGGAAGGAACATATGGAAACTCTGATTTCCACGTTTACACTACTCCTGCCATCGGGGTTTTACATCCAACTATTACTTTCGACATGAAATTTCATTATCTACACATTTCTAATCCACCCATCAGTGCTGCAGCACCCAGGTGCCAAACACAGCTATTAAATGAATGATGGCTGCCCACAAAAAGAGCCACATTCCTGGTTCTCCTCAGGAGGAAAAGTTCTTCCATTGTGCACAGAGTGGGGAGGGGGGAAGATTTACAGGGAGGGAGCTTTGCTGGTGTGCAAATACAGGTGGCACAGGAACATCACCAGCTCAGTGCACCAGATTTCATGTGGAGAAATGGTGGAAAAGGGTCTGCACCCAGAAAACAAATATTTCATTAATAAAGGGCGTGTCTGGAGTGGGCTTACTGCAAAATGGTAACAAAATGGTTTTAACTTACTTGAGCCACCCAACCACCACCTCGAGACAGAAGCCAACTCCTGTGACAGAAGGAAAGACAGTGACTTTAGATTTTGCTGCATTATGGGGCACAATTTCATGTGCTTTGACAACTCTAAATATCGAATTTGCCATGTAATGACTCAGCTGCTGCCTGTGTGCAATAACAGCAGGATGGATTTGGGGAGGGAGAGTCTGGGCAGAGCAGCCAGGCCTGGATTTTAAAGAAGTTCTTGCATCTTAAGAGCAGAGGATGGGAGCTGCCAGAGCTCTCCAAGCCCTTCCACCTCTTTGGCTTTTCTAATGTGGTTTCCCATCAACCAAGATGGAAACTATGACAAAAGGGGAAATAAAAGCGAGAGACTGAGAGCTGCTGCTTTCTACAGCGCTGTAAAACAGGAGGGATTGAAGCACAGGCTATTTTATATATGAAATAAACACTATTAAGGTATCTATTAACCTATGTGAGCCTTCAATTAGATCAGTAATGCTTTGAGGGAAGAACTGTTTCTGATGTATGCTTAGACTCAATAATGGAAGATTGGCCCCCAGGTACTACAGCACTATCAATAATAAACATTATTACTAAATAATAGGAATGAAGACTTGGAGTTAATATTTAAAACGGGCGTGAGACCAAGAGCATGCCCAAGCACATTTCATGCTTATTTTAATTGCCACAAGACAAATAGAATGAGGATGGATGTTCACTCAAAAGGGTGTGATTCTGTTTTGCTGAAGTATTCAGATTTTAGTGGGCTATTGTCAAGCCTATTTGGACTAAATTGTGGGTAGAATTGCAATGAGAGCTGTAGTTGCCTAGCAAAGGTCTAAGATTTCCATTTAAAATTAATGTGAACTGTTTCTCTGAATGTGACATATGGGCTTTGAGAACCCCTGCCAAGATGTCAAGAGCTAGACTGCTCCCCCTCGAACTCCAAAAAAACGCTGGAGGCAACTTTCTCCTGGTATTTTGGCATTTGGCTCAAATGCAAAACAAAGAGACACAGAAACCCTCCTGCAGTGGAGCTGCACAACTCCAAGTGATCACTGCTGGGATGGAACAGCGGCTCTGCTCCCTGAACCTGCTCGTGGGGTGCCTGCTTTGGGGAGGCTTCTCATCGTCTGCCCTGCAGGGCATCACCCCCGTGTCATCTCCAGTGCAGTAACACTCTGGGGAAAGCTCCTTGTCCCTTCAGATCAGTGAGCTGGAGACTCAGCCACACTAAAAGCCCTTTGACACTCCACAAGGGCATCCAGGCAAGAGCTTCGTAGAGCAAAAAAAGCCCCTGGGTGAGGGGTGGTGGCCCGAGACCTCCAGACACATCAGAGGCACGAGAGCCAGCAGAGCTTTCGGCTCCTCTGAAATTCGGATCACACTCGTTGCCTGGCTCTTTGTGAGCAGCAAAGAAAGGAGGAACAACTGCTGTGGTGGAGTGGCAGATGCATGACCTGTGGTTAAAGCCCTGGCATAAAACTGGAGCCAAAAGGGAGATCTGGGAAGTGCTCAGTTCTTACAGGAACAGCAGTCATTGATACCTCGTGGGGCAGATGGAGGGAGGAAAGTTATATTCCCACTGAATCCTTTTCCAAGCAGCTCAGCTATTTCAAAGGCTATTTATTATGGCTTTTTGGAGACCCCAGGTTTTGCTGGTCCACACTTCCTTGGATACCCAAGCTTGCTCAGCACCTGAGAAAGTTCATTTCCCTTTAAATAAATTCCCCTTCTACTTCACTAAAAAGAATACACATTTCTCTTTGGTTTGTTTTCTTCTTCTTCTTCTTCTTTCTTTTTTCCCATTTCCCAAATTATACCCTTTCAGATAACTGTGAAACTCTTTTCAGTGAAACATGGGGGCAAATAAGGGGGAAATCTGCCAAGGGTTCTACAGAATCAAAGATTAAAGCAGCTCAGAAGGCAGCGTGGGGAAGGGGAACTGCAGAGGAGGGGGAAAAGGAGCAAATAAGGTGGCTGAGGGATAAACAATAGGCTCTAAAATGCAAGAAAAAAAAGATAAAGATGCTAAAAATGGCTGCAGAAAGACAGAAATGAATTCTCAGCTTCCCACACCATCTTTAGGATGCTGAAGGAACTCACAGATGAGAAAAGATTGTCTCTGGGTGAAGAAACCTCCTGTAAGATACAGAACAGGCTGCTCTGGGCTGCTTCCCCGGCCCTGAGCATGACATTCCCACTGGAGTTTTTGGGCAAAGCCTCAACCCTCATTCCTGGCTGGAGAGGAACCCTGCTCAGCTGTTTTGGACAGGCAGTTCGGTGCAGCTGTAGCTATAAACTGAACCCCTGATGTAGATTCTAAACTATTTGGAACAGTAATTGTTTTCATTCTGTTCTCTATGATTTCAGCTTGACCTGGCCCTGAGGTTCAGAGGAATCTCCTCAGCACTGAAGAAGAGCAGGAAACCACGAGCAGAAACACATCTGGTTTCCTCCCACTGCTCCTTTTGAGATGCCAACATTGCCTTTCACAGCTGAATCATCTGTAGAAGTGGGAGGAGAGAGAAGACTGAACCCAACAAAAAGATGAATCAGGAGAAGAAAAGCCCAGTAATGCTTCTCCTGTCACCTTCCAACCAGCCTCTGTCACGGCAGCAGGGCAGAGCCTTTGTTAGCAGCAAGGTGTACACACAGGTCCTGGAGAAGGGAACTGTCAGAGAATCCCAGAATGGATGGGGTTGGAAAGGACCTTAAAGACCATCTCTTCCTCCCCCTGCCACAGCCAGTGACACCTTGCATGGACACACTAGCCCAGGTTGCCCAGAGCTCCATCCAACCTGGCCTTGAGGGCTTCCAGGGATGGGGAGTCCACAACCCCCCAGTCCACAACCCATATTCTTTGTGAGACAGGACAGCATCTAACCAGTGGTTTCTTTGGCTCCATTTGGCATCTGCAGGAGGAGAAGGTGCTGAGCCACCAGCTCTCCCCTCAGTGTCAGCCACGGGCTTCCCAATCCCTCTGCTTTTGCTCCCTCCTCTCCCGCTCGAAGCCACACTTGGTGGCAGCCACGCTGCCATGGAGAGGTGCAGCGTAAATGGGCTTCTAGTCAAGGCTTGGTGTCACTTCACTTGTGTCTTAATTCCGCTGTGGAGCTCTGGGACCAAATTCCCTGGCTCTCACACAGGCACGTGCAGCCCAGAGGCTCACGGCACCGCTCCGGAGACAACGTTCCCCACGGAGACAACACGCCAGGAAAACATTTCCCGGTGATGGAAATAGTCCGCGAGAAGAAACAAAACATGCAGGCACGCACAAAGACACTGGCTTTTTTTGTTTAATCTGACTTGGACTATGTTGAATTGGCCTATTGTTTGCAGAGGAATCTGAGCAGAATTAATGATTCGCAGGCAGGAAGAGGCACTGTTTGCAAATGCAGTGGCCAGACATTCTCCAAGATCTGTAATCTAATTTAGCTTGGAGAGTTAATGATTTTAATGATTTGTTGTGATCTCAAAACAACTGTTAGGAGATAAATCTACATCATTAAACCTATTATGGTGTTTTGCTTCATTTAGCAAATGGTGTTTTTTTGTTCTGAAGACGCCCACATTTTAAACAAGCAGAGAGGTCAGCTGCTGATGGTAAGGAACAATTTATTCCCAGCTCCCTTGGAGACTGAAATGAAAGGTGTCCTTGGGAAAAAAAAAAATTAATTCCTCACAAATGTTATTGAGTATTTTACAAACAGCAAGCTTTGCCTGTGCTGTGTGTCACTGTGAGTGCCTGGGCCAAACCAGACCAGATTTCTGCAAAGAGCCCCCGAGCTGATGGTTCAGGATCACTTGAGTTAAAATCCAGTTACTTCTCCAGGAACCACATGGGACTGCCAAGCTCTGGGAGCAGAGCTTTAAGTCTAAGGCAGTTGGGCAACATCAAGAGAAAGATGGGAACATCCAGAAGCCTTTTAGCAGCTCTTTAGCTCCGAATGGAGGGTTTCACTTCTACTTTTGGAAAGACAGATCCTGGTGCACAATCCTATCTGCATAAACAAACAGTAACAAACCCATGAGCAAATTGACTTGCACCATCTCATCCATTTTTCACATCATCAGGAACAAGGTTTCTGATGAAACAAGGGCAAAGAAATGAAGCTCTGAGAAGTACTTTCAGCTGCCCAAGGCAGATGGAGGGAGTGCATTCACCAGCTCCAGCCCTGGTGACATCCCATGCACCGAGATGCTGATGCAGCTCCACTGAAGGGATGGATTTCCACTATGGTTTCATTGTCTTCCCCCAGCACAAGCTCCCTCCAATCTATTCCATTCCAGAGCTTTTTATGCTGACTGCAAAGAGGATCTAAGGAAGAGCAGAGGAGGATGTTTGTTTCCTCACTTTTTGCATCAGTTATTTACACAGGAGAGAGCAAACAATCAACCTCTTTTCCCTGCAAGTTGGAGAAGTCTATTACAATTGACTGCGTTTGCCTAAGCTAAATATTTTATAAATTTCAAATATGATACAAAGAGGAAAACAATTCTGGAAACAGCAGTAACTGTTTTCTTGCCCAGCTCTTTTTTACTCCCTGGGCAGGGAGGAATATCTCAGTTCTTCAGGTGTCACTCAGCAATCACTACCATGACTCCACACTTTTCAGTCTGCCTGGCACAGAATAAACACAAGAGATGAGGAGGGAGAGGAAAGTGTTTGTTTGTTGGGGAAGTGAAGCACCCACTGGGGTCTGAGCTCTGTCCTTGGAGCCTTTATAATCCCCCACACTGCATGGATAGCACAGACCTGCCACTTTAATAACCCAAAGTAAATAAAAACCCAAAGAAAACATCTTTCAGTTTTGTTTGTTTTGGGAGAGCTGCTTTCTTCGGCTCTGAATAGAGGGAATATATTTTATTACCCACCGTGACATCTCCAAATGTAGCAATTGAACTAAAGTGGAAAAGAAAGTCACGTCCTGCCCTTCTGCATCATTTTCATCCCTGGAGATTCCTGTTTCTTATCAAAGGCAGAAGGCAGGAGGGTCTGGAGCTGTACAGACACACACACTGTGCTCTAAACACACTCTGGGAGAGCTCTGAAGTGCTGGAGACAGTCCCCACCTGGCTGGCTGCTCCTGTCTGACACTGTCTCAGGTAAGCCAAGCTCTGACCAGCTCTAAATCAGTCCTTAGTTTTCACCCCTTAGTTACTCAGTAGCTCAAATCAAGACATTCCCATCTCTAATTACCAAATCATCACCTGGATTGGTTTACTTTCCTTTACCTTTTATTTTTCATAGTAGTAGCAGTAACAATGATCCAAAGGAAGTGCAGCCCTCCCACCCCTCCATACACCTCCTGCAAAGCAGCAGAGCACCATCCCTTACAGGGGGCCAGCCCCAGTTCCATACTGGTGTAGCCAGAGCACAGACTGGTCTGCAGCTCCAGGCAGCTTTGCATTCTGCATCTTAGGAGGAAAAAAAGTCCACAAAACCTTTGTGAACATTTGTATTCCGTATTGGAGAGAGAGTAAACAAAAACCCTTCCAAAGAAATGGAACTTTTCAAACTCAGGTGGGAAAAATAGTGATGTAAAATAGTTATATTTGGGGGGATTTTCTCGAATTTGAAGGTTAGATGAAGGTTCAAGGTCATTTTGTTGTATACAACCTGTTCAGCTTTTCCTCAGCACTGTCATTAGACTTTACTCTTTGTGAGCTTTTAGGTACAGAAAACATCTGCTATCAGACTCTAAATCAACACGTGTAAACAGCACTAATATGGTTGAAAATGTGATGGCTTCGTACTGACAATCCCAGCTGAAGATGTGGGCCTTTATTTTGTGGGGATACTCCCATGCTTTTACATTTTCCCTCTCTGCAATGAGACACCCTGTTCATCACTTTGGCCACTATTCCCCTGCCAACTGTTGCAGCCATGCCTGGCTGTGCTGTGATATTTGGAAACTACCCTCCAGGTAGAACAAATGTTGGTTTATTTGCTGGCTGGAAATTTGTTAAATAAATCATAGATTCCTAGTGGCAGAGGAAATTAGCAATAAGCTGTGCCTGGGAGGTTGGGCATATTGTACTTCAAAATAAGCAGGAGGCCGCTTTGCAATTCAAAAGAGATACACTGGGAAGTGGGAAAAGGCACATCTGTTGATCATTTCCCCCCAGCACCCCAAAGGTTGTGGCGGGAGCCTCAGCAGAGCCCTGTCCTTGCACTGAGAGCCTCTTTTAAATCAGCTTCAGAGCCTTCTCTGCCTGGATCAGAGCTTGGGAGCTGTTCCTCTGGGAGCTCTGGTGTCCTTGGCTGCCTGGCCGTGTTTGGGGAGCGGGGCTGTGGCTATCCAGGCTGCCGGGAGCCCATCCCATTATTGCCTTACACTTTCCATCCGGAAACACCGCAGGGCGTTATTAGTCTGCCAGGGTTTGACATTTCACAGGGGCTGAGGCCTGGGGTGCTCTTTATTTGACAATTACTTACGAGTTTCCCTCGGAAAAGAATACGTGGCGAGGCTGTTTCTGAAAGCTCCCTTCAAAGTGACATCTGATGAATTTAAATAACGGGTTTGAGCACCTCGAACGCTCCAAACATTTTTACATGTATTATAACCTTTACAAACCCTTTGTTCCTCTTCCCCATCATTTCATAACCCCAATCTACCTGGGAATATTTTGAGCAAGTATTTGAAAAAGATGCTGAAAGACTCTACATCTTTTTACTGTGGTTTGAGTTGCTGTTGGTATCAAATGTTCTTTTCAACACGAGTTATGAGATATGAACTGCCTCCTGAATGGCTTTTGGTTCGGGCAATGGATATTTATTTTCTCACCTACAATAACCAATGAAATCAGAATAACTTCAGCTTTTCTCTCCTTTTATTTTCGTAGAATGGTTTTAGGTTGGAAGGGACCTGAAAGATCATCTCATTCCAATCCCCTGCCACAGCCAGGGAACCTTTCACTAGACCATTTTATGGAGAGAAAAAGTTTAACAACTTAAATAAAATATATTTTCTTATCACTCTGAAATTCCTTATTTTCCACGACGTTTCCCATTGTGCTGTAAAAGAACTTTTTTTTTTTCTTACAATATATGTATGTCTGCACTAAAAATCCTCCACCTACAGGTCAAAGCTGCTGATAGGGGCTGTGGAGTAAAGGCCTTTGGAGGTGGCTTCACTCACCATTACCAGAGAGGAGCAACTGGATTTCATTTTAAAGGAGGCAGAGGCATCCTAAGCATCACCAAAACCTCAGGTGAGCCCTTCATCTCCCTGGTAGCAGGGCAGGCTCCCAGCTGGAGACTCTCACCCCTCTCCCACACAGCCCTGAGCCCGATCCCAGGATCTGGGAAAAGTCCAGGCAGTTGGGATCCAGAACAAGGACATGTTTAGACAGCCAGTAATCTGGATATCCCATTCCCTTTATCCCTGCAGTGCTTCTGAAACACTCCTTGAGGGGGGTTCCAGAGTCCACGACAGACCTGGACATAAAATCCTCCCTCCTGACCCTCAGTGCGGGGCTCACACGTGGCTTTGCAGCCCTCCTGCAGTCACAGGGCCCCCTCCCACACGACAGCCAGCAGCTATCCTTATTTTCCTCACCCTGAAACTACCCAGAGAAGGAAAAAAAACAGCGAAAGAAAGGCCAGCAAAAGTTCAGATGAAGCAGAATTGATGCTCGTCGCTGCAGGGCAGTTTAAACTGAACTACAGCGTGGTTTAGATAAATAAGGATTAATTATCTTTCTGTTAGTCTGTGAGGCAACATGTAATTAAATTATTTTGCAGTTATTATTTTCTGAGTGTTTAACCGAGGAGCAGCACAAAGGTAGGATATTTTTGTTTAACATCTTGCAGAACAGTTTCATGTTCAGAATATTTTGTTTTACTGTATTAGCTTGTGTAAACTGTGGCACTGCATGTTTCCCTTTCCTTTTATTTGCCCATTGGGTCATTTACTTATTGGAATTGAAGTCAGAAGTGGTTTGCTCTCACAAACAGCACTGAATTTCTAATAAATATGTAAATAATATATCTCTGAGCTGTTGTCTTTGGCATTTGTCCCTGCATTGTCTTCTACAGCAGTTAGTCTGTGAACACACACTTGTTTTAGTTGGAAGAAATATCCATGATCTAAACACTGCTCAGAGCCACGGGTGCTTTCCCTCACTCTGCTGCCATTGCAGGGAAGGTACAACTCCAAATCAATGATGAGGGAACAGAGAAGCTGGAAAACAGCAGAAATCAAACCCGAGGGGTCACTCTGCAGGCAGCACGTGGGAATTACCTGGGTGGAGGGTCCCCCATCCCTCCTGTCCCAGAGAAATCCTGGTTGCTCCAACAAGCGGGGAAACCTGACCCTGAAATGATGTTGCCACAGGGAGAAGGGGAATTTAAGGAAGGCCCGGATTTTCCCTGGTGTCTGCCCCTTTCAACACCTTCAGCCTCCCAAGCGCAGATCCCAGGAGGGGCTCCCCAGCTTTGCTGGGACTGGCAGCACTGGTGGGATCAGGCAGTGGGGATCAGGCTGGAGCTCAGCACTGGGGAGGGAGCAAAGCCAAGCTGAGAGAGGGACGTGGCATGAATGTGGCAGAGCAAGGATTAGGAAAATCAGCAGCAGGGTCTTGAGAAGAAAAACTGATCCTTCAGGACATGGTGGGACCTCGGGGTAAAGGAGATGTCTGGAGATTAAAGCTGTGCCATGCAGGAATTGTACCCAGCGAAAAGGAGGGAGGGCATCACACATAATGCAGAAGTACAAGTGCTCAGACAAAGCCCTCGTGGCCCTTTTGCTGCAGGAGTTTGGATGCTGATGTCAAAAGCAAAGCCTCCAAGCACGAGGTGGAGGGACTCCACTCAGCTCCTGCCTTGGAGGCTCCTTTCTATTCCCATCCAGCTCCGAGGAGGAAAAAAGCTCCCTCAGGCTCCTGGCACTGGGACAAGACCTCTGTGAGGGGGGGGAGGGCAGAGGGGACAGCTCTGGGGACTGTCACTGCTCAGCATGTCCTTCAAGAGACAGGACCTTGAGGAGCTGCTGCGCGTGAGCTCAGCAGACCCAACCCCGAGCGCGAAGCGCCCGCAGCTCAAACTGCCTTTGCTGAGCTTTCGCCAAATCCCTCTCCACGTTTTTCCCTTTTTTCCCTTTCCTCCTGGCTGCCTTCATGGCTCCAAGTGGGAAGCTGAGGAGGGTGGGCTCTGGCCTTCCTAAGGTTTGGGAATCCCTGTGTCCTCAGAAAGCCCCGGCTGTGCCTGTGGCTGGTTTCCATTTACCTTTGCTCAACAGATCAGAGGGGCCATAAATTTGTCCCTCCACACCTTTCCCTTCCCAGAGTGGAGAAACCCCTGAAGCTCAGCAACCTGCACAGCCCTGCAGACATAAATAGATCCTTAATTGCTTCCCTGGGCTGAGGCTTAAATAGATGGGACAAAGAGGATGGAGGAAAGAAAGTGCTATTTATTTTGGGGAGAGCAGGAGGTCACGAAATTTTCCTGCATTTAACCAATGAGATAATGAATCTTTTAGCTCACAAAGTGCAGTGGATCCATAGGTACTTAGGGCATAATGTAATTCCACCCCTGTAAGCACTTCCACACCTAATGGTAGAAGAATGTTTTGTGCTCCTGGTGCTTTATCAACAAAATGCCCTCCTGTAGCCACTTGGCCTTTGGAGATTATTTTCTCAGGGAAGCTGTCATCACTCAGCTGATTAATTACTCTAATAATCATAATTTTTTTTTCCTAATAAAACACTCTCTTCCCATTCATTAACTACATTGCAGGTAGGTGACAGTGGTAATTATTCTCTGGGAGTACTTCTGAATTATCTTTTCTAATCCAGCCTGCGCTGACATTTTTGAGAGAAAAAAACATTTTGTCTTTCTTTCATGAGCGGGGTAACATTTGAATATGCAAACAGTGTCAAAGCATGCCCTCTGGATGTTTTCCTGAACTATGATTTATGAGGTTTGGCTATTGTATTTGCTATCATAGACCTAGAAAGGTCATTAGACAAAGAGGTTTTCCCTGCAGGGGTCCCTTGCCATCTTTATCTTCTGATATTTTAATTTTTGACTCGAGCACCAAGCAGCAGAAGCGCTGTGAGTTCTCCCATATGCCTCAGCTATTTATTATTTATTTATTCACGACTGGGAAAGTCCAGTGTGGTGCTTTAGGCACAGAAATCCACACATACACATCTTTTCAGGGTCAAACAGCCGCTGTTTGGGCTCCCAGGTGTGCAACACACCGTCAGTCCGTGGGATCTTTTGTCTTTGGGGATGGGAATTTCCCCCTTAGGGCCAGACTTCCAACCCCTCCCTGCGTGAGGGATGTAAGGGGGGAATGCCCACCCAACTCTCCCATCATGGAATCATTAAAAAACCATCTTGGAAAGGGACTTCTGGGATTATCTGGTGCAACCACCTGCTCGAGGAGGGGAAAACTTCAAAGTTGTTTCAGCTTTGCTGAAACTTTTACTTTTAAAACTTAGTAAAATAGAAGCAGCTTCCAGTGAGGGGGAACAGCTGCCAAAACCATCCTAACAGAGAACTTTGGCCACTGGAATAACTCTCTCTGTTCTGTTTTTACGGGTGTTTTCTGCAGCTGCCTCTCCCACACATTCCTCGTACTTCCCATCCCTGAGCCTGCTCCTGACACCTCCCTCCCGTGTTATTATCCAGCACCCTTGACAAAATACGACAGCATGACATCGTTTGGGGTCAACAGGAGAGTTAAAACCCTCCTGGATGTGCTGGATACTGGTCACCACAAACAAAAAGCTGTTTTGCAGCTCCTGTCTTGGCTGGTACAATGTTCCAGGGGCTCTTGCTTGAACACAGCTTCCCAAATCTAATGGGAGAGCCTAAAGACACAACAGCACTGCTCCTGTGTTTAATAAAGCTGCAAGTTCTGAGCTAGCCTAGGGAAAATGAGGATGAATTGATATCTTTATGTTAAAGCTGGGAGCCAGCCTGGGGTCTCATAATTCCTCCAGTGTGCTTTGAACAAGACTCCCCACCTTCCCTGGCTGTATCACACCAGCACAGACTGCACCCAAGGCTGGATTCTGCACAGTGTGCTCAAGGAAAGGACAAGGAAGAATCACAAGGGGAAAAAAACCACCAAACATGTAGCTCTGCACAAATAATGGAATAGCTTTTCTGTTGCTGCTCTAACAGGCAACAAATAGATCGACAGGAATTACTGTTCAAGGGAACAGATTCAACTGTTAAGGAAAGAACTGCCTGAAAATGAAAAAGGAAAGGTTTGATTTGAATGCAAACTGTGAACTGATGCTCAAAGCTCCCAATACTCACATTCCACACAAACCTCTGATTTCTGGAGGGTAATTACAAGGATGTAATAACTTCACTCTGACCTATAATGAACAAACCAGTATCTTTCTTTTCTGCTTTTCAGCAGCCCAGAGTTGTTCTATGCCCTCAATAAATGCCTTCCTAGGACAGGCTGCACTTGGATGGAGCTTGAAATGATCCTCATGAACTTCTACCGTGGTACAGAATGAAATTAAGTTACTAAATATTTGTAAAACATTTATAGATTCTACATGAATAGAGTTATTACAGCAAATTAATATTCAAGAACATTCTACCATTAGTGGATACCAGTGCTTTGAACCCCACGTTCTCACCTCTCCACCCCTCTGTGAAGCTCCAAATCCCCTGTGCCAGGAAACTCTGCACTCAGGAACAGGCCCTGTGCACACAAAATTTAACTCTTAATAGGTGCTCTGTGATCCTGGCTTCATCAATCCTAGAATGGTTTGGGTGGGAAGGGACCTTAAAGACCATCTCATTCCACCCTCCTAGACACCTTCTACTAGACCAGGTTACTCCAACATTAAATCCACGAGTAAGATTTCTCTGGCAACTCTTAAACCTGTAAGACACTTCACATGTCTTTTCAGAGGTACCTTAATAACTAGTCATGGGTTGTCATAATATTAAAAGGTCATATTTTATCAAGATATTGGCCCAGTGAAAATGTCACTTTGTGACACCCTTGTCGAGGTAACAATTTTCTGCTACATTTACTCTTCTATTGTCATTGTAGCTGAGTTTAACAGTCAGAAGAAGCACAAGTCCACATACAACCTTCCTCAGAACTCCATCAGAAAACCCCAACTGCAGGATTGCTCTTCTATTGCCAATTTTTGGGAAAGCTGTGTGCCTGTTTTGCCACCGATAACTGCACAGAGACCAGGCGGGGAGGTTTCTGTTCTGATGCTGAATATTGTTAGTGCACCAAGCACCAGCTCACCATTTGCACCGGTGACAGCTGCAGGGAGATGGATTGAGTTTGGATTAACGAAGGTGGGATGGAGGGAAGGAAAAGACAAAGCTGTTGCACAGAAAAGAGCTCCAAAAGAACGGGCTCACTGAGGGTTACCCCAGCTTTGCCTTTGAGAGGGACGCTTTCGCAGCAGGGGAGCAGCCCAACTCCCCACTCAATTTTCAGACACTTATTGCTTGCATCTGTTGAAACTGAGATTCAGATGTTTGAAATACCTTTCCTCTCTTTGCTTTGGCTCTCCTACCCCCTGTGCACACAGTTCCTCTCTGCTCCCAGATAATGGCTTCGGTGGGGGCTGTTTGCACAGGGAAAAGCTGGAGTGGTTCCGAGCTCAGGGCTGCGTTCCTGAACAGAGCAAGAGTGTGTCAGCACTGCAAACCCAAGGCATATGCAGCCCTGCTGTATCATCACCCACAATTTCAGCTTTCACTCAAGCGCAAGCCTGAGGGCAAATTCAAAAGTTGAGAACTCATTTGAACTTGAGAAGGATTTCTGCAGCTGGAGAACTGAGCCGAGACACACGATAACAGACAACTGCTACAGAGCAGCCTGACCTCCTTAGCAGCTCATTTTGCACTCCTGGGGTTATGTAGGATGGCTGGTGCCCTCCTGACAGCTTGAGCATGAATTTTCATTATTAGTTTTGCAATTTGTACATATTTTGTTGGCGTTTGCCTTCGTCATTCTGACTTTCTGCCTGCAATCTCATTTTGCCAGTTCCTACCTGGTTCTCCTGCTTAATTAAGATCATTACTGTGTTAAGTTGGACTCCATGATCCTCGTGGGTCCCTTCCAGCTCAGCATTGCTGCCTGATTTCCTGACTGAGGCTGGGACACAGCCCCTGGCTTGGGATTCTGAATGCCATCAATTATCAGATGTGTTTCCTTTGCCACCAGTGCCAAACAAGGACTTTTTTGGCCACAGCAACTGGCAAAGTTGACACGATTCAAGCAGATTTGATAATTCATTTATACATACACAGAACAGAACTGAAAGATGTGCTGAAGTGTTTATCAGATTTCCAGAATTATTAAGGACAGAGCCATATGTCTGTAAAGGTACAGAACCACAGAGTTATTAAGGTTGGAAAAGCCCTCCAAGAACACCGAGTCCACCCTGTGCCCCATCCCCACCTGGTCCCCCAGCCCAGAGCACTGAGTGCCACATCCTTCCGTGGACACTCCAGGGGTGGGGACTCCAAACCTCTCTGGGCAGCCCCTTCCAGTGCCTGACCACTCATTCCATGGAGAAATTCCTCCAACCTGACCCTCCCCTGGCACACCTTGTGGCCGTTCCCTCTCCTCCTGTCCCTTGTCCCCTGGGAGCTCCCCCCTCCTGTCAGGGATTGCAGAGCCAGAAGGTCCCCCCTGAGCCTCCTTTTCTCCAGGCTGAGCCCCCCCAGCTCCCTCAGCTGCTCCAGCCCCTTCGCCAACCCCGTTCCCTTCCCTGGACCTCCAGCCCCCCAGTGTCTTCCTTGCAGTGAAGGGCCCAGAACTGGACACTCTTTCTTAGCAGAGGAAGAATACAGCTGGAATCAATCTCTGAATACAGCTTGAATCAATCCTGCCTCACTGATTAAGTAGAATTAATTAGCTTTGTGTACATTTTAGTATAACTAGATGTTTACACAACATGTGTATGTGCAGGAATTATTATCTACGGGCACCCTTGGCATCCACAGCTGGCTGAGCATCAGCACACATATGTGCAAGCTCCCACTGAGAGCAGCCATGGGAATTGAGGCCCAGCAGTTTCCAGGAATGATTGCACGTGGTTATTTGCTAAAAAATACCCAGTTCAGATCCATGAGGGCCAACGGGAAACACCCAAATTGGAAATTCGAAGGATAACTGAAAAGAACAGTAGATGTGAGTGGGCTGGAGGGCTCTGCTCATACATTCAGCCCTTCCAGGTGCTTTTTTTTTTCCAACTCATCTTTCTTTTCCAGTGGATCAGTAACCTCTAACAAAAGATCTGTCCTTTTTAATCATGCTCTTCCCTCCTCATTCCATCCCCTCTACATACACAAGCCTGTTTCGTTTGTTGAGCCCAGCACAGGAGCCCCAGGGCTTTAGAAAAGTCTTTTTCAGCATGATTATATCCATCTCCAACCTTCCCTGCCCCTTCCCTTTTTGCTGCCATTCACCATCACAGAGCTCCAGCGCACTGCAAATTGAATGTGACAACAATGGTCTATATGTGTTTATGGAGTTGCACAACAAATGAAATGGGTAGAATGGATGCATCTAGATATGTTTGTTTTGAAAATTATAAAGAATTCTGTTGTTTGCACAGGTCTTGCTGTAACTGATTCCTTTGCTTACTTTATTTCCGATGATCACAACACGGAAAGCTACAAATATTTGGTGTGGCAGATGATTTGCTTCGAAAGCCAGGAATCAACTGACCTGCAAAGCTTCCTGGCTGCAAATTGATGCTAAAATCTGTTTTTTGATTGTTCATTCTGAATGTTCTGGCAGGTAAAGCTTCACAGAGCAAAATCCATTGGTTATAAAAAATTTCTTTTTCTTTCTTCTCCCCTTTTTTTTTATCCCCCTTGAGTTCAGGAAATACACTTTACTCACTTTGCTTTCTCTTCTGCTATAAGCTCTGGCTCCAATAAATTCAATGAGAACTTTCCCACTGAGGGTAAAGAAGTCGTTTTTACACTAAATTTAGGCCAAAATGAAGTATTGTTTCATGCTACTCATATTTTTGTTTGAAACAATACTTTGTTTCAAAAGTATTCATATTTTTGATGAAAACAAAATGTACCTCAGGTATACCATAGGTTTGAATTCCAAATGTGCCAGACAGCTGACACCCTCTGTGTGATATACCTCATATATATAAATATATATGAGATATATATGTATATATTAAACATATCTAAGCCCACAGAACTGTTGATTCATAAGTACCATCCTTTTATTCCAAAAACCATGATTGGGATGTTATTTATGCTCACACCTCTGAGAATGCAGCAAATCAATAACTGAGTAATTAAATACAATAGTATAGGTAATAGATGATCTAATAAGCATGTAATAGTTATGTATTAAGTGGTGAAATACTACAAGGTATACAAATAGCAGCTGTAAAATGAGAACTACCTGTGAAGGCAATAAAAACCCAGCTGTTGTTCAGGTTCTGTAGCTCTGCTGTTTCACCCCAAAGCCCTTTGTAACCTTGAACGAGCTGTCCAAGATTTTGTTTGCCATATTTAGAAAGGAACTGAACAAGCCTTGGGAAGCACAAAGGGAATGCAGTTCCTTTCCCAGCTAAGCTGGAGGGACGCAGGAGACAAGGATTGTAATTAGCAGGATGACCCTCTGCACTGAGATGGACGATTGCTGATAGGAAGCTGCTCAGGGCCAAGCTCCTCCAAGATCCGAGCCCTCCATGCCCTCCTTTTCCTTGATACACTGCCCCCAGCCAGGGCCTCTCACATCCCATAACCCCAGCCAAGTGCCTCTGGAAGGATCCCACAGGATGATGCTTTGTTATCAGTGGCTATTTTTGCTCTTTGCCTTAGTGGAAAAAATATGGAGGGGGGAGAGGGGGGTGTGTGTTAAGACTTCTCTTTTTTTTTTTTTTCTTTTTAACCCAGATTTTTAAAAAAGTCTCAATTCAAAATTTGATTTGAGAAATAAATTATCCATCAAAGTAGAAAATCGTACATTTATGATACAGAGACTATTTACAAGAGCATGTAGTGACAGGACAAGGCAGGGGGAGCAGCTTCAAAGTGAAAGGGGGCAGGTTTAGATTGGATATTAGGAAGGAATTCTCCGTGAAGGTGGGCTAGGAAACTTCATCTAGATGGATGCTGTGAGGCTGTCATCTGGGAATCCTGCCCTTGCCATAATTAATGCACAGACATGGATGTCTCCTGTGCCAGTGCTCTCCATCTGTCGATGCAGGGACGAGTGGGCCAGGAGGATAACAAGGTGTTCTCCCTGCAGTGGGAGCTGAGGGGATTTTGGAGCACCAAGCCTAACTGGGAAACCTGGCAGGAGGTAATTTGCATTTTTTGCTGTCTCCCCTCCCGCAGTGGTGGTTTGTCTGAGAGTTTATACTAATTAAGTCTGTGGACATTGTATTTTCAGTCACTGACTGAATGGGGCAGTTTGGTGACAGCAGTTACTTGGGGGTTGTGTTTGCACCACAGGAACCCTCTGCAGGGAGATGGGAAACGTGGCAGATGGACAGGTCCAGGCACCAGAGGGCAAGGTATTGGTGTAAACTGGACAAGAACAGCATATTTTTCTACCAGAAGGGAATTTTGCTCAGCCTGATACTCTGAGCCCATCTGCCTCACCAGGACACGCTCCTCCTGCTGCTCCAGGCACCCAGGAGGCTTCTGGAAATTCATTCCTTGGCTCTTCTGAGCCCTTGGGTGCTGCAAACAGGGAGATCAGGATGTCAGATTTTATTAGTGTGTGTCTAAGGCACTGATTTCCACCACTTCATCCAGCTGAGCTCAGACAGATCCCACTGCCCTCCACATGGGAGGAAGATTCCAGTGTGCCTTTCCTGTTCCCCCTGCTGAGGGGTGGCTGGTACCTGAACAGAAGGTACAGAAGTGTCAAAAGTGTTGAAAAGTCAATAAACAAACACCAGATATCTCATCATTAACATAAAATGAATATTTAAACTGAATATTTAAGCTTTGCATGGGGAGGTCATGGGTGGGAGACTGGAAATGTGTCTCTGTGTATCCCTAATAGTGACATCATAGAATCATGGAATGGTTTGGGTTGGAATCATCTCATTCCACCCCCTGCCATGGGCAGGGACACCTTCCACCAGCCCAGGTTGCTCCAGGCCCCATCCAATTTGGCCTTGGACACTCCCAGGGATGGGGCAGCCACAGCTTCTCTGGGCAACCTGTGCCAGGGCCTCCCCACCCTCACAAGGAAAGAATTCCCTCCCAATATCCAATCTAAACCTGCCTTGATCCAGTTTTAAGCCATTCCTCCTTGTCCTATCAGGAATACCAAGGTTTCATTCCCAGTGATTCCCACAGGATCACAGCTCCAACCCCTGAGCACTGTGCCTGTTGCAAGGTGCACAAGCACTTCCCAGTTTTTCCTAACCACTCGTTATTCCAACAAAGGATGTCACCTCTACCTCCAAAGCTGGTCATGTCCCGCACCCATCACACCTCTGAGCCCACAAATGGATTTATGTGTGTGCTCAACTCTGTGTGTGAGCAGTCCCACCAGCATTAATAATTCTGATCACTGTCCAGCCCTCTGAGAGTCAGTGGCAGAGGCAAATCAGAGCCACTTCCCCCTGGTTGGAATCAGGCAACTCCCACATTTCCATCTCTCAGACATCACCCAGCCCTCTCGCTCCTTTATAACCAGAGAGGACTCTGGTTATAAAGGTGCACAGCAAAGGGCTCAGCACGTTTACACAGACTGGGAAGAGTTTCAGCTCCCTGTGGAGGATGACATGGAGCCACTGGACTATGAAAAACCCTGTTTGCTTCTGTGTCAGACCCGACAGTCACACAGAGGTCAGGGCAGGCAGCCAGACAGGAGCTGCTCCATCCCCTCCCTGGGCCTCGTTCCAGCCCACAGAGTATTTCTCTCCACCACCAGCAGGTCTGGCCACATTTTACTGCCTGCACATTTACTGTTAAACCTTGACTTTTTGCACCTGGCACAGCAATAATTACTCCATTTTACAATGTTTTTTTCCCAACCTTTGACCTGCCTCCTTTGGGCTGGCTCTGAGCTCGAGCATCCCCTTCCCTCTGAGCAGAAACACAGAGCAGGACCACCAGAAACTTATTTCCTCCTACTTTAATGCCACGAAGGTATTGGGTGCCACAGGGCACCTCCCAAAGCACAGGCAGGGCATTTGCTACAAGATCTTTAGTCCATACAGGGATTTCTCACGTGATTTCCCACAGGACCAGGGGAGTCCCTTTCTGCCCACTGACAACAGCGAAGATCAGTGGGTGATTAGTTGAAATTTAGGGTAGGAGAGACTCACAACCTCCCTGCCAAACGTGTGTTCCTCTCACTAAGAAAAGGTTATTGTAAGAAGTGGAATAAAAATGTATTTGTGTTTAACAATTAAACGTAATTGGCAAGTGCTAATGGCTCTGTGATCGCAAAACTGGGGGGGGAAGCAAAGAGGAAGAAACTAGTTTGAAGGGACTTTATCTAATTTCATTTTAATTAGATCCTTTTTCTAACGGAGTTTCTAATTTTTCAATTAGCAATTAGCAGCTGCAACTCATTCTGAGCATCACGAGGTGCCAGAGACACTAATTACACCACAGGAGTAGGAGGCTGAAAATGAGAAATAAAATTATCCATGAATGTTATTAGAAGAAAGGAATGATTACATTCTGTAATAATATACTGATGTGAGCCTAATTAGATTGAAGGATTGGGGGGAAAATAGGAGATTTAAAAATGGATTCCACTTAGAAGCTTATAGGTCACCTTTTTGTCATTAATAATGATGAGGTGTGTTGCTTGGAAAAGAGCCAGTTTGGGAGGGATGGTGTGTCTCTGTCACCCAGCAAAGGTCTCCGTGATGCAGAGAGGAGGGGACAGGAGCTTTGTGGAGATCTCCAGATCTCCCTGAGCACAAAGTTGTCTCCTGTGTAAATGGCCAAGGGTAACTTATGCGCCTTATATGGATGGGTTTGAAAACCCACAGCTGAGAGGAAATGCAAAAGTTGGCTTATTTTCATAATTTCCAGGCTACAGCAGGTCCCCACTCGCCTGTTAGCAAACCCTACCCAGGCCCTGAGCTTCACTCAGGAAAAAGGGGAGTCTCTGGGGGAGAAAAGTGTTAAATCACAGCAATGGGGAACCACAGGGAACCAAGGGCAGACCCACAAAGAGCCACTTGATGGCAAAGGGAACACTGCACTGAGTCCATTAATTCCCACTTTTAAAACCCACCAATTTTTCTTTATGAATCAATAATCTCTTACACTTGATTTAATAATGGGAGTGACCTCTCTCCAGCTCCAGTGTGCACAACCTGCAGTTTGGAATCACTTCAAGGGACCCCAGCAATAAATGATTACATCCAAATGTGGTCCTTAATAAAATTTATGAGCTCCCATTCATCCCACTCCCCTATTTGTCTTTATATATCTCACAGCATTTGCCACTAATTATATTCCTCTTTATAATCTGGGCTCCCCAGTTAAGGGATGTAATTGATAGCTTCTGAAAATCATTAATTCCAAGATGGACCAGAAGGGTTTTGTCACACTGTTCCCTCCCCATTACTTCTTTTCCTCCCACCATTCCCAATCCTAGGACTCTTCAGAGCTTCTAGAAGATCCAATAATGGGTCTATAATAAGAGAGGAAAAAGAATAGTGAATTAAACCCAAATTCCCTCCCATTAGTTGATGGGGAGTGCTACAGGGAACCTGCCCTTTTAGCCTCCCCACTAACTCTTTGTGAGGACTCCCTGCCAGGGCGAAAGATTAGTGCAGAATGACAACAGAAGTTGGGGGGAAAACAAATCCCTTCATTTAAAATTCAGCTGTTGTAGCATATGGTCCCCGTGAGCTGGAAACGCTCTTTGTTGGTCGTGACACGAGAGGTTGTGATTTTGGGGCAGTGGGGAACAGCCCTGAATAAATAAAACACACTTTTATTGCTGCAGAACGGAGGGAGAGAGGCAACAAAGGTAAATAAGGAAGTCTGAACTAGCTGGGGGGTTCAGTTTTGCTAAAAAGTCCGAGCTGGTCCATCTGGAGGGGGAACTGGAGGATGAGGGGACCTGTCTGCTCCAACTCCGAGCAGGCTCTGGGCTCCTCACTCCTGCTGCCACACCTGCAAAGCTAAAGTGGTTTTGCTACTTCCAAATCCCATCTTATCATTCCCTATCCCCATCTCCCTCTCGTTCCTACCACACAGTTTCCCTGCAGAGCTCTCGGGGCCAGGGGGAGGGAAGACCTGAGCCCTCCAGGATGAGCACAGTGGGGATGAGCAGATTCTCCCGGGGATGAGCAGGGTAAAATCTGGGCAGTTCCACCTTCTTTCCACAGTGAATTTTCACTGCAAACCATGAGCCTGCTGCCAGTGGTGCTGTGGCTTCACTGGGACTTCCAAACAGTCAAAGTTCTGCTCAATAAAAGCTCTGCCCAGCAAAAGCCAACAAACCAGCCAACGTCGACCACCACTCAGGGTCCAAAAGGGACCCTCTCCCACCCACCAGGCAGAGCTGAACCAGCTCTCCCACACCATAAATCTCATTAAATCTGCTCACTGCTGGCTGAGAACATTTCTTCACGTCTCACAGCCTCTGGATTCCCACAGAATGCCAGCCAGGATACCTGCACAGGCACCTGGCACCATCCAACCCGTCCTGCACATGGACAATCCCCCTCGTCCCCACGGGCCACATGGAGCTCTGCAACCCCAGCCAAAGTCTGGATCAAACCCTGATGCCCAGCAAGTCTGTGCTGTGGTTTCTTGAGCAGTGTCATGTATAAAACCAGCCTATAAATTAATCTTGCATTTAGAAGCTGCTTAATAATTCTGGCCCATCATCTCCTGCCAGAAAACTGCTGCATCTGCAGAGCTTCAGGGAGCAAAAAGGAAATAAAAAGGAGGAATGCAGTACTGGAAGCACTCTGCTCCTGCTCAGAGCTGCAGTGGCAATATTTCCATGAGCACCACCATAAATTTAAACTTT
Organism: Myiotriccus ornatus; assembly: GCA_036023395.1. NCBI lineage: Eukaryota > Metazoa > Chordata > Aves > Passeriformes > Tyrannidae > Myiotriccus > Myiotriccus ornatus. Next base: position 5,209,041 of record JAYRBT010000075.1, read on the forward strand.
CAAAAATATGCCCATCAATCACTGTAGGTACTTTCAATATTTTACTCCAAAAGTCATCCAAGAATTTTTTTTTTAAAACAGGCAAAAATTCCAGATGTTAAGTATACAAATTTCTTTCCCTGTTCAGATCTTATTCCTCTACCAGGAGAAGGCCAAGCATTTATCCAAGGTCCTTCTGACTCACGACCATCAGAGCCTCTTGTCGAGTCACTTTTTTATTTCACTGCTTGAAAACCTTGTGGGCTTTGGCACTTGGGAGTTTGTATTTATTCCTGGGAGCATCACAAGGCCTAGTGCCTCCAGAGCCAGCCCAGGAGAGTATTTTAAGAAAAATCATCACTTCAGATACAATTCAAATGGCCTCCAAATCTCCAGGAGGCTTCACTTGTCACATAGATAAAAAATGTAAATAAACAGATGCTTGCCTGGGCTGCTTTGCAAAATAAACAAGTGCTTTTAGAGAAATGCTCTTCAAAAGTCAATATTGTCGTGAATTTGAGTCAGATCCAGCTCATAGAAACCACCACAGTGGAATTCCAGGCAAGCAGATCCCTCATTCCATGCTCCACTTGCCTCCCAAGACATCTTCCTCTCACCAGCCCCAGACCTGTTTTTCTTACTCCAAAGCTTTCCAGGAACCCCCCATTTTCAACCAGCAATTCCCCCATCTCATTTGACACCAAACAAGCGGCAAAAATACGGCCTATCACAAGGAATATCAGCACAGTGCTCCCATTTCCCCCCATCTGACAGCAATCAAGTGGAGAACTAATGGCTTTGCTCTGTGACTAAATCATTTAGCACCAAGGTATTCTGTCTCGTTCTCATTAGGGAAAGAAAAAAAAATATTCCAATAATCTCATTATCCTGATGTGAATAACAGTAAAAATACCCCAAGACTAATGGCTCCTTCAGCACTCAGGCTCTGTGGGATCACTCAGGCAGGTTTATGGCTCCTGCCACGGCATCTGCCCCACGTTACAGCGCCGAGGACTCGCCTCCCCTCCAGCACAGCCCTGCCCCTCGTGCTTTGTTTCAAGCCACGCTCACTTATGCTCTCCCTGCACACTTTTATGTACTATTTTTAACTAACTTCAATAGAAAAAGAATGTGTCATGGAGTGTTAAACTTTATGGAAATTCTCCTGGAGAATAACATAATTTCACGGCGCATTACTCTACAATGACCTGGTACTTGAACAATTAATTTTTAAGGTACAGCCTTTTTCTTCCTGTGCTCTATTTAGTTTTTTCCTAAACCATCAACAATACTAGGGTTCCTTTATATGTATAGATAGATAGATATATTCCTTTCTCTTTATGATCTGAGGAGACAGTTAAAACCTCCCAGCATGTGCTGCATTTTCACAATTCATCATGCAGAATATTCTGTTTGAAAACAGAGAGAAGAAGGGGAACCGAAGTGCTCCAGGATTTACCTTAATTATTTCTACCTCATGAATCTGTTGCCATTTCTCAGCCCACCTTATTTTCTGCTGAAAGTCTTCCAAGGTTTCCCAGAATGCACTGAAGCCAATCTTTTCAGCAATATGGTGTGAATACTCACTTTTAGGGCTGGCAAATAGTGCCTGGAATATTCCCACGGAAGCTGCTGGGGAATAAGTGCTGTGTCAGCCCCAAACAGAGAATCCTGGTGATTTGAAATAGGAACCAGGATAACAGACATTTTTTGGAAGCATTAATGGCTCATCCCTGCCAGGTGCAGCACCCAAAGCAGGATTTCTTCCATATTTTGTGTCCTCCTGGGGGCATCTCCTGGGGTTTATATTCAATCTTCCAGCTGTGCTGGTTTTGAAACCTCTTCCCCTGCCTTCCAAAGCCACTGCATTTCCAAGGGTGCCAGCTGTGCCATGGTACGTGTAAACCCACTTTCCTCTTGAAAAAAATCGCCATTTCTGACTTGGGTTGTTGGTTTTTTTTGTTACCTAGTAATATATTGACTTTCTAATTTGTGCATATCTGCAATTTCTATGGAACTGTGGAAAACAAGGATCAGCAAGTCATTAGAGCACATTTCTTCCAAGCCATATGATTCCATGGTAAAATTAATCAGGCTAAGAAATAACTCCCTTAATGTCAGACATTCTTCTCTTCTGCTACACTAGTCTAGTGGATTACCTCTGCCATTTGCATGTTAAAGTCAGATGTTTTGCTCTTTATTCCCTTCAGTGCCCACTTGCCATCCTTCCTTTGCAATAAATCAGCTCTGTGATGGTTTCAAAAGTTTTTCCTGCCACTGATACACAGCCCAGCCTGGAAGGGCAGGAGGTTCCCTGGATAAATAAAATTGGGTTTTCTGCTACTGCCCCAAAAAGCTGCTCCAGGACTGCCCTGTGCCAGCTGGAGCAGAAACAGGAACAACCCTGGGCCGTGAGGGGTCTGCAGGGCCAGGGATATTCCCTGTCCTTGAGGGTTCTGCTTCTGTGAGGGATGAGAGAACTTTTTCCAGAGCAAACTCAGGGATATTCCCTGTCCCTCAGAGCTCTGCTCATGGGAGGGACAAGATTTTTTTTCCAGGGCTGGGTGGTTTTCAGCCTCTCAGAAGCTGCAAATCCCGAGGAGCTCAGAGAAACGAGAGGTGGTAAATACCCCGTTACGGAGAGAGAGACAAGAGTCGGGAGGAAAAGTGTCTTAAAGCAAGTTGGCCTGTAAAATGAAGCTGTTGTCTGTCACCCCAGGAACGTGTTAGTCAATGTAATTATTCCCAGGCTATTCTCTGGCTCCACCAGCCAAAACATTCCCATCAAACTGGAACGCATAAAGCCTGTCAGTCACAAGCGATTTTTTCAATCTCAGTGAGTCTTGATGGAAAATGCAATTTACAAAAAGGAATCAACATTTTCCTTGCAAGACATCAATAAATGACACTTCCCTGAGATGCTCTGGTACCTCATAAGCACTGTAGCTCAGATCCCTTAAGCATTTTCCTCATCTGCTGGGATTGTGGCTGGAACACAATTTCCTGCTCTCCCCAGAGCAGTCACAGGATGGAGTTCATGTACAAGGGAATTGTTCCTCTCCAAGAGACCTCCTGGCACGGGGAGTTTGAACTTGAATTAAATTGACTCTCTTTCAATTCTAGAGCTGCTGAACTTCTCCTCCCCTCCACACTGGTTGCCTGGAAAAACTGGGTGCTTGTGCCCAAAAGACAGCACAACAAATCCTCGGCAATCGATGGCCTTGGATGGATTGGGATGGTTTGTTTTGTTTAGCTGGGCAGCTGTTTGGAATCAATCCAGTCCTTCCAATGCAACCACAGCTGTCCCCAGGGAGCCCTTAGGATCTCCCTGGAAATAAAGGTGGTGGGGACAGCGTTTTTCAGAGCTCCTGGACACAACAGGCCTAAATACCTCTGTTGAGAACTTATGTTTGGCTGTGGCAATGCCTCACCAGGGACCTGGACCTGCTGACAATGGCCAGTGTTCAGCAGTGCTCTTGTGCCCTGGGAAACAGAGGGAATTTTCTGTTCCAAACGCAGATGGTTTTCTCTCCACAGTGATGATGCTCAGGTTGCAAAGCTCTTTAGGGGGATAAAAGTGATTACATTTCTATCACAATGATTTCAAGAAAGTGATTTACTGTTGCATCTCAGGAGCTTAAATTTAAAGTTTTGACGCGTTTGAAATCCTGCGGGTAAGGACATGTGAGTAATGCTGTGCTGAGTAGGAGTCCTACATAAACAGATAATAAAAAATACCTGAACAATCCTTCTCCTTCTGTACCTTGTACACAGAATATCCTGAGCTGGAAAGGACCCACCAGGATCACCGAGTCCAACTCCTGGCCCTGCACAGGAGCCAGAGCTTTGTAGTCAATGGATTTCATGAGACAACTCCCCAAGATAGTTCTGTTTCCATGAGACTGTGACACGCACAAATAGGCAAAGAGGAACTGTCACAGGAATCAGATTCAATCATGTGAGTGGCTAAACAGCACCCTGCATTCAGAAAAAATTATATTTACTCGGGATTTTTTACCCCCCTCGTGAACATCTTACCGATGTATATAAATATTTATGTTGCTAAATAACAAGGAATGATTAGAAGCAGGTGTTGAATACTGGGAAATAGGTCCATTATAAGAAAAAATGAGAACCTGGAAACAAAAAAAAAAATCAAGAACAAATCTTGAATGTGTAAGAAGCTGTTTATGCACAGATTCAGCACAGGAAAAGTAGCAAAAACAGGCATGGCAGTAAGAAAGTGGTGCATGAAAACCATCAGTGGCAGAAAGAGAAGAGATTCGGGAACTTAGTAAGCATTAAAAATGAAAATTGTACATAATCTCCAAAAGGCCAGGGAGGAGCTGTTGCAGTTTCTCTTAAATTCTGGGAAAATCCTAGCAAAAAACCCCAGAAGTAATAATGTGAACTCCCATGGCCAAAATGCATTGTTGCATTAATTGTTGTTCCCCTTTACATGAGGATATCATTATTTTCCACTATGAAACCCATAGGTTGAGGAACTTGCCCATCAACATGGAAAACACGAGGCAAAAAGACAACACAAAGGACAAAATTTTGAAGTTTTAAGCAGAAAAAGCAGCTGCCCAAGGACAATATAAACCCATTTGTCCTCCCCCAGTCACTGCAACTCCTGAATCCCATTTTTCCCCACCTCCCACCGTATGTTCCTGCTATTTACAGAACCCCCCTCTTGGTGTGATGCATAATGAGGAGGTGGCAGCCCAGGTTTATTTTCAAATAAGTGTCAGGTCACACTATTACTTTATGTCTGAGATGAGTTTCCCCTGCCTTTGAGAAGGAGATGAGAATTAAACTGCAGTTCACCGGCTCATAAAGGAACAGTGGACAAATTACCCAGCTCTGCTGGCTGGGTTGGGGCTGTTAGTTAAAAGTGACAACCAGGACTGTAATTTACACTCAGGCCCTGGATTTAAGTAAAGTCCCCAGCACTAAATCTCACGCTGTAAGCTTTCTTTTGTGTTTCTGACTCATTTTGTGCTGGGAATCGTTTAACCATCGACTTTAACTGCTAATACAGTTCCACGGAATGCAAAGTATAAATCAAAATTACTGGATCATTCAGACTCTGTCTAAGTAGTTGTTTATATGGCATTTTTCTCCTACTGCTTTTGTATGGCTACAGAGCCACCATCAAATTATGATGTACTGCAGGCATCTCACTGAGATCTTGGCAAACTGTTGCAAATAAAACCCAGCCCATTTAATTATTTTCTTAGTTATACAAAGCTTAAACACTCATGAAAATAAAAGACACTAAAAGGGGGCAAGTACAGTTATTCATCAGCTGAATGATGAATAAATGGAATCTGTTGTAACTAAAAGAAGTAAAAAGCTCAGGAAGTCCTTTGTGTCTGTGCAGATGATCAGGTGAACGACACCTGAGCTTGAGACAGGAAGGGCTGAGGGATTTCCACCTGGAATTTGAGCAGCAGAGGTTGCCTGGGGTGCAGGACCCCAGGAATAAACATTTTCTCCCTGCTGGATGTGTGGAGTGGGAGCTGGAAGTGAAGCTGTTATCCCAGGACCACTCCAAAGCAGTTCATGTGATTTCCTTAAAGAGTTTCTTAAAGAGTTAAGAACTCTTTCATAGAAAGGTTTTTTTGGACGAAAAACTTTACAAGAGGCTATCTTTTAAAATTATATTTTTAGGTAACCAGTGATGAGAATTTCTGTTAAGACCAAAGAAAACCCAGACCATGCAAGACTACTAAAAGGAGAAATAACCAAAATTATGGCAAAGAAAGCCTTCCAAAGGACAAAAAGCTTCCCACTGGGAAACAATCCTAATGAAGATTTTCACCAGGCCTGACCCAGGCACAGACTGAACTCCCATCAGCAGCAGATTGTGCTGAAAGGAACAGGGACGTTGCCTGAGATAAATAACAAATATTTAGAAATAACTAACAGTGCTCAGTCAGGAGCTGCAATCTGGAGTTCTGGGGCAAAGGAAAATGGAAAGGAATGTACCATGGAAAGCACAAATCAAAGACCTCTCTGTAAATCAAGCCTGTATGTTCATTAATCCCGAATTAGCGCATTAAAATAAAGCAGCAGTTGATTAATATCCCTAAGTAACACTTGGAGCTGAGTGAGAACTCGATGCTAATATACTTGATATTACAGTGCATTGATAAAGAGACAGTCTCCCTTCACCAGGGAGGCTCTTGGAATTCAGCTCTCCAAAACAAACAGGAGCAAGCAGGAACACATGGCAGGGAGGGATAAAGCTGTGCTCCTCCTGCACTGATGAAAGCAGGGAAAGCACAAAGGAATATTCCTTTGGGAAGAAAACACAAGCATTGGAAGCAGAGCTGTTGGGAGCTTTACAGGGAAATGGTTCCCTATTGGGAACACACCAGTTACTGCAGGAATTGTACCGGGAGTAGTTCCAGCCCTGGGAAAATCTCTTAGGCAGCAGAAACACTGGAACACCTTGGAAATGGAATTGGGGAATCCAGACATGGGAGATTTTAGTCTGAACTGGGCAGATTTTCAGGTGGGGAGTCCCAAACCTGCCCAACTTTGTGTTGGAGCCCCTGGGCAGGAGCAAACACGAGACTCCCTGAAGGAGCTGCTGCCCCAGGGAAGGGATTTTAACAGTTGGCTACACAGAACGATGGAGGAGCCACTTGTATTTTACACATCTCAGCTCAGGATACCAACCATAAATATTTTTGGAATGGGAGACAGAAGTTTTCAGTTACCTACATAAAGTGTCTTAACTAACATTGATAATTTTTTACCAATTGCTGCAGTTCATCTCATCTGAAAACTGTAATATGCTGATAGCTCAACAACTGTAAGACACACCATTAAATTTTATGTAGCTACCCCTCCACTGATCTTACAGAGCATAATTTCTAGACAGAACCCGGTACTGAATAAACAGAATGTCATAGCAATTTATATGTTGGGAAGCAAAGATGTTGGGATAATTGAGAACACATGGTTAGGAAAGATGCACCACCACAGAATCAGGTCCTGTGTGAGGAGTAGAAGAGGAAATCACATGAATTGCTTTGGAGTGGTCTAAAAAAAAAAAAAAAAAAAAGAAAATTCAGAGCAATATGTCATCATTAGTTTGGAATTTCTGCCTTTTTCTTCTTCTATAGATTTCCCAGTGCCAATATCCCTTGTGTTGAACAAATTAAAGTGACAAAACTCAATATGGAAATGAAGATCATTAACATATTAACCAAACTGTCGATATTCTAAAAACCAGCCCGAGCTGCCAAATAATCATCTGATTAACGACTTCGGGGTGTCAATTAGCACTGCAGCCACCCCCTGCCCCTTGCCCACAGCCAGATGTCCTGAAAGAATAAACTGGTTCGCTGTGGCAAAGTTATCTTCGTGTGATCACTGCTCTGGTATTTAATTGCTTTGTTTCTTTAGGAAAAGTCTGTTCCTTAATTACGCTGAGTCGATAATTAGTGCAAAAGTGAAATCTTGCATTTCAGTTTGCCAGGTCTGGATTTTTAATCACGGAATCACAGAATGGTTTGGGTTGGAAGGGACCTGAGAGATCGTCTCGTTCCACCCCCTGCCATGGGCAGGGATTACCCCCAGTGAAGGATTTATGTGTCCCAACGTTCTCCATGGATATACTTCATTGCCATCACCACAATCCATGCAGCCTGCTTTTTTCCCTGAAAAGAGCTCTTCCACAGATTTTTGGGTGTCAAAGTTCATTATAATCAGCCTCCTCAAATTAATTTTTCCTGTTTCTGAATGATATAATTTCAAAATTTCTGACCAAGCCACAGAACCAAAACAAAACCCCAGGAAATGCGATTGTGTGCAAGAATTTGACAGTGACTCTAACAAAAGATGATCATTAAGCATTTCCAATAACAATACAAGAAAACATTTTCCTGTAAAATGTGTACCAGACAATCTGAAGCAACTTCTGCATTATGAAAGCAAACAGAAGGATCACCGTGTGCTTCTCTATCAATTGATATTTACTTGTTTATTTGCGAGATGGTTTTACAAGTGGGGCAATAACTTATTCATTACAACTGCACAAACACTGATTTAGCATTTGCACGCCCAGCTCCTGACCTAGAGATGTTTGTCTTGTACTTTTATGGCTGAGCTATAAAAGCTTTGAAAACAGGGGGTTTGGAGTGGAGACTGACAAGCCCTGGCAGTGAGGATGGCACAGCACTAAGTACACATCCTTTATCACTGACATTTCCTCCAGTGACACAAGGTCATGCAAGCAATGAATGGCAAAGCAGAGCCATGAAAAATGGATATTAATGAAGTGTAGCTCTGAGTAATAATGCCATGAGCAACCCCTGATAACAAACACATTCTCCTAATAACATCTTCAATTATCTTCATTACTGCCTGTCCATGGCAAAATGTGCAGTGCAGCCCCTCAGGACCACAGACCCTGCAGGATTGGAACACACTTGAGCTGCTTCCTCCAGCTTATCCAGCAAAGTGCTGGCTGATGGGTGGCTTAAAGGATGATAATGTGCATTTATCATAATTTTTTGGGAGCATATGCCTTCATCATGTCACCAGAACTTGAGGTTTGAACGGGATTGCTGCGTTCCCTGGGAGATGGATGGGCTCTGAGGAGACAGCAAACGCTGCCTGTCCAACGTGTGCAGCCCTGCCGAGGCTCCTGAGGTGCACAGGGGGGCTTCCCAAACCTGGGAACCTCGAGGGGAACCAAGAGACCCACCAGGAACCCACAGCTGTGTGGCAGCAGATGGGCAAGGCCAGCAGCAACAGCAGCCAAGCCCTCCTCGTCTGCAAAACGAGCCCCTGGGCACCACTAACAGCTCAAGTTGCAGCAGAGGGGGAGGTTTTTTGGGTGTCAGGAAAAATTTCTTGGCCAAAAATATTGTTCAGCCCTGGTTTTACAAGTAGGGTAATAATTCCCCCGGGTGGAGCCCCCACCCCTGGAGGGATTTAAAAGATGTGTGGATGTGGCACTTGGGGACACGGGTTAGTGGTGGGCTTGGCAGTGCTGGGGAATAGTTGGATTTGATGGCCTTAAGGGTCTTTCCCCACCTTAACATGTCAATGATTCTATGATTCTTTCACTGATGACATTTCCAGCACTGCAGTTCAGCTCAGGTCCAGTTGTCCCTGGCAAATATTCACATCACATCCCATCCCATCCCTGCTCCTCCTTTTCAGAACGAGCTTCTGAAAGATGCCAGACAGCAGCTCTAGGAAATTAAATCCTTTATTCAGAATTTAGCTCAGCATGGCACTGACATCCTCCCCAAATTGGCTCTCAAGTATTTGAGTCCTATTTTGGAAAAGAAAATTTCCAAGGAGAGGAGAGGTTATCAGTCAGCAAACCCTGGTGAGGCTTGTGACAAAGAAGGGATAATTAGTGCTTTCTGTAAAAGCATCTTTTAGGATGTGGCCATTATCTCTATTTGAAGGATGAAATTGAGACTAGAATTTCTGATAATACTTCGAGCTGTTTACTGTGAGTGGAAGATCCTGAAGTACCAACAATCTACTCCCTTCTCAACAACAGCTCTGGGCCGTTCGTGGCTCTCTCAGGATGATGTGACAGACAGCACAAAACGAATTATTTTATGTATTTGCCAACATTTGTGTCAGTTCTAGGTTTTTTGTTGACTTGAACTTCAGGGTTAGGACATTCCAAGTGCAGGAGCTGACATTAGAAAAGCTTCCTGGGAAGTTCCTCACTGGCTATTTTCAAAGCTGTTTTTCTTTCCCATTGCTGCACATAAAAATGGAAGAATTTTAATGTTTAAAAAACTCGAATAAAAATTGTGTGGAAACGTGTCCAAATATGAAGGGAGGGAAACTATGCAAGCACTTCTGTCCTCCCAGACCTTGCTGAAATCCTGGGTAATGGGAAGGAAAAGCTGCAAGAGATTTTCGCGTCACCACTGAAGCCTTGCCTCGATATTTTTATAGTAATTTAAATTTAATAAAGTCATCATCTGTAAATTTGCTCTCCTCTCCTTTGAATTGGAAAACATTTAGTCTCAACCCCTGCAGCCCTCCTGTGATCACACAGAGATGCTAATGAGGTTATGTCTCAATCTCATCCTCCCTGGTGCAAACAGACTAAGTGAGTCTTTTCAACTCAGGAACCTCATTTATCTTCAGCAAGTTGCTCTGTTGTTATCATTGCTACTGCTGCTGGTCAGAGCAGGGACAGCTGAGGAGGGTGGGGAGGATGGATGTGGAAAAGAGAAAGGTGGAGAGGAGGAGGAAGGTCCATGAGAATGGAATAGTGTTTTCATGGCAAGGGAGTTATTGGTAAAGTTTCAAAATTTACTCACACACTGGGCTTGGAGTAACAAGAAATAAAGACATTAAGGATAATAAAGGTGGAAAATAACAGGGCACCAAAGAAATAGAAGGCTTTGTCAGTGGAGGGGGTAAACCCTACACTTAGGCCAGATCAGAAGATGTGAGGAATTAACACAGCAATCATAGATTTAAGGGATCAGGATTTAAAGGCCTTGCTGTTGTATGGGAGATACGAGGAAAACTAAGCACTTTCTAACAGTAGAACAGCATACAAAAGGATTTGAACCATATTTATGTGTATAATAACACCTTATCACTCAGAGCACCTAGTGAACTAAATTCCACAGCTGTGACAGTCAGGAGGTCCTGCAGATACCCTGAGGAGAACAAGGAACACAGCTGGGCTGAGGCTGCCCAGCCCCACAGGCATTCCCACACCTCCCAGCCCCATTCAGGAACTCTCAGTAAAGTTTCCCAGCCTGCACTGTGAGGAACAAGACATGGATACATTTTTTGGATACCCCGAGCAAGCAGCAAACTCAGTGAAGAAGGAATGGAGAACATCCAAGGCCTTGGGCTTTGATCGAGGTTGGGTTTGGGTTTCTTTCTACAAAAACCTACTTGGCTTGTTAATGATTACCTTCCCTTCCCTTTCATTAGCCATCTTACATAAGTTTTGGATGCATGGAAACATCTTTCTTCCCAAGTTTTAGCTCTGCAGCCTGCAATGCCCAGAAACCACAGCGCTGATGGGCAGCAGCCCCGCTCTGTGCTGAACTGACAGCCTCGAAACTGAGACCTTGTTAGCACAGCCACACCACAAATCTGCCCAGAGTAATCATCTCATCTTTGCCAGGGAGATGAAAAAGCTGAAAAACAGCAGAAGAGAAAGTAGGAGTTTTGTGTGTCTTCCACGTGCCTTTAATGATCCCTAAGAGGCAGCTTTTAAACTTGACCAGATTCAACCTCTGCTGAAAAACGTTTGCACACGAAGAAAGGAAATGGTAGGAATATTTTATGGGTTGTGACACTCCAGCCCTTCAGATCCCAGCACCCAGCAGTGGGATCCTGGGAACAGCTCCAAGTAGGTGCAGCCCCAGGGTGCAGCACTCAGGTACCCCCACACTGCTGGGGTGTCCTTGCTGCACATGCACAAGGAGCAGTAAATAAAATAAAAAACCCCAATCCAATTAAAGTATCGATTAGTTGGTAAATTATGGCCACACTACCAACAACTACACTCCATTTAACTGCCAAACCTACCTGGACAGAACAGCCCTCCTGAAGGACAGATATTTTAGTTTTCACAGACAAGACAAAAGGTTAAAAAAAAAAACAAAAAGAATTCTTTTCTAGCATCAATCACTGAGCTTGCCTGAAATATTTCCCAGAAGAGGCAGGATTAGCTCCCTGAGCTGCCTTCAGCCCATCACAGCACCCAGAGGGATGGCAGGGACTTGGAGCCTGTGGGTAAAAAGGGGGAACAATTTTTGGGGGCAGCTTTGAGAGGTGAGGAAATCTGCTATGGCCGTGACAAAGGATGGTTCTGCAGAAACCATCATGAACCCTGTCCCTTCTCCAGCCCGTCAGATCCCTCCTGCAGCTCCCAAAAAGTGGTATTTACCCCCATGCTGTAGAACACGAGGGTACAGGGTGTGAGGGCTGCATGGCAGCTCCCCAGGCCAGGCTGCTTTCCCGGCTTCACAAAAGCCCTTCCACAGAATAAGGAACAAAAGGATTAGGAAAAGGTGTGAATAATGCACTTCCACCCTGTCTATCCCCGCTTGCTGTAACAGATTGGTAAAATAACTTCATCCACCAGTTTATTAACAGCTTGCCCTCTCTTGTATCTCACCTCCATAATGAGATAGAGCAGATATGATGGATTACATTTTGCCTCCTGCTTCCATCCCGAATGAATTATCATTTCACTCCCCTCCCAGCCTCGTGGTTGGGCTGCCTGCAGCCCATTAAGCGTCGGGAAGCAGGAGGGGGAGGGTGAAACCGGTGCGATGTAAAAGGTAAAGGTCCCTCTGAGAAAGCAGCTTTAATTTTCAGGCTGGAAGAGAGACGAAATTAAAGCAGAACGAGGAGATTCTCTCTCTCTCTCTCTCTCTGTTCCGTTTCATCTGGCAATCCCAAAAAAGCAAACAGAACGATCCGAGCGCAGGAGGATCTGCGAGTTCAGTCTCCCCCGGCAAAGCGCCGGCTGAAGGCTCAGCTCCCAGACACGGTCAATCACAGCGAGCCAGGCTGGGCTTTTCACTCCCTCACCAAAATACCTCATTCTGCAGCTCTGCCCCAGCAAAAGCCCTCGGAGAGACAAGTATTCCCAGAGCCATAACTCTTGCCCCGCTCTGACAAGAAGTACTTTATCTCACCTCTCTTCACACGAGTGCGGGAGTTTTACCCACACATCAGAACAGATCATCTCAGATCGAACACGACGCTTTTGTGCGTCTGAATAACAGAAATCAAGAGCTTCTCCAAGCATATTGAAGGCTTCAGCTGTTTCAGATAAAATCAAGATGCTTCAAGATGCTGGGTGCATCACAATGCCACTAAATACCTGGGTTCTTTGCCACGGAAATAAGCTCCTGCCTGACCCCAGTCATTATCTCATCAGTCTTGATACATCAAGGAAATAACACTCCCAGTTCTTGCTCTGGCTACTGCTTTCAGAATTTTTCAGGGTGCTCATACAGAGCCAGGCACTTTGTGTGTCCCTTTCTGTAGAGCAGCTGTTGGTTTGAAACCTCCCAGGAGCACAACCAAGCACTTGCCAGCAGAAGAAAGAGTTGCCCAACCCAGCCCTGAGCAGTTTTGTTGTGTTGTTCAGCAGGAAGTTTGTGTGTAATTATACCGTGGGTAAAGACATGACAACTGCCTTTTCACTTGCAAGTCAATTTTAGCACTATGAAAATGCATGAAGCAAAAATTAAGAAGCTTCAAGCAGCTTCAGCCCTGACCTCTGCTTTTCCTTTCTCTTTGCCAAGAATTTGTTATGAATTCTACTACCAAGAGCTCATTCTTCCCTACAAAAAAAAACATCAGAGCTCATTGTATTTCATAGCAGCAAAAATCTTTCCCCCACCAGCATTGCAGTCTTAACAGCTCACTGATATTCTCTCCTCACACATTATTTCCATACAGGGCTTGTTTTGAAGCATATTTTAGTCTACTGTGAACAGTGGGTCCAGCAACCATTAGCTAAATATTGTAAGTGGATATCTGAGGGGTGATGGCAACTCTATCTAAACAGGCAAATTAAATCACAAAACAGTTTTAACTTTAGATAAACTTGATGAGTCGCTCACTACAAGCAAGCTGAAAGGGAGAGGAGAGGCTGGCCTGACCCAGAAGCTTTATCAGACACCTTTAATTTCCATCTTCAGAATTTCATGCTGTGGTGAGAATATGAAAGATACTGATTTTGCTCGTACCTACAGTGCAAGACAAGATCTAAATTCGATTTTCAGTTACCCTGTGCTCTGTACAGTGAAGACAAATCAAAAGCAGCAGAAAAGCCCGTCCCTGGGACAGGTGACCTTTGTGGCAGACACTGCAGTGACACGGAGATGGTGGAGGGTCTGGAGGGGCACTTGGTTTGGTCAGCTGGAGAAGAGGAGCCAGGGAACGGCCTCAAGTTGTGTCAGGGAGGTTTGGGTTGGATCTCAGGGAAAGGTTCTTCCCCCAGAGGGTGGTTGGCACTGAACAGGCTCCCCAGGGTTTGTCACGGCCCCGAGGCTGCCAGAGCTCCAGGAGCGTTTGGACAAGGCTCTGATGGACAGAATGGGATTTTGGGGTGTCTGTGCAGGGCCAGGAATGACTTGATGACACCTGTGGGTCTTTTCCAGGATATTCTGCGATTCTGTGGCTCTGCTGGCACGATGTTGCTCCTGTGCCAAGCCCACCTTCCCCTTGGCCGTTCCACCCTGGGCCATCACCAGCACACACTGAGCACCCTGAGCTCCCCCAGCACAGCCACCACTCCCCTCCCAGGCTGCCAAGGGCCAGCCCAGGTGCTGCTCCTCAGTGGTGCTGAACTCCCCTCTGCTGGATATCAAATGATTTCCAATGTCACGAACCCAGCTTTGTAACCAGGGCTTTGGCTTACAGGGATTAAAGCTTAAACACTCAGATCCTATGTTCTGTGTCTAATAATCCTGTAATAATACCTCCCTGAGACTCAGGAGAGGAGAGGAAATAAAGGGGTGAAAACAAACAAACAAAAAACCAAAAACAAAACAAAACAAACAATCAAACAAAAAAAGATAGATTTTTGCTGGATGTCCCTGAAAAACATGGGGGTGGTTGGAAAAGTCTGCTCCAAACTCGCCCCCGTGAGCAGAGCATGGGATGAAAGAAGAGCAGAGGAACTCTGAAAAGATGAGGAGCTGACTTTGACAGATGGATGTAAATGTGCCTTTCAGAGCAGGAGAACAGTTGATTCTAAGGCATGAAATCAAATTAGTGCATCTGCAGCTGCCTATGTGTCATCCAGCTTCATATTTTACACACTAAAGACATTTTTTAACCTCATGTTAGCTACACTTCTTTTTTTTTTTTTTTTAGTATTACACTCCAGGATTTGCAAAATGGTATTGGCAGGTATTAAAATGAAAGCTGAAGCAATGGTGCAATCTGTCTCCTTTTCTACTGTAACATGACAGAAATCTTTCTTGGGCTCATTCACTATCAGGTAGAAGCCTTGGAAAAAAAAAAAAAAAAACAAAATCCCAGCCTCAGCTCCATCAAGAAATGCAAAAGTCTTCAAAAACTGTAAGCCAAAAGTATGATTTTGCATTTCAGGGAATCACAGAATGGTTTGGGTTGGAAGAGACCTTAAAATCACTCAGTTCCAAACCACAACCCGATTTCTGGAGGAAACACCCCAGTATTACATTTCAGCTTTCCATGAGCAATGATTACATTACAGAATACCTGCCTACAGCCCTCAGAATTGATCCACATAAAAAGCTGAACTTGTACAGCTTTTATAACCAATTCCTGAGGGTTTGGTCAAAAATCAGTACAGGATAAAATTAAGCAGAGATTGATTTATGTAGAAGGAACTGTAGTGGCAAGGCTGGTGAACTGTATGTACTGCAAGTGGGAATGGCTATTGCCTGAACACAAATCAGATTAATTGCAACAGAAATAGGAAGACAGGAGGTACAACTTCTTTCCTGTTTTC
Organism: Myiotriccus ornatus; assembly: GCA_036023395.1. Lineage (NCBI taxonomy): Eukaryota > Metazoa > Chordata > Aves > Passeriformes > Tyrannidae > Myiotriccus > Myiotriccus ornatus. Next base: position 5,224,507 of record JAYRBT010000075.1, read on the forward strand.
TCTCCAGACTAATCCGTGAGACAAAAAAAAAAAAATAAAAATACGGTCAGGGTGATTGTTTCCTTGTAACACAACGAGACAGCAAAACAAAATGAGGGTTTCACAACTCCTGATGATTCGATTCCCAGCCCTGATGCTTCCTTTGTCAGCTCCTGGGTAGCACAAAATCAAGACTTAATATGTTACCACGTGCAGACTTTTATCAAATGAAGGGACCTGAGGGATGGATCCTGCCCTGGAATGATTTTTTTCCTGCCTTCCTTAAAAACTAGAACTCACCCCTGCTGAGTGAGTCACGGAAAAAAAACAGACAGCTTTTGCTCCCTGCCAAGGAGGATTAATCTGCTGCTTTGGCATTTTTCTACCAATTCCTCTGGTAGAGAAGTGGGATAAACTTTTCCAAAAGGTGCCTCAGATGCCAATATAAATATGGATGAGTGAGAAGGTGCAAGGGAAAAGCTGTTCTGTGTAAGATGCTCTGAGGTGACAGACCCTCACTCAGGACAGGAGGTGTGAACTTCGGGGGAGGCTCTGCACTCTCCTAACCTGCCGAGGCCTCTGAAGAGTCCAAACAAAAACCCAGGGAGAAAGTAATCAAAGGCTGTATGAGCTCCACTACTTGGACACAAGAGCTGCATCCTGACCCATCCTGAAAAACCAGGGCCCGTTCGTTGTTTGTTTTTATCACGGGGGAAATCCCACTTGGGCACCGAGAACCCTCTGTGAAAATGTGTTACTACTGCAAAGACCTCACCACTGAAATCATTTCATCATCGTGTTTCCTGTCTGAGCTGCTGTAGCCTCACTGTTGGTGTTGCTTCAACACCAGTAGAAAAATAAAATATCTAGTAGGGAATGTCTGCATAAAGACGTGATCCAAAAGCGGCTCTTTTTATGTGGATCTTTCTTCTCTGACTCAGCAAAACCCCTGAAGAATAATCCTGCTGGCAAAACACCTCCCAAGCCTTCAGCCTGCTGCAGGGCTGGATTATTTCCCCCCATCCCACCCCACTTGCCTTTTCCTTGAAAACCCAGTGATGTCTCTGTCATGTTCCCATCTCAAACCCCCTGTTCTTACACACGTGTTACATTTGTGACTCCTGCTGCGGTTGCACCCTGAAAGCAAAGTGCCAAACAATGCAGGGAGAAACAGCAGGAAATCAAAGCATTTTAGAAATCTTAAGCTTGGCAAAAGCTGTGTGTAATTTTGCTTAGGCTGCAGGTTGGCTTGAGAAAACAGTATCAAAGCACCATCTTTTCCAAGTGCTTGAGATTCACTTTTTAAGTTTATTTTTGCTGCCTATTGTAGATCCCAGACTGACAGCTCTGAAGACTCTATTTTTTCCCACTTATTCAAGAAGAAGGAGAAGAAACAACTCAGCCACAACAGAGGCATCTGATACATCTTTCCTTAATAATGAACCCAAACTGTAGCCTGGGACAGCCCCTGGAAGGGCTGGGAACCCACAGCCCAGTCCTGCCCTTGCTTTACTCACCCTCACTGCTCATAAACATGGTTGTGAAAGGCTCAGCCAGAACTCTAAACTGACAATCCACTAATGACCAATTGATGGAAATTTCACAACCAATCTGCTCACAGACCATGAGGCTGCATACAAATGGAAACAGAATATAATCAACACTTCAGTGTCTTGGAAGACCAAGTCCTCCAAAAGCCACTGCTCTGCTGTAAAAGCTCCTGTAAAGCAAAACCACAATGTATTGGTGTTTGGTGGGTTGTAGAATTCCCATCTGAGTTGATTTCACAGTGCTCTGACTTCATTCACTATTAGCAAAGAGACCTTTGTTATATTCCTGGAGATGATGGAGATAAGGCTGGAAACCTCATCTCTGCTCCACATTCCCGTGTCTGCAGATGGACCATCCCCCTGTTTACCAGCAGCTCCAACAGAAGTGTTTGAAGACTCCCAGCGCTCTTAATTCACAGGCTCAAGCAGAAAACCACTATTTCTAGAGCAATCTTTTAAAATAAAAGCACTTGTACCTGTAAATCTCTTGGAATAAGTGATTTCTGCAGGTTCATCCCCGACGACGATGAGATGTTCTCATAACGCATCACTTCCTGATATCTGGATGCAAATTACAGGAGCCACATTTCCTGAAATCAGCATAAAAAAGTTGAAAATGCATTAGGTGGGAGAGTAAACTTGGCTGTCAGTGTAATATTTCTATTACAGCAGCCATCCAATTGGAAAAAAACAGCTCATCCTCGAGACGATAAAAACAAGCGGAGAAATTTGCTGCTGTGATTTTGGGAACTTCTGACACTTGCAATATTTACATGTCACACAGAGTTTATTATAAGACAGCAATTTAAACTCTTTCATCTCCTATATGAATTAAATCAGTTTGGTCCCCTGGGACATAAAGGGCTGTGAGCACTGCCCAGATGAGCAGCAGAAGTGCAGCCTCTGCTTCCCAAACCACCCTCTCTGGTCCAATTTCCCACTTGGCCCATAGACTTAGCCAGAATTCTTCATTCCCCATTTAACTGCCCCTTTTCCATGCCCAAAACCCCCTTTTCTGCTGAGCTGCTGGTGTTGGGGTTTGCACAGCTCCCAGTGAAACACCACCCCCTCTCCCCGTGGGCGTCATGACTCAGGCACTGCCAAGTGGGTTGAAAAACAATATCTGAGAAGGAGATGGACTTTTTTGATCTGCTGCCTTGTGATGTGCTGTCAGAGAGTGCAAGCACGTGGGGATAGTGATGAGCAGGCTTTTGGTGCAGCTCTGCCTGCTCTTAAAGCAAATCTTCCCTTTGGGTTTTACACCTTCACACTATGGAAAACCTCGTCACCAGCCCCAAAGTGGCTCCGTTCCCTTGGAGCAGAGAGCAGGACTAAGAATAAAGTGAATTAATTTCCCAAGTCATGTTGATGCAGCCAAGTGAGCTCGAGGTCAGAGGGAGGAGTGATGGCACAGTGAAAACGAAGAATCATTTCCATCCACCCACAGCATCGTGGAGAAATCCCACCCAAAATCCTACACGTGCTCTCCATCAGCCACAGCCCTGCTGCTCATGTTTGGCTCTAACACAGTTCTGGTCTATCCACTTGTCTCTGATTTCGACTCTATGATGCAGCAGATCATTTACATTTACTTGAGTTTTCAGATCTGGGAAGTGGTTTAGGACACCACATGATGAAAGGCTGCTGGGAAGCACCTCCATTAGTTTTTACGACTATTGCAACTGAATTACTGCAATCTCCCAACAAAAATAACCTCTCAAAAGCCACACGAGCAGCTCGGATCACCCCTGACAGGGACAGATACATCACTGAACCACACGGTCACCAGGGAGGGGGGGAACTCATCGTAAGCTGCAAGAACTTGTTCACAGGAGGTTTTATCCGCTTTTTTTCTGCAGTGGCAATGTAAAAACGAGAAGAAGGGGAGATTTTGGCTTCAGTATTAAAGTCTTAAACGCTCAGTTTCTCCCTGGAATGCTTGGCGGGCGCGTTTTAAAGGCGCGGTGCTGATGCTGATGCTGCGCTGTCGGAGAGCCCCCTCTAGTGCGATCCCGGCCGGCCCCGCTCCGCTCCCATCCCCGCCAGCCCGCACGTATTTATCCCTCTCTCTGCCGTTCCAGTGATTTCTGGGCAGCCCTGTTATTATTTATGGGTTTTCACCAGGAAAAGGGGAAAATTTAAGGCGAGCTCGGAGTCAACTGGTTGGCAGAGCAAAACCCGCCCGCCCAGACCTCTCGCTGCCTCAGGAACCAGATAAAGACCTTTATTGTCGTTATATGGACTAAATCTCATTCGAAAGACTGCAGAGACAACTGTAAAGATTCCACCCAGCCTCGGTAAACAAGTTTATATCCTTAATTTTCCAGTGCAGGCCTGTTAGGCCAGACATTGAGCTCTGCAGTGCAAAGGCAGGTTAATCAGACAGGTTTAAAAATGTAAATAAAATGCTGTAATGAGTGATATCTGTAGATAGACTGATCTAAATGTTATCAAGGAATGACTTTAGGACCTAGAAGTATTTCTGTTATCTGATTACATTTATAAAGCTGTGAAGGGGGGGTTGAATCTCTGTATATTCAGCTCTTAAAATCCACAGCACCTCTGCAACAGATTAGAACCTGGGCTCTAAGGATTTACTGTTCTAAGGATCTGTTCTAAAGATTTACTGAGGAAACAAATGCATGCAATTCAAATTTATCAAGTATCTATCCATTCCACCAATAAGGAATGAAATTCAAACAAGTAAATAATTGAAATAACAAGGGAATTTTTGTCTTCCGGGGACAGAAGACCGATCTTCCCAAGAGCTCTGTCTCCAAGACCTTTTTCCCTGATGTAATCCCCATATCCACCCCGGCAGGCTGAACAAGCATCTCTCTTGCTGCACCCCAAAGTAGCTCTAACTCTGCCTCCCCCGTTTCTCTAACAGGGCAGCAGCAGAGACCTGAACTCCTCATCACAGGAGTGGGGGCTGGAGTGAAAATCCACACCTTAATGTCAATCAAGACATTCCCAAAAAGAGGCAGTGGACCTGCAAGGACAGCAGGACAATGGCTCTGTGCTGTCAGCCCTGGACTCTGTGGAACGGTGACAAAAAGCCACCCCAGACACCTGCTCTTCATTTTAGGCCCTGTGTTTTTTGTGGTCCACAGCAGGGATGGAACAGCTGGCACTCCTGCAACTAGTGAGAGCTGCCTTAAGAGGGCTGTCTAACCAAAAAACTCGGCTGTGCATTTCTGGGAGAGCTAATGAAAAATGTTACCTCGGCCTGAAAACCTTCCCTTCCTCAGGACTTTCTCAGAGACTCTTCAGCTGAGAAGAGCTGGCCCCAAGAGGGTCCTCCATCACTGTCCTCATCACAGCACACGCAGAAACCTCCCCATGAACCCAGACAGACTGTCCCTCTGATTTGTGAGGCTCACTGAAGGATCAGAGCTGCTGCAGGGGGGAGGATCAGGTTATCATTTCTGCTCTTATTCTGCTGCTGGAAGGAAATATTTTATACTCCTGTGAGCCTCACAGCCAATCCTTTTCCCTTTTTGACCATTATGCCCCTGAATAACTGTCTGTTCCTTACAGACACCTGAGATCCCCAGAGGTCACTGGGGACAAACGACTTGTGCAGCCACAGCTCTGTCATCTCCTCTCTGTCTTTTCCCCTTATTTTTATGGCACTTTATTTACTTGCTACCTGTTGTCTACATACTAAAACACAACCTCTCAGCAGCAGAGGCTTCAGTGCTTTGCTTTAACAGCCTGGAAGGCCCTGACCTGAGCCCTGAGATCCATTGTGCAGCTGTTAAGAGGTCACATGAGTTATTTCTACACCTCATGTCAGCTCCACAAGCCAGTGAGGAAGGTGACTGTGTGCCTTCTTCAACAAGGTAAATACTGGGATTTGTTTGACACTTTGCCATAGGGAGCTGAAGAGGAATTTCCCTTCTGCTCCCATTTATTCCAGGCACTTTCTATTCACATCTCCCCTGGAAAGTTACAGACTTCAGGGTCTGTGTCCATAGGTCAGAAGTCAGAAAAAGATGCAGGAAAGGGTGATGGAGTACAGAGAAGGAGACACTGGCAAGATGGTTAAAGAAAAAGCCTTTTTTCTTTCTTTTTTTTCCCTTTTTTAACAGCTCTGTAGAGTGCAAATGTGGAAAAAAACACCCACAGCAAGATGGGTTAAGGAACATTTGTCAATAAGAAAGAGAATAAAAGCAGGCACTAAAACAACAGAAATAATGACTCTACTTTCCAGATTTTGATTCCAAAACGTCTGGTGCCTCAGGCAGTTATCTGAAAAACTCTTCTTCAGCACAGAACCTCAGTGTTTCGCCTCAAATAGTTGTAGTTAACAAATATTCCGTGTGTGTGAGGGAGAGAAAGGAGCACTGACAGACAGCCCATAGCTATATGGAGAGATGGAACTGCCAAGAGGGAATAGAAACAAAAGCACAAGAAATATTAGAGCAATATATCTTCAGCTTGGGGAAAAAGAAGAAGAAGAAAAAAAAATGTTCCATTTTCTTTGGCTTTCCCTCCGTGTCCGAGGGAGCCACGACCTTGAACTGCACCTAAACCACTGGTTTGTGCTGGGAACCCCATGGGAATTGCCTCCTCCATGGGAATTGGCTCCTCCCATGCAGAAGTCACCATCCAACCTGCTCAGCTTTGCCTGCAGGAGCACCATAGTGAGGTTGTTCCCAGTGGTCTTCACTGTGTGTCGGTCACTACGTGTCCTCCATGAAAGAAGGTGCCCAAAAGAAATGGGAAGATGTGCTTTTCCTCAGGTAACATCCACCTGGGATTACTGCAGCCCTTTGCTTTCCTCTTGTTGCTCGTGGTTTTCCCACCTTGCCTGAGCCAAAGGCCCAGGTAAAGCTCCAAACTCCCTCTGTGCCTTTTGACCGTGTTGGTTACAAAACCACATCATCAATATTTAAAGAATAACTCTTTCACAGCCTGCTTCCAGATGTTCTTGCTTTCATTATTGCCTTATTACTTAAAAAAGACGACAGAACGTGATATATTGAATGTATCATCTACTCTGACATTCATCTGTATGTTGGTGTCTGGTGGGAGCATCCTGGGAGAAACAACTTCATTATTTCCTGAAATGAAGGGAGGGTTTAAGAGCTGCCAGAATGCAACAGGAAAACATCCCCAGGCCGAGCTGAATCCCCTCTGCCCACGTACAAGGGGCACGAGAGGCAGTGGCAGAGCCAGCCCGTGGCTCTGAGGGATTGTAACGACCAGACAGCCACTACCACCACCTGGAGGTGGAGACTCTCTCACCTGTTATCCAGGGATGTAGGAGGACTCTGAGTTGTGTCACCCTTCCAGTCTCTGCCAATAATGTCATAATTTGATATGGAAACTGTGCACGCTATTATATTCTAATTTGATATTTAAAACATGCTTTGGCAGCCAGCTGACTCCTTTTGATGCATTTATCTGATTTCTCTCTGCTTTTTATTCTGAAAATACTCAGAGGGAATATGTCCTATCACATTTTTGTTATGCAAACTGAATCTATAGAACTTCCAGTTTTGTTTTTTTTCTAGAATTTGGTAAATATATGAGCATGTAAAAAAGGAAAATGCCAAGACTCAAAATTGGGTAAAATTCAACCACATGCTACACAGAGAAAACTTCCAGAGCTCTAATCTTAGATACTTGATATTCATCATCTTCAGTCCTCACTGTTCTTTCTGCTTTTTCTGTTCCTACTCCTTGTTTCCATACTCCTCATCCCTTCCATCTCAGTCTAGGCCTGGCCAGTCATCCTTGTCTCTTCCTCCAGCAATCTGTGCTGCAGATTTCTGCTGCATCCAAGGAGCCAACAGGGAGATCCACAGCCCTGAGGAAAGGCCTTTTGCAGGAATATCAGAGCATTTTAAAAGGAGGTGAGAACAATCTCCTCCAGAATATTAATTGCACCTAATGAGGAGGATCCATCACGACTCAGGATGTTCGTGCTTCACACGAACAGCTGGTGTAAACTGGAATTAGTTTCACTGCAAACACCGCAAACACTCAATATGAAGGATTATTAAGAACAGTTGGATGGAAAATTGGGAGCCTGCTGCTCAGGCTGGATCAGTATTTGCAGGGAAGTGATGGGAAGTGATGAGGAAGGCGAGCGGCGCTGCCCGCCCAGCCCGGAGCGGTGACACAAAGTGACAGGGGAGGGGGAGCCAGCCCTGACAGGATGGAAATTCCAGCACCACAGCAAGGCCAGTTCAGCTGATCAAGCAGTTTGCCAGAGGAAACAACAACAAAAAAAACCAAACAACCATCAAGCTCAAAAAGAGGAGGCCAAACAAATGCAAAGGGAGATGGAAAAATGGGAGCAACCAACTGGCAGAGAGACTGGGCAGGGAATGCTCCCTCCAGCCTGGGAGAAAAAGCAAAATTGGCTCCTCAGAAAGAATATTTCTGCCACTTCTAATTGCTCCTGCATGGATAAGCGACCTAATTCAATTAAGTTTTTATTTCTAATGAACTCTGGTTATGAAACCAACACTATCCTGCAATGATTGTGAGTGTGGCTGAAGCAAACACGTTCCCCCCAGACAGGGAATGTTCTGAGAGAGGCAGAAAGTTTTGTCTTCAATGAATCAATAAAAAAAGTGACTCAGAAATGAGCAAGTTTTTCGCTGAGTTTTGGAGAACCTGTTTTCATGCAAAATGTAAATGAGTTGGTAGTGGCCACAGAACTCTGCAAAACCTTTAGCATTCTGCATAATAAGTTCACTTTTATGTCACTCGGTGTTATTATTTGCATTGCCATCTCTGCCCCATCACTCAATATGAGTTTTCTCCAAAGAACACTGAATTTTTGTATATTTTATGAATTCAATGTGCAGCAGAACTCACCGTGTGATCCCAAAGAAGATAAAAAATGTCATTTAAGAGAATGAAGATTACAAACGGTTTCAATTAAAGTTACACAAACCCCTGGATTCTGTTTTCCACATTTCAATATTTGTCCATGATGTGCTCACAAACAGCCCTCCAAAGAATCCTGCCCTCAGTAATTTTCCCTTTTCTTAATCCTGACGTACAAAGCCTGGCCTCCTGGGATATTAAGAGGATCTCATAAGGACAATCCAACTTCATATTGATTCTATTTCCCAGATCTTTAAAATTGGTTGCCTTAGGAAACATGAAGGGAGCGAAGGAAAAGAAAAAAACACAAGGCATGGTTTAATTTAAATACCACTTCCAGCAAGAGGGGGAAAAGAGCACAAATGGGAAAAAAAAAGAGCAGAGGATGATGCTCGTTTACTAAGATTGTGCTACATGAAATGTGCAACATAAACTGACAAGGGAGGGAGGAGATCATTGTTTGAATAACATCAATATCAAGGCAGACACATCCCAATCTGGCAAGGGACATGGAAGATCCAAACTCCAAACAGCATTGATGGCCCAGCAAATATTATTCCGACAGCAAGGGGGGAAGGGAGGAGGAGGAGAGCCTGGCTGAGACTGGAGGCAGGCTGGGAGACACTGGGAATAATATTTGCTCCGAGGTACTGCTGGGCAGCAAATGTGCAAATCTAATTAAGGCCTTTCTCAGCTTCTCTGCCTTTTCTTTTTTTTCTTCCCTCTTCTCTTATTCCTTCTCTCTTTTTTTCATCTGGACCACTGCAGTTACAGATCACAGTTCACTGGGGTTTCGGGTATTTTCTGCTAATTGTTTAGGTGTAATTAATCCTGAGTCAGAGAGGGAGGTCAGTGCTGCTGGGCTGTGGAGCTCTGGAAGACGTGACAAGGCAACCCACCGTGTCTCCCAGCACAACAGCCCTGCTCCACACAGTCCCACAGGAAAACAAATCCAGGGAGAAGGAGAAATTCTGAGCAGTGATGAGTTACTCCAACCTTTGCCTTTTGTCTTGATACCAGCACAGAAAAATGATGGTGATCCAAAAGAA